>VYXC01006822.1:35832-115487 GCA_013397175.1 Platysteira castanea
AAAAAAAAAAAAAATTGAGTGTGTGGTCAGCAAGATATATTTGGGTGAAGGCAAGGAATTGGGTGATGGTTGTGGTTTAGCTCCAGGTGGCAGCTCAGTCCCACACAGACACTTGCTCACTCCCCTCTGGTGACGTGAGAGAATAGGGAGAGTAAAAGTGAGAAAATTTGTATGTTGGGAGAGAGACAGTTTAGGTAAAGCTAAACAAGGAGTTCATTCACGACTTACCATGGGCAGGCAGGTGTTCAGCCATCCCCAGGACAGTAGGGCTCCGTCATGTGTATCAGTGATGCCATCACTTTGAATGCTTCTCCACTCCTCCTTCTCCCCTCAGCTTTATATGCTGAGGATGATGCCATATTTTCTTAGGTCAGTTGAGGTCACCTGTCCCAGCCGTGTCCCATCCCATCTCCTTGTGCACCCCCAACCCCCTCACCAGTGAGGTGGGGTGAGGAGCAGAAAAGGCCTTGGCTCTAAGTCCTCTTCAGCAATAATGAGAACATCCTTGTGTTATCAGCACCGTTTCCAGCAAAAATCCCAAATGTAGTGATATACCAACCACTGTGAAGAAAATTATCTCTATCTCAGCCAAACCCAGCACATTGATTTACAATTTGCAACACACTTCAGTTAAGTGTCTGAAACAGAAAGCAGGGGGAAAGAGGCTGAACTGATATGTTCTTCTAATGAGTCATGCTTTGCTCCAGGGGAAATATCCTCATTTCAGCTCAGCTCTGCACAACACAAGACAACAAGAGTTTTTCGAAAAAGGTGTTTTTCAGGACAGGTCAATGAATGCTAATTACTCAGAGATGTAATATTCTTCTCATGGTTCTGGGTTTTCCAGCCACAAAATCCCCTCAGCTCTCAGTCAGGTTCTCAGCTGCTGAAACACGAGAAAGCTCTCAGGATTACAGCACAAATTTTGCACCAGCTGAAAAACTGCTCACCCCTGGATGCTTAAAAAGAGCAATTCTGAATTAGATAGATAGATAGATAGATAGATAGATAGATAGATAGATAGATAGATATGCATATGTATATATAATTAGCTCTTTGCAGTCCAGGCCTATAACAGTCAATAGCAAAGGTACTGATTTCATGGACAATCTAGCAGTGCAAACTTGCTACCCCTCCTTTAATTCTATTCCCAAAAAATTGGTTTGTATTTTTCGTAAGTAAATCTCTGTCAGGCCTTTCCTGGGTTTCTAGTAGTGCATCTAACAGCAGCATTGCAATTCAGTGATCAGTTTGTGCTATAAAAAACTTAGTAAAAACTTTGTCCTACAAAATATGTCCCAAACAAACCTCTTTCACCTCATCTTGACAGAACTGAAAGTCTTCTAACACTGCTTTAGGTACAAGAAATCTGGTAGATAATATTTGAATCTCACCTACTAGAAAGGGGGAGGCAAGGAGGCATGGTAGTTTTGACCTTGTTTCTTGTCCAAGTTTTTACTTTGATTCTGCAGAGGAGAAGTCCCGGTAGGCAGAAGGACCCACCCAGCCCCCAGACTCTGGCAGAAAATTATTAGAAGACTTAAGAGTAATGAAAACTGTTGTAAACTGTTAGCTGACGGTTACACCATGATGGATGCTGTGCCTTCTCCCCAAAGGAGTACTATGAGATATCCAACACGCAGTCTTGTTCACCATATTCAGTCAGGGACAGATCTGAGGGCAGCTAATAAACTTATCTGCATCAGATTAAATTGCCAATCCTACCCTCTCCCTGCTCCCTGCTCTCACTCCCTCCCCAGATCAGTTACATGCATCAAGCCAAAAAAAAGATAAATATATGACAAAGTTCATTTGAGTGATTGAAAATCAAGATGGAACAGCATATTTTTCATCAGTGTTATCCCAGGAAATAAAGATAAATTCCCCCACTTCATATTTTAACATAGCTTATCATAATCACTGGTAATAGCAACCAAATGTTTTTAATTTGTTGGATTTTAAAGGAGGATGGGGGAACAATTTCTTGGTTGAAGGCTCATCAAGTCTAATTTTAAATTAGTGTCAGAGGTCACTTCCACATTATGTTGCATTTCTGAGGAGCAGTTTTTGCTGAAATACATGGCTTGGCTTCATGACTGCAAGAAAGAGCAGGGCTGTGGAAGTCAGAGTGGTGTTGGAGGGGAAGGAGAATGGACCACTGTTCTGGGATTCATCACCAATGAAATGCAAACCTTCATCCAAAGCGGCTCTAGGCAAGCAATTTTTCCAAAGAGACAGAGGACTTCTGGAAATCCCATGTTCTATCCCTGTGTCTGACATCACCCAAAGTGTCTTTCCAGGTATTCTGAACTCCATGGATTTCAGGCGCGCGTTTGTTTGTTTGTTTTTAATAACAACATGCAGTGGGAGAGTGTCTTCCAAGACTTTGCATATGCCAACCAGTGGTTTACTGATAGATCCTTGAGAACCTGTTAGTCCTGTTTTGCTCTCGCTTCCATTGTTCTCCGGTTCCCTGAGGTTCCTAATAGGATGTTGATCAGTGAAATAAAAATTGGAGCTCGAAAACCTTCATTATCCTAAGTAATTTAAACTTGCTTAATACTGTTTTATGACACAGCGAAGGCCACACAGGGCGATACTGAAACTCTGACTCCTTAATAAGTGAACAGCAGTATTGTCACACTGATGGGAACCTTTAACTTCTCAGCCAAAACTGAGAACCTCTTCCTGGGAAATACACTACATAATCTACTGGATGCAAACTCCCTGAGGAGGTGGGGAGGAGAAGGTCACAGAGGGTGGTGAGGGTGTGAAGAAACACCCCTCCAGGTCTGGCATCATCTGGGGTGCATCAAAAATGGAGCTAGAACATGAAGAGAGATCCTTGTAAAGCAGGGAGTTGGGACTTAAGAGGATGATATAAATTCTGTAGAGTTTGGTTTTTGTTTTGTTTTGTTTTTTCCCCAAAATCTCAATTTCTTCAGAGATAGTCTTCTCCTCTGGAGTTTGTAGGATTTTTGCTGCTGACTCTAAGGGAAACACTTTCAGACTTGTCATTCTACAAGCTGAGAAATTGTTTGCTCATTAGTTCTTTTGTTTCCTCTTCCTTCTGCAAATGTGTGCTGATTTGAAGGCAAACCAGTGGGAGAAATTAACCCCCCACAAATATCTTGCGAGAGATTTCAAGTTGGAGTTACCATTTAATAGGAAAATTACAATAAAGAAGATAGTGCAGAAACACTGGCTTAAACACAAGTCAGAGTACAATCTGGCCCCTTTTGGTCAGGGGTGGTGGTCGCAGTCCAATTAAGCATTGGTTGCAGTGCTGTAGAAATGATGGTTGTGGTCTTGTTGAAAACAAGAAGACTTATTACCACTTATTACCAGGTGGTCCTGTGGAAATTCAGGGTCCCTTCTGATGCCTTCTCCGAGCCACCTAGAAACAGAGACTAGACAGGAGTAAGGGAATAAAGGTAGGTATTTATTTGAAGGGCCTTCAGTGTACACCCTGGGGAGCCAGAGGCTGCTTCCATAAAATGGACCCCAAGATGGACAACAAGTCACGAGTTCTTGACACTGTTATAGGTTTGGTCCATTTGCATATCAGCATAAATTCACCAATTAAAACTTTAGCTCTCTTCAATTTCTCCACCTCTTTCATGGTCCTAGTTTACACCTTTTGGGCCTAAGACAGCCCGAGTGTCCTTGAACAGCAAGCTTAGAGAGGCTTTGTTATGTCTATCTGGCCTGAGAGAGCAGCTAACAAGCTACAAGAAACTTTAGAGTTACACACTAGGCAGTACAGGATTTGAAAAATATAGAAATTAAAACCTAAGGCATCGCCTCTGGATGTCCAATGGTGGTGGTGGTGGTGGTGGTGTCCCAAGTCCCCAGACCTCAAGATTATTTGTGGTCAGGTTCAGGTGGTACCTCCTGCAGGTGGGGGAGTTACACAGTGGAATGATGTAATTCTATGAGTAATAGAATATTTTTGGAGTCCTTGCAGCTGTGAGTTCATGATGGCCCATTTGCAGGGACGACCGCCTTCAGGATGGGTGTGACTATGTTGGTATCAGAGCTGGGTCATTGTGAAGAGGAGGAAACACTGTCTTGCAGGGTTTGGGTGTGCACTGGGTGGCTGTTGCAAACGACCCACCATTAACAGTTCACCAGGAATAGTTTGGTTATACCTATATTGACATACTTTCTCCTGTAACCAAGGAGAACTTTTATTCTTTATTATTTTATTTTATTGGTATTAACCAATTTTTTAACAACAAAAAAAATCATCACAGCAGAGTGGGCTAAAGTTGGGGAACAGGTTGACCTGTCAGACTCCAACCTGTAAATTTCAGTAGTTTTTAATTTAATCATCATAACAATAAAAAAGAACTTTGGAGCAGAATGTCTCTCAATTGCAACAACATCTGGCATGTTTGTGCTCTGGTGGAGGATTGGCAGCCATAACCCATACAGGACAAGTAAGATCATGGCTGGCCGTGGGAGGGGAGCTCTTTCCTAAAGCCTGAGCAGAGAATGTTAAAAGGCAGGATCATCAACTGATAAGTTGCCATTGCCTTACGCTCTGGCAAATCACACATGGTACAAAAGGAAAGTGAGAGGAGAATAATTAAATCTCAGGAATGCAGCTAGAGGGCCATGGGGGGAGCCCAAATGGCTGAATGAAACATTAAGCTTGAAACTTTGCCTTTTCAAGACTTGTGTTTTGAAGTTTTTGGGGAAGCTGAGTAATGAGAGTGAAGTGCCCGTGTTCTCTGCTTTCAGTACAGGCTCAGAGCAAACACCAGAATAAACCTAGGATGAATCTCTTCTAGTTCGTGGAGGGATTTCAGACCTAAGCTATGGCAAAAGTAAAAGTGCATGAGTTATATGGCTCTAGTGAAATACGCTTCATGAAGCAGAGGGATTTCCTGGGCAAGATCATTCCTGCACACTTAGGGCAGGAAAGAAGAGGTTTGGCATCGAACCGGCATGGATTACGAATATGTACGGTGAGAAGGACAGGTGGAAAGGAAGAGTTGAGACTAGGAGCATCTTTATCCGTCACAGCTGTTTTAGATTATTTATTCATGTCCACTGTACCTACTGGAGCTGGAGTTTTCCCAACACATTTGGGGCACTGAAAGTCAGAAAATCAAAGGGGAACTGTCGATGTGAAATCTCCAAGAACAAGAGCTCAGCTTTGCACCTGCTCAAAAAACTAACACTGCTAAGGCAGTAGTAGTCCTCCCGGGGAGCTGATGTCATCACTTCAATCATATTTGTTCAAGGAAAAAACACTCCCTATTGTAACACTGTTGTAATTTTTTGACATCTGAACAAGCCCAATGGAGCTTCAGTCCACCCTTCTGACTTCAGAGTAGGAAGCATCAGCTAAAGGTAAACAAACTATCAAAAAACCTCACTGCTGCAGACAACAAACTGCTGCTATCCCCCATCCCCCCCCGCTTGCTTTTCACTTGCTAGACAAAATTTACTGCAAACCTTGCTGTGCTGTGTGGAGTTTGCTACAGGATTGCCAATATGTTAAATAATTAGAAATCCACAAATCATAAAGACGGTATGGATAAGCTCTATTTTGTTAAGCAGCAGATTTATGTAAAGTGCTCCTTGTCCTGATACCCAGACCCTGCTGTTGCAGACAGCAGCATTACCAAGGGCTTGGAGAGCTGAATTGTGAGCAGACTCTCAGCAGGGGATGGGACGTTTCAGATGTTTATTGGGCAGACTTGCATGGCCAAATCCATGAAGATGTTTTTGTGTCTAACTTCTTGTTTAGGCACCTTATTTCTTACTAATTTCAATACCAAATTAAGCACTGAAACAAAAGCTCTGCATTGACATCTGTAAATCTGGGATCTGCTGACTGCAGCAGAGCAATGGGAGCTTTTACGGTGGAGCTAATGAGATGGGCAGAGACCAGCCACCACACTGCAACTCTGTGGCTCTTCAGGACCATCGTTTTATTGTTAATTTCCCTGCCTGCTCCAGTGCTGAAATGATAAGGACAGAGCAAATCTCCAGGCAGATATGGGTAAAGATGAATTGTGCTGACAGAGGACTCCACATCTGACTCCACTCTCCTCCTGTCCTCCTTCTCCAGCAACGTGATGTGGTCCATGTGCTGTTGCATCCACTCGAAGCCAGAGCTGTTAATACAACACAGCAAGGGCAAGCTTGCACTTTATGGTGTGGTGCCCCTGGTGTTTGGCTGTCTATATGCCTCCCTTTTCAGGTTCACAGTGACCTGTGAGAACCTGGAGAACCCCAGGTGTTGCTGTAGGTCTGAGCTCACCTCTACTTTATCTGAGCTGTGCATCCGAGTAAACGCCTGGATGACCACAAGCCTTTTTCCTACCTCACTCATCCCAGCATCACAGCTTTGTAATGGCCTTAGGCCGAGATCTCAGCTGGGCCAAATGGGCACAGCCTTGACCTCCAAAGGGCTGTGGCTCTCCCAGCAGCAGAGGGTTTGTGATCATTGCTGATTTAAACAATATTCAGTTGCAAAGATTCAGCAGTATAAACCAGATGCAAAGAAAGAAGTAAATGAAGCTATTTGTAAAAAAAAAAACAACCAACAAACAAAAACCCCCCAAACCTGTGTGAAAAGCTTTTGAGCTGTATGGTGTCCTCATCTTCAATAAAATACCCTGTAATACAAAACTCAGTGTGTGCAATAATGGCTTAAAGTCAGTGATACCTACAGGACTGCACCTCTTTTTAGGCAGTTTTACTTAATATTTTTGCTACACAGCACCCAAACCTTCACATGGTGCAATCAAATACCATATTTTTCGCCTTTTTTTCTGCAACATGGCACAGGATGTATCCTTCTTCTGTGGACAAGGAGGTAAAAGGGTACCCAAAAAGCATTGCTGGCTGCAGAAAGAAGTCCAGCACAGCAACCTGCTACTGTTATTATTCAAACAGTTGCATACCACCTAAAGAAAGCACTACATGAAGGAAAAAACCCGAAATGGTTCCAGCCAGGCCAAGTAGGGCAAACATTTTATTCCCTCCCCAGCCTTGGCAGAACACATACACCTAACTGACAATGATCCTCCCAGTCCAACTTTGGGTTGATGACTGAGGAGAGCCCTGCGTGCGCTTCATGTTGAACCAGAAGGATTTTGCTTTGGGCAAACCAACATGAAGTATAAATTCACCAAGCTGGAAAGGAGAAGTGAATAGGTGGATTTATGGGTGGAGACAATTCATTTGGAAGAGAAGTGATAGAGGGAATGTCAGGGAGATGAGGAGCTAGACACTGCTGGTAAGGTTTTAATGGCTGGGTTTTGAGTTATGATCTTAAGCAGTGGACAACACAGACTCTGCCCTGTTTTGTGAGCTTCTGCGAGACCATGCAGGGTGAGCAGAAGATGGTTGTGTCCAGCTCCAGAGGTAATCATTAGGGAATCTCACTGTGCTTCCCAGAAACCACAACCCTCATGTTGCATGTGGTAACACAAAGACACCATATAAAGCCGAGTTTTCATAGTCAACTGAGGAAACCTCAACAGTGTGCCAACCTTTTGAGGTCTGTCTGGGACTTGCCATCACCACCAGACCTCAGGGAAGTCACACATAGGACATCTCCATCTCTCTCTCAGCTGTGATGCTGAGTGATTAGTGTTTGCTGCAGAGAACTAATTTAGTTCTCATGCTAGAGAACACCCTGTTTCAGTGGGTAGAAAGACACAGCAGCAATGACGAGTACCTTTGAATCCCGGGCTATCATGTTTGGATACCAAGCTCAGAGCAGCTGACCTGTCATTCTGTAGCAAGACCTTGAGCCAGGGCCATGGAGGTCAGCGAAAATAAGAGAGCAAGAGAGCAGCAAATGTTTCATTCTTTCAGTCACTGAAGCCTCAGGAGCAATAGCTATCCCAATCTTCAGCATGGAGGTTGATGATGAATGGCTTTATTACCAATGATAATTTAATCTGCGTGCAAAGTTTACCATGTTTTTCTCCTTGCCCTCATCTGTGGGAGTTCTGCTTTAAGTATGCTTTCACCATTCACCTCCAGTGTTGGGATGGGTGAAGCAGTACAACATGACAGAGGACTTTTCTTGTTCCCTTTCTGGAAAGCTCTCAGGGGTTTGGGGTACATTTATCTCCCCTTAATGTGACCTTTTTTTCTTCTCTTGCTTCTTAAGAAACTGCCAGACATCTTAAACACATTTAAAAATACATGTTCTCCACTGTAATCTATGAGCTAAAATTCCCATGTGGGCTCCACCATCAGAGACTGTCAGATTGATAGCATGGTTTGCACAGGGCCCCAAGGATGGGATGGGTTGGAAACAGAATTATTGCACATCCTCTGTGTTTCTACCTTTATTGAAAAGCAGGAATGGGCTGTGTCAGGTGTATGCAAGATACAAAGCCATGATCTAGTTACATGGCATAGCAGATGGCAAGATGGAGACCAGTGAGGTGAAAAAAAGGGGCAGCATAGAGGTTCCTCCAAAAGAGCTTGCTGATGGTTTTGAGCTGTTTGTGTGCAACTGGAGATTTCTCGTTTATTAAAAAGGGTCATGTTCGAGGTAGGTGCAATCTGAAATATGAATTCTCACACACCTTGGAGGGGTTTGAATTTAGACCTGTATGCAAACCACATCTTGCATATCCAGGAGCTTAGAACAGAGAAAGATGTTGTGTCAAGAGGTAAATCATGAGGATTCATAAAGGCAAGTTGTGCTACTCTTGTTACGGTTGGTCAGGGAAATCAAGGGGAGTTGTTCCCTTAGTGGGCTGATGAGCAGCATGGGTTTCTGGAGGAAATACACACATACAAGTGTAAAGTATGTGTTCTGTGCATGGTCTTGCGTTAAGCTTTTTAGTGCACAGTGTGTGTTGTGCCTCTGAAGTGATCCAGGGAAACAACTATGGCGGTGTTCATCAATGACTCATGCAGAATTTGCAAAATATCCTAAGTAACCAGACACAGCATTATCAAACCATCAAATTACTATTTTGGAGGCTGGTTCTTGTAGTGGAGTGCATAGTTTTGGTAGACACTTCCTTCAGAGCCTTGGATGAATATTGGTGCTGGTCTGGTGCTGGTCTTAAAATCATAGAACAACTTGGGTTGGAAGGGACCTTTCAAGGTCATCTAGTCCAAAAACCTTGCCATGGCAGGGACACCTTCCACTAGATCAGATTGCTCAGAACCCTGTCCAACCTGGCCAGTTTCTGGGGATGGGGCACCTACTACCACTCTGGGCAACCTGTGTCAGTGTTTTACCACTCTAATTGTAACAAATTTCCTCCTTATATCTAGTCTGAACCTCCACTTTTTTACTTTAAAACCATTACCCCTTGTCTTATCACAGCAGGCCCTGCCAAAGAGTCTGTCCCCACCTTTCTTATAAGCCCTCTTTAAGTATTGAAAGGCTGCAATAAGGTCTCCCTGAAGCCTCCTCTTCTCCAGGCTGAATAACCCCAACTGTCTCAGCCTATCTTCATAGTAGAGGTGCTCCAGCCCGCTGATAATCTTTGTGTCCTTCTCTGGACCCACTAAAAGGTTCATATCTTTCCTGTACTGAGGACTTGTTCCCTCATAACTTTTCAGACCCCAAGAAAATTAGCAAACTCATTTCTCATCCTGCCAATGTGCATATTGGGTTCCTGCAAGTCTAACTGGCACAGCAAGGAAGTGGCAGAGCTATATCTTGGGGCAGTGTTTAGCTCTCAGTTTCTAGCAGGAGATTGTGTTTTACCCACATCATCACAGAAAAGCTTGGATTCCTGACGCCATTAGTCAAACTCATGCTGAAGTAGCTCAGCACATCCTCTGTGCAAGACCTGCAACCCCAGCTGACGTGTAGGGAGCATATCTTGCAGCCCACCTCCAGCTAACAGCAAGCAGATGGAAGTCCACTGAGACCCAAACCATCAGAGCCACTTGCCTTTGGTCTGGTTTTCCAGCAGAACAGGGTAGTGCTCATTCAATTTAACTCTCTCGGGTTTTGTCCAAGCAGTGAAATGTGGGAAGGAGAAGCCCACCAAAGCACTGAAGTGAGATGCTTGAGGACCTTGGTACATCTTTCACCCAAAGTACAGGCTGCTTTTGTGACCTCAGACAACCATTAAGTGTAGGTAGTGATGCCTTTTACCTGGGCTTAGAATTAANGTTTCTCCATCAGTGCTCTGCACTGCCACAGTAGCTGCTGTTTCTTTACTGCACTCTGTCATTAACAGCAGTTAATCATTGTATAGAAGCAGCACATAGAGGAGAGCCTGAAGCAAGATAAAGATGGAAGACAGAGAGCTATACAAAATCTTGTCTCTTCCTTCTAAGTTACCATCTCTGCTGGTTTCAGCTAGGCTAGAGTTAATTTTCTTCCCAGTGGCTGGTGCTGTGCTTTGGATTTGTGCTGAACACAGAGTTGATAATATAGACATGTTTTTATTACTGCCGAGCAGAGCTCACACAGACCCAGGGCCTTTTCTGCTTTTTGTACTGCTACACTGGAGAGGATGTTGGGGGTGTGTGGGAGGTTGGGAGGAGACACAGCTGGGACAGGTGACCCAAACTGACCAAAGCGATATTCCAGACCATATGACATCATGCTCAGAATATAAAGTGGAGGGAAGAAGAAGAAAGGGGGGGACATTTGAAGTGATGGTGTTTGTTTTCCCAAGTAACTGTTATGTGTGATGGGGCCCTGCTCTCCTGGAGATGGCTGAGCACCTGCCTGCCCATGGGAAGTGGGGACTTAATTCTTTGCTTGGCTTGTGTGCATGGTCCTTGCTTTCCCCAATAAACGGTCTTTATTTCAACCCGTAAGTTCTCTACCCTTTCTGTTCTCTACCTGATCCTGCTGATGGAGGAGTGGGTGAGCGGCTGCCTAGCGCTTAGCTGCTGGCTGGGCTGAAACCACACCGACATCTCACAACAGGGAAAGCTGTCAGGAGAGATGGTCACATCAGTAGTTCCTGCAGCTCATTCTCCATCATTTTCACGTATACCTAAGGGAGAGGTTTCTCATTCCCAGTATTCTCTAGTGCGTATTTTATAGCCCTGGTGGCTTTAGTGCTGAGGTGTGTGACACTCGTGTGGCAAACATTTATTTATCTTGCTGGATGTGTGCTGGGTCCAGATGGGGTCAGATCGCTGCACCAAGTTCTCAACTCTGGAGCGTTTTATATCCTTCCATGTCTCCCCAGTGTCTGAGTTCAGGAATATAATCTGTCTTGAGATTCTTCTTTTGAGGCAGGAGGGAGGATTAGTTAGGCTTCCTCATTTTTGAGCAAGCTGAGGCTGTTTGCAGTGAATTTGCTCCAAGATCCCTTCTCAAGGTCCTACATGCAACCAAACACATTTGGCTACCCCTAGTGGTTCACTAACGAATTTTGTAATGAAACACTTGGGAAAAAAAGCAATGAAGTATGATCCCAGAGAAGGAAATACTGCGAAGGAAAAAGGGATTCAACCCCAATGCAAGCTGTTGATCGGAGCTTTGAAGGCGATGAGGCACACATACACAGTCCCAGGCACAGGGTGAAGATTTCTCCTATTTCCTTTGTACTTAAGCATCATTTGGAAGTAGAGAACATGGGCCCCTCATGCACTGCACACACTCATAGTGAGAGATAATCTCTAAATGGAAAAGACATACTATAAGCAGTGGGGAGAAAAAGGAAGAAGAGGTTTTCTTGCTCTCATCTTTGGTTTCTGCCTTACATCAAGCAGTAAGTTGAGTTCTCTGGGGTCCAGTTCAGTGACCTACTCAATCTCATGGCCTCTACTTCTTGGTAGAGGGCTAGACAGACAGTTACAATTTCATTTCCTTATCACCTTCAAAGAGCTACAAGCCGATCTATAGACTGACTTTGCACTCAGATCTGTTCCCTAGGAAATCTCTTGTGTGTTATTTCCAACCTCTCCAACAGACTCTTAGCCCTCAGGGGTCATTGCAGTTCCTGCTGCACACACGGGAGAAGTGATGTCAGGATGTAGGAAGGCCAGGCAAGGAAAAATCACTTCTGGAGGGTTACGGTGTGTGTTTTTCCCCATGGGACCATTGCAGCACACTTACATTCAGACATCTGAGTATGCAGGCAGCTCTGCTTGGGGGAAGTATTTCATGAGATGGGCTTGTGTTTGAGGTAGGAGGAATAAAATAAGACTGTATGAGTGTTTGGGCTTATCTGCTTAGATTATGACTGTGAACCTAAGACCAAATCTAGAAAATTCAAAGTGGGAAAAGGAGAGAGAAATCATATCCCTGGCACCGAATTACAGCCCTGGCCCTCAGTAAACCCTGCTTAACACCTTGATGTTCTTTGCCGTGGCATTGCAATGGTTAAAAAATACAGCTAAATACAAGCTGCTGCAACACTACCTCTAGTAGGCAATGGCTGTCATGTGCTCAGCCCTCGTCTGAATTCATCCACAACTCACCAGAGGACCCAAACAAAAGTTTACTGTACTCCAAAATCACTGTCAGCACACAGAAAGTGTTGTGAATGAAATATTTGCGACACAGGTCAAAAATCTGGAGAAACGATGGGTCAAACCACTGCTAAATGGCACAAAATTTGTAATAAGAATGAAAGATGTAGGAGTCTGAAAGAAAAGGCTCATGTCACTTACCAACAGTCAGGTTTTTCCTCTGGTCTGTTCAGATTTTAGTATTGCTCCCCAGCATGTAAAATTTGTAAAGAGGAGCATTTCTGAATTATGAAAAACAGGTGAAAAAGCTGAGCACGGTGGCCCAGAGACACTGGAAGATGTTACTCTGCCTGCTGCATCAAGGGCCAGGCTGTCTGACACACAGTGAAGCACAGGGACTGAGCTTATCCTCTGTGATGTTCAGCACTGAAGCAAAGCCCATAGGAGCACATCCCTGGAGAGTCCCTTTTGTGGTCCATCGAAAGAAAGAGGTGTTTCCAGAAGAAGTGGGCTGAAATGCTCTCTGATGTTGTCTCTGTTGGGTCAAGGGTGCTCCTGACTTTAGTTAGCTGCTTGAGTTTGTGTAAAATGAAATCTAACATCCACAGATCTAAACTGAGAGACTAAAGGATAAGCCAAGGTAGAGCAGAGGAGGGGGAAGTAGTCAGTGACTGGCTGGAGGAGGAGGGAGTCCTAAGTGGAATGATAGACTAGAAATCAAAGGCAGGAAGATAATGGGGCTAGAGAGTGAAGGAGACAGGCAGCAAAGCTCCTTTGGTGAATTCCTGGATAAAGAGGAGAACAATTCTTCACAGCCACCCCCAGCTGTCCAAATCTCTAAATTGTGAACCCCTGTGCTCCCATGAGAACTCTATCAAGAGCTGTGAGAGTAGGAAAAGTGAATTCCCACCTATGTGCAAATGCAGAACAGACTGGAAGTTTACCAGGTACCAACAGGATGCCAAAAAAGCCAGGGAAAAAAAACAGACAGAGAGATCCTACTAGGTGGAAACAAGAGATGAGCTAGTTGCATGGGACAGAGGACTCAGAATGCAGCTGAATCGCAGCACCCAGGTTTTTGGGAACAGATGTACTCTAAACATCACCCCAGAAAGCTAGAGGTGCCTCATGCTGGCCAAATACAGCCAAGGATATCTGAGGTCTGGTGAGCAAATGTTGTTATACAGGCAAGGAAATGCTGGCCAAGAAACAAACAGAGACAATGAAAATATACAGCATCCCCAGGAGATTTTTGAAGGAACAGGAAAGGTCCTTTTCATCACAAGACACACAAACTACCTCATCGTTGCAGACAAGTGTTCAGACCAAGAGGTGGTAGCTGAACTGTCAGACCTAACACAATAAAGCAAAGGACCATTTCAGCACGCACCTTGTTTGACTTGAAGTAACTTTGCATGACTTTCCCAAGAGAAATCCTGTCCCAGCACATCACCCACCAACCATGACCAAACAGCAAAGCTGAACCAGTGGTTTTATTTGCTAAGATTGTGCTGAAGGAGGCAAAGACAGTGAATGGTGAGTCATTCTCTAGGGGAGAAATACTTATTGAAGGGCAGCATGACTCTCCTATCCAAGCATCAGAGTCCAAATACTTGCACAGCTTGAAGGAATCAAAGGGAGTGGAAAAAATTACAAGATGGGAAGGAAGAGAGCCAAAACCCAGAGTTTACCTTTCTCACAAGCCAGAGACCTTGTAGAATATATTTTTGGGGTCTTTTCCAGGACCAGACTATTTTCTTGGAACAAAACATGAATGTGTAAGAGACTTCCATATACTGACATGTAAAAGGCATATAAGAAAACAGTTCTTTGAAGCCACAAGTATATTTGCATGTTGCACATACGAGCTTCAGATACAAGAGATTACAGATCTGCTGAGACTTGACCAGAGGGGCACAGAAGGAAAGACGGGCCATGAGCTAGCAGCAGATAAAGAAATATATGCAAAATACTCCCATAAGAAAGACATTCTGGAAAGTTTCCTGTTCTAAAAGCAAAGGTCAGTCCCAGCTCATTTTAAGACATTCATGAAAATAGTCAAGGTCTTTGCACCAAAAGGTGAAATCTCTGGTCCAGCCCACTGCTAGACCTCACCTCTGTCTTTTCTTACTCTGTGAGAAAGCTATGGGGCCTGCATTACCTATACATTCGATAGCTCAACTATAGACTAGGTAGAGACAGAGAAACCTCTCTGAACTTGACATTTAGTCATGTAATACTTCAAAAGTAGTAAGTATTTGGCCGATCTTCCTCCAAAAGCTGTTGCTGTAAACAGTGCATAACATAAACAGAGATAAAAAAGGGAGCATGGTGAAATGTGAAGTATGAGGTTTATTACTATCACCTATTTGTCTTTTCAATTTTCCTCTTGACAAAAAACCACAACCTAAACCAAAAAACCTCCAAACCCAAAACTACATGGAAAAGGAGACTTTACCAAAGGTAGCATCAGCCCAGGGGAAGGTAACATGATAGCATGCTCATACTTCAAGCAGTTTTGGGAATGGAGGGATCTTTGATTGTCGGACATCGTCAAATAGGGAAGGACTGCAATGGAAAATGAAAGGAATAGGTCTTACTATTGAAACTCCCTGCTTATACTTGAACTCTGACATCTGGTACAGCAGATTTACTGGAGGATAAGTGAAGGGGGTTACGGCACAAAAGAAGAGGAAAAATGTATGGGCTGGAAGTAATTTATTGCTAGTGTTTTAAGATTGAGGAGATTTGACAGATTCCTTCCCTGAAGTTCCTTATTCCAAGTGCAGGTTTTTGGAGGCTGCTGTAGAAAAATAATCCCACTCTCTGTCTGGTATTTGTATACTAGAAAATGCATCTATCTGCCTGACTGTCAGTCATGGTCTTTAGATCTAAACATCATTTCCTTATTCATTCAGAGGATGTGGGGTGCACAGGAAAGTGATCATCTGCAAGGCACTGAAAGCTGCGTGGCATTGAAAAAAAATCCCTTTCCCTTCCAATCTGTTAGATTGATGGACCAGAAAGGATATTGAACCCATCATCCTGGCTGTGTGTGTTTAGTGGTAATGGAACATGAAACACATTTGGATCCCATCTGCCAGGAAATTCAGATGAAACTTTCCCTTCAGGATATCACAAACACCAAAAGCCTGCATGGTGAGGGGGCCTGAAGGAACTGTGCTGTTACTTGGTGTGAGGATTGCACAGCTAAGATTGGGCTTCATTAATAAACATTGTGTTCAGAAAATCCTCCTCTGTAGGACTGTGTATTCTCTACAAGGAAAGTGAAGAAGCAAAGGTCTGCAAACCCGTGAATGATGGTTTTTCACACTTATTTAAGATGCTTTGATTTTCACAGGTGCAAAGTGTAAGTTTCAGCCTCTGAAACTTGATGCACCTTCATTCAGCAGTGGTTTTATCTCTCCAGTTTGGCTCTACTCATTTCATTCAATGAAGTCCACACAATGAAGATATTTTGCATCTAAAACCATTCTTCTGAAAATGACCTTCTTATTTCAGACAGGCAGTATATTGCCAAAGGGCAGCAGCACTGATGAAGCCGTGGTCGAACAGCAGATAATTGCAAAAACTGGTTTGACTTCAGTGAACAAGGAATGAAACCGTTTCCTACCTGCTGTTAATTTATTAATCTCGGGCAAACCTGTGTTCCTCAGTCATCCTCCTTGCCTTGTTGGTTTTGTCTAGCTGGCTTTTATAAAGCAAGGCTTCCTGTGATGCTTTTTAGGCATTGCTCATGCTTGCCAGGTAGAAGGGACAGCCCCTGCCAGTCCTCTGCATCCAGTATTCCCCACATCATCTTGAACAACAATGATGTGACATTTCAACGCTTACTTCATGCAACTCCATTGAGCGAAATATTCTGAAACATTATCTAGCACAAAGGATCCATTCAGTTCTGGTTTTTATAAAACTGGTGGACTTTAGCCCATAAGTTTCATGTTTTCCAGAGGTCCTTCAAGAGGACATGAGAAAGGCACATATGCCCAACTTTGACTTACACACCATGCTGACATGGGCAAAAACTAAGTTACTCCTTTGTTGTCCGTTTCTATCCCTGTTAATGTTTAAGACAATACCTCTAGGAGCTCCTAGCTGGGAGAACTTTGTGGTGGTCACATGCAGACGTCTGTAGATGGTCCGTATTCTCAGCTGATATAAAGCAGAGAGGTTGCATTGCTGCCTATGGAGATACACCCTGGTCTGGTTCTGTTTGAACAGTTTCTGCTGTCACCTTTGGACAGTTTTCTCCCAGCCTCAGGCATAAAAAGAGTATTTCATAACAGGCATTTTGTATAAGCCTATTCAAAACTTCCGTTTTTAATTATTGTGGCTAGGAGCTGCCTGAAAGGCAGTCACTGGAAAGCAAGCTCAGCACACACTGTACTTGTCCTTAGTCTGGACAGAACATCACTATTAAAAGAGGGTTGTTTCCATCTCCCCAGTGATCTCCTTCTGTGTCTAGGAGGGTGTGAAGACCAACTTGGTGTTTCAAAGATTCAGACTCAACCTTGCCTCTCACTTCAAGGATGACCTTGGCCAAAGTGCTTCATCTCCATTCCCTTTCTGGGACAATAGTAGTAGAATAAAGAGCTGGTGTCACAAAGTATTCAATATCTTGACTGAATATCTCAGACATGGACCTGCTGGAATGAGTTCAAAGTAGGCCAAAAAAGTGGTCTGAGAGCTGGAGCCCCTCTGCTCTGGAAAGAGGCTGGGAGAGCTGGGGGGGTTCATTCTGGAGAAGAGAAGGCTCCAGGGAGGTCTTAGGGCCCCTGCCAGTGCCTAAAGATGCTCCAAGAGAGCTGGAGAGGGACTTTGGATAAGGGCCTGGAGGGACAGGACAATGGCTAACAGCTGATGACATTCTGACTGTTTCTGGAGCTGGGACAGGGATTAAACCAATGTCTGTACGTAAGGTTGAGACCTAAAATATACCCTGCCAGTTGCTCTTGGCCTCTTTGTTGGTCATTTCCTTGATCCACAAGATTTCCCTGCCCTTACTTGAAGGAAAACAAATAACTGCAGTGTGGAAAAATACAAAGGGTCTGGGGACCACCCTTCCCACAACCAGTGGAAGCATTGCTGCATCTGCTGACATGGCTCTCTTTGCTTGAATATTCACATGGGGTTCTGTGGCTGGTCTCCCTTCATTTCCAAAAAACGTCCTGACTTGTCCCCAGCTGTTGGTGAAAGCATTAATGGTAACCGTATCAGGACAGTGATCTGACTGAAGCCAGGAATGACACAGCTGAGTGATGACACCCTGTCTTCTGCGACAAAGGATCCTTCCCTCAATTCAGGTAACAATGGTGGGGTTTTATTTATGAATATGCAAGTTTCCAGAGGACAAGAAGCAATGAAATCAGCTTGGAGTCAGCTCTTTGGGGACACAGAAATTCATGCTAAATGGGATCCATTCCATGACTGTTAGTGCAAATTTAATAGTTTCTCATTTAAGTGCCTGGAGTTGTACAGGCTTGTCAAATACTAATAATTTTAAGTAAGTGATGACCTTTCTGTGACTTGGGTAAGCCTTGTCCAAACCTTTATATGTTTCAGAATCATTCAAGCCTTGATCTGACATCCACTAATTGGAATAGTTTTTCTGGCAGACTAAATATTTGCAGATTCCCTTTCTCTGATGGTGCAGGCAAGTGCTGGAGTCTCAGCACTGACATTCTCCTGGCACTGTGTTCTGGGTACCGTCCCCAGGGAAGGTGATACTGGATTTGGGCATTATCTGGATTAGATTACCATCAGATCTTCTGGCATCTGTCCCAGTCTTCCTTTCTGCTATTCCATTTTCCCATTATCCTTAATTTTTTTCAAACAAAAGGAATAATTTTTAGCAGCATCAGATTTTGAGGGAGACTGAGCATCTCAGGAGTCACTTAAAATTTTCAAGGCAATGCTGAGCTTGTCAACTTTTTCAGGGTTACTTCTTTTCCCAGAGGGAGGTTATTGTGACTTAACTGTGGCAAAGTTTCCAGGGTAACATAGCTGCCAGCTACAGCTTTGGCTTGAGGTGGTCAACTCCATGGGAAGGTGCTGCAGGAACCACAGAGATGTGGTTAGACTCAAAATAATTGCTTAATTCCCCATTTTGTTATAGCTTGCCTTTATAGCTTCTGCTGTCTCTGCTCCCTGGATGAAAACCAGAATGAATCCATCCTTTTTCCACCCTTTCATCTGCACTTCTTACTGCATATTTATGTGTTTTTCCCTAAATAATAATGTAGGAGAGGCTGCACGGGGCTATCCTCTCTGTCCTACCTCTGAGAAGATGTAGGAACTCATGGGAAGAATGACCAAGCATGAATACAGCAAGAACTATTGCAGTGTTGACCTTGTTTTGTTCCAGGATCTTAAAAGACATTTATTTTCCATCCTTCTTGCGTTGCTGGCATTTTTTATTGAGGCAGTAGACTCAGCATCTGAGGAAATGGCAGTGACACATGGTGTGACTTTCGGGTTATCCTGTGCAGAGCCAGGAGTTGGACTTCAGTGATCCTTGTGGGTCCCTTTCAACGCAGGATATTCTCTGATTCTGTGACTATATGCTGGGTGCTCCTGTAAGAAGTGTAATGGAGAATCCCAAAGGTACCTTCACATCAGCAGCCAGATGGGTCAGTTGCTTTCACCTCCTTTCAAGCCAGACGCTGTTGGTTCCAGATTGCTTTTCCACCACTTCTCCACATTGCAGTATTTTCCAAAACTGTGTCTAAACTATTTCATGGGTTGCTGGGGGCAAAATACAAATGCAGAGTATCTCCGACAGTCCCAGAAATAATGTGAGATGACTTGATTTTCATTTTCTCCTACAGCTGAAGAAGTGCATGAGTGCTTCTGGCATTTCTTTATTCAGAGATGTTAAGAGTGGCAGAAACTATGGAACTCCTAATTTGAACTTTAGCACAGTGCAGAACAGATGCCTTCACCTCAAAATGGGACTGAGCCCAGTGACCTGGATTTGCTTAAAGTATCTTTTCCTGAAGGCACCTTAATGATTGGCCAAAACTTTAACTATTCCTTGATAGACTGCCCTAGGCTGTCAACCTCCCCCTTCAATTAACAAGGCTCAGTTGCTTGTAACCAATGTTTCTTTGGCTTCAGCTCCCAGCTGTTGGCTCTTGCTATTTTTTTTCTATGAGTAAAGCCCTTTATTATCCCCTTGTGTTGGGCCAATATGATTGTAGCTCTTTCTGGAAGTGTGGAAGCAGTTTTCTCCTCTGAACTTACGACAGCTTTTACCCCATATCATGCTCAATTAAGAATTCCATAGTTGGCAAAATGGGGTAGGTTTGAACCAGCCCAGCCCAGAATTTGGCAGAAGAGATGTCCTCTTTTCCCAAAGCTCTTACCCAGCAATGAACTCACAGTCAGTTTTCTTTCTCAGGAGTCAATAGTGCAAATTCAGGATTTCTACTCATGAACATATTTTGACATGTACCTAGGGAAGACTCTTAAGTGTTTTGCTGGAACAATGGGTACTTAAGCAAGTCTTCAAGTACTCTCTTCTGAAGGCAGCAAGACTGAGGCAAGGTTAAATCCCTGCTGTATCAGACTAATGCTACCCAGAAAACACTGCAGTGAGAGAAGACAACCCTATTGCTTCTCTGCTGTGAGATCATAGAATCATTAAATGATTTGGATTGGAAGAGACCTTAAAGATCACCTTCCAACCCCCCTGCCATGGGCAGGGACACCTTCCACTACTCCAGGTTACTCCAAGCCCTGTCCAGTCTGGCCCTGAACACTTCCAGGGGTGAGGCATCCACAGCTTCTCTGGGCAAACTGTGCCAGGGCCTCACCACCCTCATAGGAAGAATTTCTTCCATATTCCATCTAACCCTGCCCTCTGTCAGTTTGAAGCCATTCCTCCTTGTTCTGTCACTACATGTGCTTTTAAAAAGTCTCTCTCCAACTCTTCTGTAGCCCGCCTTTGGGTCCCAGTTCATCTCCTTATTCTGTGCTTCAATGACATTCCACAAAACCTGGCAGTTTTGTCAGTGGTCAGATGGGGTGGGAGATGTTTACAATTGGGTTTCTGGGTGCCAGGAGCCCCATGGTTCCACCTCACATACTGCCTGGCATCCTTCTAGTGGGCATACTTCTGCTATCCTTTTAGCCACCCTCCCTCTCGGATGAACCTCCAGTGTTGTCCAAAGCCTACTGAAGTGAAACATGTTTTTTATCAACTTCAACAGGCTTCAGCTCAGGCTCCCAGTATATGCATCTCTCACTTTCAAACGCAGCTACCCCAGTTCAGACACAGTGTGTCTGAAAGCTCCTGGCACCCAGGTCCTGCAGCGAAAGCTACTCAGCTCTGAGCCACATTGCCAAGGGCTTCATATCCTGAGTACAGGTCAGCGTCTGGTTGAACGAGTGTCTCCATCCAAACTGCCAGCATTAGCACCTTTTCCATATGCAACTTTAACCCTGGTCAGTGCAGCAGTGTGGCTGTGCTGGTCAGGACTGAAGCTGCACGTGGACAAGTTTTGTGGGGGCCCACCTACAGCTCTGCACTCCCTTCTCTCCTGTCATACCTACATGGATACACGTATATGTATGCAGAGCCGTGTGCATTTCCAGGCTTTGTTTCAACTAGCAGAAAATAAAAAGTGGGACCCTCTGGTCTAATCTGCAGGGACAAGATTCCTGAATTAGTAAGTCTTCAATATCTAATTCACCTCCCTGTCCTCAGGAGCAAGCATAATGATTCCCTCCTTGCCTCTAACAAAAGCAATAAAAAGAAAAAAAATGAAGTAGAAAATTCCTGAACAATGGGGTTTTTTTCTTTTTCTTTTTCTTTTTTTTTTTTTTGCTTCTAACATCAGTAAGTGGGGGTACTTCTACGCTCTTAAAATTAAAACAATCCAGACAAACAATATGTTGAGCTCTGTCCTGCTTCCTGCTGCAATTATTCCTAATGTTTGGCCTCAGATCAGAGGCAACAGCAATCTCTATAAATACAACAGCAGAGCAGAGAGCTCTTTCCAACAGAAACGCCTCCTGAATCATGTCAGGAATTTATGAGGCTGAGAATGGGCCAAGTTTGAAATATGTTCTGGATCAAATGGCATTGCATAGGTGGCTCTGATCAGCTTTGCAGTGGTGGGATGAAGATGGAATCCTCCAGATGGAGGAGTGGAAGGATATTTATTGATTTATAAAAATAATAAATTAAAGCTGAGAGTGACAAGAAAAGGCATTGGTATTTTAAAACTCAGGCTCTGCCAGACAGAGCCAGCAAGGAAAAAGCTTTACCAAGTCTAGATTCCGCTGCATCTTGTGTGTGTGTGTACTATTCTTACTGCTAAATCTCCCTAGACCACTTTGTGCCTGGTACATAGGAAGAAGCAATATCCATACTACAACCTTCCCCTCTAAATCGCATTGTCTTGGGGATATGCTTGCCGATTGGGTGCCTGCTGTCATTGCAAACCATTTGGACTAAGTGTCATCCAGTGGGTTTTGTTCACTGTCTGCCTCCAATCAAGTGTAAAGTAAAATATTTTGCCCATCTGAGGCCACATTGGGTTAGACAGAATTCTCCTCAAAGCCCCATCAGCTCCCTACACCTCGATAGACAAATGAGGGAGGGACAGCTGTGAGGAGGTGGGCTGGCATGTGGTCTCCACTCACCAGCTCAGAAGGTACAGCACTGAGAAATACGGGAAGCTGCAAAAGAAGCAACAACATTTATTTTCTTTTACTGCACATTTTAGACCTTTTCACCACATTTTCCTGAATCATGAGATAATCAGTGCTGCAAGTTACAGATCTTACTTGTGCACCAGTCCAGAAAGACCAACGCTTTCTTTAATAAGCAAATTTACTATGGAGTGACTGCAGAGCCCTAGATAAGGATTTTCCAGGGGTGAACTCTTGGTTCAGGTTTTTTGAGCAGGGACACCTGGGTCAAGATGTGCTGCGTTTGGTTGGGGTTGAGTTAATTTTCATCATAGTAGCAGAAACTATGCATTGGATTTGTCCTGCAAACAGTGCTGATGACACAGGGATGTTTTTGTTATTGCTGAAAAGGACTTAGACAGAATCAAGGCCTTTTCTTCTCCCCACTCCACCAGTGAGGAGACTGGGGGTGCACAAGGAGCTAGGAGGCGACATAGCCTGGACAGCTGACCCCAGTTGACCCAAGGGATATCCCAGACCATATGGCATCATCCTCAGCATATAAAGCTAGGGGAAGAAGAAGGAAATGGCAGAAGTAGAAGGGCCACCAAAATTACCAGAGGTGAAACACCTCTCCTATAGAGACAGGCTGGGGGAGGGGGGAGGGAAGAGGAGAGGGAAGAAGAAGGGAGGAGAGAGAAGGAGAGGTATGGCAAGGTGGCTCCAGGGAGACCTTAGAGACCCTTCCAGTGCCCAAAGGGTCTCCAAAAGAGCTAGAGAGGGACTTGGGACAAGGGTATGGAGTGACAGGACAAGGGGGAGTGGCTTCCCACTGACAGAGGGCAGGGCTAGATGGGATATTATTATCTCAATTCATTAGTTTCCTCACTTTTACCTTTCCAGTTTATTCTCCTATCCCACTGGTTGTGTGGTGCTTACTTGGTGAGCGATGTTAAACCACAACACAAGTTTTGGAGCCAGATTCCATGACCTTTGAAGGACCTGTGACATTCCCGAAGGCCCCAATTAACATTTTGTAAAGACACCACTCCCAGATGTCAAACCCAAAAGAGAAATATAAGATGTTGACCAAGGTAGCACCCATGCAGGCACAGGGAGTACAGGGGTCCTCTGTGAACTCTTGGACCAATTTGCTGATTGGACCAATTTGCCATCGTGACAAACTAACATTTGGTGCAGCACCAGCTACACTGCCTTTACAGTCAATGGAAGGAGATGGGCAATTGCAAGAGGACAGTTTATTCACCATGGACAAATAGTGAAGATGAGAGATTAGGTGAATGTGGAGGAAATTCTTTCTATTTGCCAGTGCTTAGAAGCAATGCCTGTCCTTGGCTTCTCATTTATATGCCAGCTCAGGGATGTGGTATAAAATATTTTTCACACTGTCCATGCTGTTTATAATATATATGATGAGGGGAACTAGAAGGGAGAAAGAAGAAGTCTCTTTATAAATAAATGAGGATATCCTACAGAACCATAAGGAAGTACGTGTTTAACAGAGGGAGATAAGCAGCAAAAAAAAAGGGAGTATTTGTTAAAACATCTCTTATCTTAAGGCTAAAAGCTTCTTCAGCTTCAGCAGGAGTTCCAGAGAACAAAATGTAGGTCTGGTACTTTTGCATTTGAATACAATAGAACTGTACCCTAGACCTGCCTGTGTCAGAAGCCAGGATGGTATTGCAAAGGAAAGAGTCATTACTTGTTTTTAAAAATACTTTTTCAAACAATTGTTTCTGACAATAGATGGGTAGGACACTTACTGTGTATGTAGAGTCTAATTTAGTCATTTTTTGATCGTTGCTTTTGTAAGGACAAGGTTCTGTGTAGAGATGATTTTTTTTAAGTGACTCTCCCCAGCTTGTGAAGATTTAATTTCATTCTCCTGTGGAGGCAGGTGAAGTCAGTTTAAGGGCAAGATGTTGCCCCAGCTCACACCTACACAGCCTGCAGGGCTGTGCCGTATGCTCATGTCTTCTCTGGCCCCTCTGCACATAAGCTGCAAATATTTAGACTTTTTGGCTCTCCTTCAGTGATGTGTAACTTAAACCCTCATCTGTGTGACCCCTGACTTTTGCCTCAAACCTTAGAACTTGTGTATCATTACTGAGTTCCTGTCCCATCATTCCTGGGCCTCATTTGGACTTTTCCATCAGCTTCACTGGAAGTGGAGTTCCCATCTTTTTCCAATATTCTTCCACCCAGCTCTGTAATTCCTGGGACTAATCCATAATGCATAATATTCCTCTTCATGCTCCTGCCAGGTAGGCCTTTATTAGTTTTTGTCTGCAAGTCAGATCACTGTCTGGATTGTTGTGTGACTAAGTCCTGGACAATAACAAGATCTGTGCATTCATTAGTGTTTCTGTCATCATTTCCAGGACTAAAATAGCCCCAGTTAAAATAATGTAAGAAAAAAAAAAAAGAAGAAACAGAAATTAATCACTCCTACCCTTTCTTTCCAAAAGCCATCTCATCAATGAATCAATGCTCCCAAAATTTGGCTTCAAATGTTACAGCTCAAGTGCGACAGCTTTTGTCACCTTTGGCAGCTTTTTACTGCTGTTTCCTTCAATGCTGGTCAATATTAGCATAATAAAGTCTTTGATGTTAGAATGCAGTTATGTCTTTGGAAACAACTCCTGGGTCTGTTGAGAATGCCTCTTAATATGAAAAAAATACCTGAATTTCCTTAATTTGTGCAGGGATTTTCCTTTCAGTAGCCTGGCTGGCCGTGGTGGAAACGCTATGCCCTGTTATTTGCTCCTTTCTCTTCGTGCTTCAGAGGTCAAGACTGCATAAGCTGCAGCTCTGCTAAAATGGAGGAAAATGTGATAATCACTGTAAAGGCACAACAGAAGATGCAGCTGGATTGCTGTAGGGGAAGCAGCTGTGGGATCTGTTTTGAATGGGTAGGATTTGGGGAAATTCCTAAAGACTGGGAATACGTGTGGCATTTCTGAAGTGCAACATACCTGGCAGATAAAGCATGAACTTCAATGTTTATTATAGTAATAACACATGGCCTCCAAGAGCAGAACACTTTACAGAAGGCAGACATTCAGGGGCTTGTAAGCCTGCTGGCATATGTTTTGGATGCTAGTTCAAATCCAGCCTGGTTTGTCAGCAGTGAAAACGTGCCATCCCCTCACTACCTAGAGTCAGCAAGGAGATAAATGTCCATTTTATAAAAGCCAGAAGTTGCCCTGTATGATCTCCTCGTCATCAGAGAGATGGGTGCTGAATGAGCTGCTTCCTTCAGGCTCGCTGCAAGAGAGGTTTTTTCCTCTTTCATATTGTTTTTGAAGACATATAAAGCTTCATACTGTTTGACTGAGACACAGCACTCTGACCCTTGCAGATGAACTCAGCTGGGAAGCCTGCCTTGTTTGCCCTATCTGACCAGGGATCTCCAGAGAAACTTTCCACAAGGATGCCAGGAGATAAAATAAGGGCACAGCTGTCTTCTCTGAGGTGGGCCAGATGCAAGTCTTAGGAGTCTTGTCTCAACACTTGCAGAAATGGGACAGCAGTGTCCTTGTACTCTCGGGTGAAAAGGAGTTGTTGGCCCTCATACCTTCACAGCCTGGCTCTTCCAGGCCAACAGCAAGAATTGTGTCAAAAGATGCAAATTCATCAAGTCACAGCCTGGATTGCTTTTCCAGTAGTGAGTTTTCAGTCATTTTCTCATTAAGCAAACAGTGCCCGAAACATGTATCCATGTTTTTATACCAGTTATTGCCTGAGGCTCCTACCTACCCACCTGCCTCTTCCTTCATAGTCAAGTCACTCATCTCCCTGTAGACCACATCCAGGCTGTTGAACTGATTCAGATAACAAGCACTAGGGCAGAAGGTCCATTCACATATATAATAGCATATCAGTGGTCATGCTGCATGGGGCCTACACGTTTGCTATAAGACCTGTAGCAATGTCAAGATACACCTGGAATGTCAAACTCATGCATTCTGGTTTAAAGACAAGCTGGGTTTTTTTTCTTGAAGAGCAGTCCACATCTACTGCCCTGTTGTGGAGACAAACCCCACCATTTGTGAATAGCTGGGTGCTGGGGCTCAGTCACCACCCAATTATGGGAGCCTATATGGCATTGCCACAAGTTGGCTGAGGTCTAGGAACTATCCCAGTGCATACTCTCCATGCAAGGCAAGCAGAAGCTGGACACTTCTGCATAGTAAGCTGGGTTGATGTGAATGACCTCACATTTGGCTGCCATGGTTTACCCTGCATTTGATAATCCTGTTATATAACTTTGTTGTTCTGGAGACTTGTTGGGTTTAGAGTGTTGCCACATGTCTTACCAAGGGAAGATTTCTTGGAGCCACCATTTTCATCACATAAAAGAGAAGTGGGAAGTCATATGAATATACATCTCCCAAACTATTTCCAGTGTCTTCACTGGCAAAAGTCTTTCTTGCTTTCTAAGGATATGGTTCCCCTAAATCCACAATAATTTCTTCTGTAGTGCTAAAGCAAAAAGGATTGTGCTTCCAATTGCCTTGAAGTCCAGTTGCGCAGCCTGGTTTTTATCATCACACACAGCTCAGGGTTGCCAGCAGACTGCGTGGTCCACAGCACATGGCATTTGGCATTTGGCCTCCTCTGAGTCCTGTGTGATGCCTCATGGCCCTAGTTCATAGTAATTATTGAAGGAGGAGTGGGGAGAGGTTCGGTTCAACGTGTCTGAAATATTGAGTGGGCTGTGCTGCAGCCTGCCAGAGCAATGTTTTTATAACAAAAAATGGAGGGTAGGTGTTACAAGCTCTGAGATATGGCATAGAGACTTGTGGGGATATTTGAAGGTGCAAAGCTTGCCGGGACAGTATTAAAAGACTGCTCAGGGCAAGAGGGAGACAAAAGTGGTATGGTGTCATCAGCAACATCTCTACTAAATAAAGCCGAACAGGGCTGCTTTGCTGGCCCTGAGGCCTAGTGTCACAGCATAGCTGTGTCCAAACACCTCGGCTCTTCTCTGCCTGAGAGCAAGGTTTGGGAGTGAGCCAACAGCAAAGCTGCTTGGACAGTTAGAGCTCCAAGACCTGTTCCTGAACCCTGGAACCTCTCTTACATAGCAATAAAGATATTCTCTGAATCCCAGGAATTTAAGCCAACTCCTCTATGGCTTAGAAGCAGCAAGGACCTTCTTATGGAGACTGCTAAGGACTTCAGATTGTATTACAAAATGTGATCTGAAACATAATGATTGTCCAGCTCTCCTTCATTAAACACAAGAGCAGCAGCAGCATTCACCTTCAAGTACAAGGACACTCCAGAAGAGAAGAAGACCATCACTTCTTCTGATAGCCCTTTCCATGGGCCATTCACACAGACCATACTGTTACTAAACAAGGCTATAATTAAAAAGTGTAATTTCACATGGGAACATCAGACTCAGAACTTCTCAGACAATGAGAAACATTCACTGATCTCCTGCCACAAAGTGGACCCACATTCTTGGAGGTGTCTGTTTCTCATTCCTGTTATATCTGAATGATCCTCAAGCAGATAAGAAAGAAAAATATTATCTTGCAGGTAGGGGATAAAAGGGATCACATGAAATGAAAAGGGACCACATAAGAAAATATCACATCAGTAATCTGTGCCTTTCAAGTAAATCCTGTCCATACCACTGACAAAGGTCACCATGTTGGAGAAACTCAGATTTTGTACCATGTAACTCAATAGTTTTAAACAACATCCTAATACACCAGTTATATCTTCTCAGCATCTTCCTTCCTATGCTATGCAAAAGTTGGTTAATACATCCCAAATATTCCAGATGTTTTATGACCAAATACACATTAGCCTGGCTAGCTATCACTCAGAAAAAGGCTTGTAAGGCGGCTCTTCACCATTAATATTTTTGCTCAGATATTAAACAGCCTCATCCACCTAGGTCATAAAATGCCTGCCCAATCCTGCAGACTGTTAAAATGTATGCCTGCAGACATTTACTGTCACATCTGGAAAAGTCCGTGCTATCATAATGACTTCAATACAGCTTTAATCAGAAGACACATGGAAATTAAACTGGATTCATCCAATCCCTTGCAAGCCGTTCCACACTAAGCACGTAAGAGCTGATTCCCTCTGCTTCAGGGTCTGCACAAGTGGTGGTGCTCCACTTTGTTTACATGTGAGTCTCCAGGAGTTGGATAAAGCTGCCAGGCTAGAGTTATGCAATTTTCCCTATTCTAGCAATTCTGTCCCTGACTCTGGCTCTGCACGTTTTGAATCCCTGAATGCCCCTGGGACCCTGGTGCACAATTCCTTCTCTGATATTTATTAGCATGATGAAGTCATATTTTCTTCTCTGGAAAGGAAGAAACACTAGGCCTGACTGTGACTTACTTAACAAGTGATTTACGTCAAGACACACTTCCAGTGTTTGTTTTAGTGCTAAGAAGGACTTGGTGCTCTCTAGTTATCACAAAATCATTGAATGGTTTGGCTTAGAAGGAACCTTAAAGATCACTTTCCAACCCCCCCTGCCATGGGCAAGAACACCTTCCACTAGACCAGGTTGCTCCAAGCCCTGTCCAACTTGCTCTTGAACGCCACCAGGCATGGAGCAGCCACAGCTTATCTGGGCAACTTGTGCCAGGGCCTCATCACCCTCATAGGGAAGAATTTCTTCGCAATGTCTAATCTAAACTTGCCCTCTTATTCATGAGATGAGATGCCCACTAATTCCTCCTCTTGTTTTCTAGTTGCCTTCACTCTGTGGTGTGGTAAAAATGCTGCAATGAATTGCCCATAATATGATACAGTGATATGGCTTAATGGTGGCTCCAGAACCTCACCATCACGCACCTTGTGGGCTGCTCTGGCAGTAGCTGTGGCTGGAGGAGTGCAGATCCAGAGAAGCCCCTGACCTGTGGTTGCACTGCTCTGGCTGATGGAGCACAGATCAGTTGGAAGATGGTCATGCATTTGCAATGCTGTCTTCCAAATGGTCGAGTTTGCAGGGTCATATTTTCCTTGTAAATGTCTCAATCTGTTCCTGGGGCTCAAAACACATGACTTTGGGGACTTTGCCTGTGAAAAGGCTGTTTCAACACATAAGATAAGAGATATAGATCAGTGAAGACAACATGAAATTTTGCAAAACATAGAATCACTGTGTATCCTGGGTTGAAAGGGATCCATAAGGATCATTGAAGTCCAACTCCTGGCCCTGCACAAGACCACCCCAAGAAACATACCATGTGTCACACCATTAAAAACATAGACATGTTTCTTCCTTAAAAAAAGCCTCCAATGTCACAAATCCAATATTGGAAATCTTTCTGAGAAAAGGTCTTTTGTTTTGGTGAACATAGACAGGTTTTCACTCCTAAGTTTGATTTCAAGCCAGGAAGGACAAAAGTCCTTTTCATGAAAATAAAAAAACTGGGAAAGAAGTACAAAGTTTACAAATTCCTTTCAATGGTCCTCCTTATTTTACCATCATTACTGGAAACCTACTGGACCTGAAAACTTTCTGGCTTGAAAACCAATCAAGTGACATTTTAAAATACAGCCTTGAGAAGCAATCAGTGACTTCATTCCCTTCTTTTCCTTGATTGTTCCACTTAGTTTTCTCCATGGTTCCAAATCTTCTGCCTTCCAGACCACCCTTAAACTTACTACCTACCTTTTTGTGCACGAAAAGGACCCAGACTTCCCACACATTTCTACAACTAGGTCACAATCAGCTGCATATGCTTATCAAAACCCCACACACGCTGTGGGATGAACTCTGCCTTGAGCTGACTGACACTCCTGGTTCCCTTTGCAGATCCTTTCCCAGGGATGCAAAGCAATGATGAAGTGAGTGTCAGTGCCCCCACACACACTCTCTTGCACCCTCTTTACAGGCCAGGTGGTCTGCAGGCTGTGAGCTGGGCCAAGAAGAGGTCTGTATCTTTTAATATCCCTTCTCCTGGCAGGGAGCTTGGCCAGCTCTTAGAGAAGAGGGCCAGTTTCTCCAACCCACTCTAGAAAAAGTTACAACATCTGCTTGCCAGTGAAGAAGATAACCACAGTACAAAGATCCCATCTGTTTTCTGTTTTGCTGTGAAGCCGGAAAAGAGAATTGGTTTTTCTTTTCTCCAGATGCTTGAGGAGCTCAGCTCCTCACTCTCCTATCCATGCAGGAGAAATGGAGGGTGCTAGAAACTGGCAAGGTTTGGCGGTGCCATGAAGATCTTGTGGACTGAATCACCAGCTTCCTGCCTAGTTTCTCAAGACAGACAGGCCTCTACTTACCCTGCAGACTACTTCTTGTGAAACCTGAACTTCTCCATGCGCTCAGGGGTGGGGCTAAGACCTCCACCCGAGGCACAGACCTCCGTGTCCCAGGTGATCCTCATGCAGTGAAACTCTCAGAAGTTTCTTCTTGAAACCACAGCTCCCAAAGTTAGCTGAGCTGTGGAGACAAGGAAAATAACCACTTCTGAAGCATTTTGTGGTCAATCCCTGGTTCTTGCTGTGGGCTCCTCTCTCTGAACAGCATATAAAGGGATTTCATAAAGGAGGAACAAGCACAATAGAGGTGCAGATGTTCCCTGAAGAGGGATAAAAGGAGAGACCTACAACCTGTGTGTCACTTGACTTCAGGCCACAGCTATAACAGGATATCTCTCTTCTGCCTCTGTTATTCATCCTTGAGGATTATAAGGGTGATAGCTACATGAAAATGAGAGGATGTCCTGGAAGGACATCCAAGAGGGATGAAGAGGGATCTGTTTCAGTACAAGAACCTTCTTTTGTAGAAGGAGGACTGATGGACAACATATAAAGCTGTTGGGAGACAGGTTCAGGACAAACAAATGAGTTAGCTCTTTAGCCAACATCTGTTGGGATATAAGAAAGTGACAGGAGCCCAAGGAGAGAATGTACAATTTCAGGAAAGGGAAACCAAATGGTTACAAAATGCTTTAAGCTTCCAAGGCTATGTCTGTATTAAAGAGTCAGCTAGAGCCAGAGCAATGTCTCCAGCTCTGTTCCATGACCACAAAGATTGCTTAAATCTTAGCTTACTCCCCATCATGGCTAAGCACTACTGAGTCCAGACAACATCCAGGCATGGTCATACTAGCAAAGGGCAAGGATCATTGACAAAACTCAGTAGGCGTGAAGTCATCTCTTTGGGTGGTAAAACCCATCTGGTTTCAGCTTCTGCTGTGCCACTTGCCATGGGCAGCCAGTGAACAGGATCCAGCCTGGTTTATTTAATAGTCAAAGGCAGCCAGAGATGCAGGTATCTCAGGGCTGTGCACAGGCACTGGAGTCCAGCAAAGAAGTGTGATTTCCAACACGTCTCTCTCTTTGGCAGTGCCTGTTGGCTGGACTGAGACATTCCTCTGTGAAACACTTCAGGCTGCTGTGATGCTGAGATGCCAGTGGTCCTCTCTTAGGCATATCCACCTGGCCTTGCTCCATCTGCTCACAGGGCTGTGTCTCCAGTAGACCTTTCCCCCTTTCTATGGTCCAGGGAGTTTTAAAAACAAGTACAATAGAAGCTGGGATGGGTACCCAAAGGAACATGGCACCTGTGACAGGAACACAGTGTCCCATTAGTACCTCACACCTTCCATGACCAACAGACCTGTTCTCGTATAAACAGTTTGTCTGCTGGGGTTTCTGCAAGTGAGAATAATGTGGTCCATCTGGTAGCTCCAGAGCTTGGTCAAAGTCCAAACAAAATGTTCAGCTGTAGCTAGGACACTATAATTAAAGAATTTTGTGGTTTTCCACTCTCAAGCACACTCTTTTGAAGTCCTGGTTGTAACCAAGCACAAAGGACAGCAGGAAAATTAATTGGTGTTTCAGAGCAATGTCTTTCTTTGACTTCCTATGCCCATACATTTAGCATGTTTCAAAGATGACTTAGCCAGAATTATCTGAGTTTACCAGGTCCAAGAGTTTGGGATTATTATCACTAAATTAATTCAAATAATAAAGTTGATTCACCTAGCTCCACAAGGAATACAGTAATTTTGGTTTTTTCCCAAATATAATTGATCATTTAGTAGACTAATGCTGAACTACTCTGGCAGTGTGCTGCCTTAATCAGAGGTGATCTGGGTTATTTTACACAAGGATGAATCAGGACCCTGATGCCAGTTTCTAAACACTGCTTCTAAAGGGAATCCAGGATGAACTAACTCAATTACAGAGCTAGCACATCTGGGCAGATGGGATATTGTCCACCTTGGATTCTCTTGAAACCTCAACTCACTGCCAAAGTTTGCTGGAACTGGACATGGAGAAAAGGCGGCATCTGAAAGGATGGAGGTTGGACAAACAGACATTCGTGAAGGTGGGAGAAGAATGTTAAAAAGTACTCATATCCTCATGCAATTAGGGTCCAAAACACAGTTCTTCGAGCTTACCAGAACTTGCCACCTCTCCTACAGCTCCTGGCTCTGAGAGGCAAACTCTGGCCAAGTTTGCTGGGAGATTTAGGATATTGCCACTCCCAAGAGTTCATTCTTTTTCTAACTCTCTGCCAGGCCTAAGCTTACCCTATGAGAGAAGCAGAAAATTCTCATGGGTTCTCAGATGCTCCTAATCGGAGGTACATATATTGATTCTCACTCCTTGAATTCATTTGTCCCAGGGACCAATCCATCAGTTTTGTGAGAAAATTAAATACCCCAAATGACGTGTCCTATTTTCCTTCATACTGTACTGATCTTCCCATCCTTTCATATGCTGGTTGGACACCTATTTCCACCTTCTTACCTGAGTATCCAGCCTGTGGGCTGCATCCGTCACAGTTCCAGATGCCTCTGGAGGCCCCTTAGATCCCCGTAAAGCACTGTGGGCTCCAGTGGGCCTTCCAGCTGTCAGTGCCTTGTATAAGATATTCAGCACCTCAGCTTGGCCATGATGTAGGAGGGAGCTGAGGCCATTATCACCCAGCTCTTTCTGCAAAGACAAGTACATCTTTCCACTTTTCAAATCATGCAAACAATGTGGGAACGTGAAGGATAGGGGAAAAGAAAAAAAAAACAGGGCATAAAATACAACTGTATTTTTACAAAATGTTCTTCTAGCTAATATAATACACAGTCCAATACACTTTACAAGACAGGCCCTCAAAAATATGCTACCAGGTACCAGAATTCTTATCTTCAACTGGTATAAATCTTTGCTTCTGATTTACACCAACTAAGAGGCAGGTCACAATTGCCTAATTAAATAGCTTCTCTTTGAGCAGAAAGCTAGACTTTGTAAAAGTGTAACTGTGAATTACTTTATATAGCCATTTGATGGAAAGAGAGCGAATGTAAGAAAAAAAAAAGCCAGGAAAAGCAAGAGAGAGAAGAAGAAAGAAAAGGGAAGAAAATAAGGAAAGACAGAAAGAAAATATGAGAGAAATTTATTTATACGTTTTGGGAGTTCAGTTCCTTTCATTGTGAAAAAATGGGAAAGTTTGGGAAGCCCAGACTAAATAACTCACAATGATAGCAGGGTGATACCGAGAGCAGTAAAACTAATTTATTGGGCTGAGTTTATCTGATTCCAGGGAAAGTGAGTACTGCTGAATGCAGCTCTGACTGTGCTTGTGTCTGACAAGACACACAGTTCAGATGCAAAATTACATTAAGCAGATGTAACCCATTAAGAAGCTGAGCTTGAAAATGTACTTTATCCTGTCAAGGCAAATCCTAGTTGAAAACTTGGGCCTCAAAAAAAACCCCTGAAAACTGCAAGAAGGTGTTCTATTTTGGGCTTTGTTGCTTTAATCTTTTTTGTGTCAGTCATAGTTACAGGGTGATGATAAATATAAACCCAGCTCCACTGTATTTCTAACATAACTCCATTACCTACCCTTAGCTAGAAGAGAGAAAAGCCCCTTAACACAAAACGCAGCAGAACCAGTCCTGGGTTCAATTATAACCCAGAACTGGCTGAGGGTGGCCAGATCTCAGAGGCAAACCAGCTAAACCACAAATCATATATTCCTACTCCAGCCTGGGCTAAAATGTTGAATGGCAGAGGAAGCACAGCCAGTTCAGCCTTTCCTTGCAGAATCCCATCCATCACGGAAACAGTGCTGGGTTAGCTCACATGTGGGGTATCCAAGATGAGATGATTCTCACTCCAGGTGCCTCTCTGCATGAGAACACCTGAAAATATGTGGGATATGGTGCAGAAGGAGAAAACGGTTGGGATTCGAGATCTGTGGAGTAACATTTGGTTGTGCTAAAAGAGGATGCGAGTATTATTTAATAAAAATGTTGGTGAATTCCCATACCAAATTTCTTTATATCTAGTCTATTTATGCATCCGTATTAGTTATAAAACTGGGAAGTAACGCTTGTTCTGGATTAAACCAGGCCAAAATATATATCATGAGATTCAATTCTCACTACTGAATTTAGGTGTTTAAAAGGCACTTTAGAGTATCTTCCCCCTGACAGCTGTGGGGTATTTTTGCCTTTGGAGTATTAAATGACTCTTCATGATTCCTTTATTCTCATGTATTTCATCCAGTACACACACCACTGACAGAAATGTTCAGAAACACCAGCAAGATATCAAAAAGAAAGAAGGTCGAATCTCATTAGACTAGCCAAAATCATTTTGAGGAGAAAAAGCATGATGTTGAAAGAATGGTCAGTGTCTTTCTATGCAGGAAGATCTCTCAGCTTATCTAAGTCTTCTGAAGGTAAGCTAGGGTACTTAGGCTATTAACCAGACGATACAGAGTAATGGAAAATATTTTGTGAGGAGAAATCCTCTGCTGGCATTTCAGTGTTCATGTAAAGCACAGTCACTGTATGCCATTCATTTTGTTCTTTGAAGTTTCTTTGTTTATGCTTTATTATCTGAAATATCCTCCTTAATGGTTGGGGGGGAAAAAAAGGTTAGTTTGTACCAGGGCAATTATCTATACGAGTCAAGTTCAGGGTCTGACATTTGATTGCAACTGTAAAGTGGACAGTGCGCTTGAATGGTTTGATTTTCTTTACTAACTCCATGAAAAGTAACTTTTTTAGTTTCCTTGGAAATCTGTGCAAATCCTGAGATGAAAATGTTCCCTCTAATGGAGAGAAAAGGATCAAGTAAGTCTAGCCAGCTACATTTACATGTTTACAATGCTTGATTTCATTCATTGAATTTCATTGTTTTATTTGGAAGTGTCTGTAAGCAATTTATGTAATGTAAGAGATACCAGCTGTAATAATTTCGGCCATAGGAATGATATAGACTCATTCTTTGATTCTAATAGTCCAGCTACACTTAATAACTAGTTAGCTTGGTTTATAACAAAAGCAAACATCAAAACAAAAGGACCCCTATGACAAGCATCAGGCTAAGGATAAGCCTCACCTGACTTCCAACATCTGCTCAATGGATATCTACATGAAAAGGGTCACACTAACTCCCAATAGACATAATTCATCTTATCCCAATCCCCTGTTTGGAGGCATGCCAGGTTTCTACACTCTGAAAATATCTTTATTGCAGAGAGCTGAGAACATCTTGCTCTAAAACCTGCCCAATGAATTCCTGCTGGGGCACTTCATTCAACAACTTGTGACTCTATACTAAGGTCCTGTTGAACTCAGATACCCTTCTTGGTGATTTGGGGCTGTAAGATCTGGAAGTCAGACCTGGACTATGCGTGTCAGCAGCACTTATGAGGCAGAATGAGCCTGATGGCTTTGCACAGCTAATTTTTGGGTGTCATCCAGTTTGTGGGTCCATGGTAGATGTGGAAGAGCCCTTGACCAGTCTGTGAAGGGAAGAAATTGTCCTCAAGTCCTTGCATCACCAGATGCAGGGGTGCAATTTAATTGCTTAAACATCAATACTACTTGAAATGCCCTTGTGTGTCCCTTGAATGTTCCTCTTCCAGGCCTGGTGGGCAGAGAATTCTCAAGAGGACAAGGTCACTCTGAAGTGACTCAAACGGCACCAGATGCTTCACTGCAAACTGCTGAGAGGAGTCTTCCATCCAGTGGAGGAAAACTTGTGTATGGGAGTCAGGGCGAGCTGGGGAGTTATTGCTCTCAAATCAGGCCAGTCATTGCAGGTGTCATCTGAACACTTTTATGTCATACCCAAGAGCTGCTTCTCAAGTGTGGATGCACAGGGAGTTGCTTGCTGTCATCTTCCACTTCCCCCAAAAGCAAAGGTACTTCCAGCTCACATCCCCCACAGCTCACACGCTGCTAGCAGCAAGGAAGGAAGCACCTGCAGAAGTGAGCACTGAGGTGGGGTTTTAATCTGTCTGAGCCATATGTGGAGACCAGCCCTGGGTAGAGCAGAAGTTTAGAAAAGAAAACTGTTTTGCTGTCTGGTCAACGTGTGCAGCACTTTGTAAAATTAATTGTGTCTTGAGTGGAAAGTAGCTGCAGGTGGTGTGTGTTTTCAGTGTCTGCAGGCAACACAGAAAGATTGGGATCCTCCTGTGCATGATGGACCTCACTGATCTGGGGGTATTTGACTGACACTTGTGCAGGTTGCTCAGAGAAACTGTGGCTGCCCGCCCCTGGAAGTGTTCAAGGCCAGACTGGACAGGGCTTGGAGCAGCCTGATCTAGTGGAAGGTGTTCCTGCCCATGGCAGGGGTTTGGAATGAGATGAGCTTTAAGGTCCCTTCCAACCCAAACAATTCTTTGATTTGAGATATGCCCACCAGTTTGTTTCCTTTGATGACACAGTTGCTGCTATTAATGGCTTTCATAATGACACAGATTTTAGCATCTTATCCTAAATTTCAAACTATTTTAGGATAATTCTAAACTTGAAATTTGGATGAGAAAAAATGGAGAAGGAAGGATGCCCCTTAGAATAATGGACCTTAAGTCTCTCTTTCCTCTGAAATACAGCATGAATTTTGAGAAAGCAGCCAATCCTCAAGGATATTGGAATTGGGCTATCACACCCCCTAGAACTTCAGACAAACACAGGATTGTGAGCACCCAACTTTACCTGGATTAATTTTTATGGTTCCACTGTCACTCCAGTTCATCATTCATCACCACTGAGCAACACTACAGACCTCATCCCGGACTGAGCAAATTAGAAAATCTGAAAGAAACATGGGGTTTTATTTTTAAAAGCCCATTTGTCAGCAGTTACCACTTATAGAGGTCTGAGATATTGATAAATGGCATTTATAAGATTCAGTTATTCAAGGTTTTCAGTGCTTTGGCCCTAATTCAGGAAAACACTTACACACACCTTTGCCTTAAGCATGTGAACCGTTCGTGCCTGAGTTGTTGCTGTGTCGTGCGAGTGGGCAGACTTCGCAGAGTAGGTCAGCCCATGGAAATTGGGTTCTGAAGCTTTTCCTTACATTGACAGCAGCACAAGAGTTCTGGAGCAGTGTTATGGATCTGGTGGCTTTCTCCTAAGCTCTGTAGTCATGGCAGCATGTCCCTTTACATCCCAGCTCCTGCAGTTGTGCAGTTACATGATACCCTCTTCTTCTTTAAGAGAAATTTCAAGCCAGTGTGGTTCTGGTAAACACCAGAAAAATTCCACTTAGTGGAGCAAAAAAAGAAAACTTTCCACACAGCCCAGAAAGGATCTTTAAAATTGAAAACTCATTTAATTTTTACAATACAGACAAAATACTATCCACTTACTCTTAACAAAAGAGGAAGTAAAAACAATCCACAATGTATTCTGTTGTTACTGTTTTTATTATTATTGTTGCTCTCACAATTAGAAAACACAGCTAATGCTGCTTCCATGAACAGAGGATAATTTGTGCTTTAGATGAATAAACCATAGCTCTGCTGAGATATTTAATCAAACTCTGCCTGACTGATGAAATTGGTCCTGAGAGAAAAACAAAACAAAACAAAACATGTTGTACATGTTAAAGTCATTAATCTCAGGTAGATTTTAAGTTTCCTGTTCTTTCTCCCTCTCTCCCAAATCTTGTTTTCTGCTCTGTCCCCCTTGCAGAGGAGAAAGTCACACCTGTGATAGCTTTGATCTGCTCTTGGGAGCAAATAATGGTGTTTCACAACGCCCTGTATGATGCAGGGAAAGGCAAATCCTTTGTCACAGGGTGGAGGTCTAACAACGGTCGATCCCAGGGCTGAATTTTGCTCTTGTTCCCCACATTCCCAACTACCTCCAGAGCCTCCTCCCAGCACCCTCCCCAAACAGGTAGCCCGGAGCTGAGCAACACAAGTCTAGCTCACTTGGAGGATGATAATGGTTGTCTACAGGGATCTGTTTTCTATCTGGAAAAGGGATGGTGCCTCAGGGACTCTTTTATCACTTTTCTGACAGAGACACTACTAATTGTATTTAGATTTTTTTCTTCTTCCCTCACTCCCCTTCCCCTCACCAAGGGCTTTTCTAGCTGCATGTGAAATACTGTGGACTGTCTGCTTTAGTATAAATAAGATGTTTTCTATTTTTTAGAATAAAATACACAATCAGATGGGAGTTTTTTATACTGAATGGCATTTGCCTACCTTATGGAGAAACCTAAATGATATAAAACTGAAAGGGGATAAGGATAGGGGAAATAAATCAAAAAATACAAAGCCAGCCAGATGTATACAGAGTATAAAACTTCAGATTTGGAAATAGCATTAGGTCCAAACTGTTTTATTAAATCATAGATTTTTTTTTTTTTAATTAATAAATGCGACAAAGCCACCAGCATAATACTCCTCAAGATAGCTTGGCTGTTTCCCTCAGGGATAATAGTGTAAGACTGTGAAATAATAGTGTTTGTGGGAATAAATCTGGTGTGTTTTGCCAACTAGTAAAAATCAACAGTACTGTGCAGTAGGACATGGAGCTGGGCCAAATTATATCAGCTGTTGGGATGTGGTAAGACACATTATAAGAAGGGAACTACAGCATCACCTGACACAGACATTCACAGTAATTAAAGCCATTTTCTGCAGTAGCTGAAAGATCTCAGTGTTTCAGAGCAAAGCCTTGAAAACTGCTTGCTGAAGGCCTGCGAAAGGGAAGGAGAGATATATTTTCCTTGCAAAGCTGGTTTGTGACAAATGTAATCCTAAATATCTTTCAGACCACACATGCACAGAAAATTATGGAATCATAGAATGATTTGGGTTGGAATGGACCTCGAAGATCATCCAGTTCCAAGCCCCTGCCATGGGCAGGGACACCCTCCTCTAGACTGCAAAAAGTAACTTGGCCATTCTGTTTTGGATCCCTGTTGCATCAATAATTGAAACTGAGAGATGTGACACTTTTCTCTTTTGGCCTCTTTGTGCTTTGCTGCTGATGCAAGGAGTGAAGCATCAGGTTGCAAGGAGAAAGATGCACTATGAGCTGTTCCACCAGTATGGCCCTGTGTTATAGGTACTCTCTTTATTCCTAGTTTTATTAAAAGGAAAAGAAAGCAGAAAGTACTGTCTACTGCTCATAGAAAGACATTTTCTGAAAAAACTTGGAAATGCCAGAGTATCAAGAGGGAGATCATAGAATCACAGAATGGTTTCGGGTGGAAGGGACCTTAGAGCTCATCTTGTTCTATGCCCCTGCCATAGGCAGGGACACCTTCCACTAGACCAGGTTGCTCCAAGCCCCATCCAACCTGGCCTTGAACACTTCCAGGCATGGGGCAGCCACAGTTTCTCTGGGCAACCTGTGCCAGGGCATCACCATCCTCACAGGGAGAAATTTCTTCCTAATTTCTAATCTAAACCTACCTTATTTCAGCTTAAAGCCATCAAACTGATGAGATGACCCTAGTTTGCTGGATGAAGCAGAGCTGTGTAGCAAGGGAAGCTGCAGTTTATCAGACCTTGCCCTGTGCATGACTCTCACCTTGGGAAGGCACCCTGATCACACTCTTAATACAGTGTGCAGCTGCTCCACGGAAGAAAAGGGCCCTGAAAATTAGAAGTCATGGCAAAAGCAGTGTAACACTGTTAATTCACAGACTAGCAGCCTAAGACATGGGCTGGGACCACACAGACTCTTTTCTCAAAGAAGCAAAGTTCAGATGAAGCCCATGATGGATTATCTAGAGGATCCAGCAGAGATTTTGAACCTGGATGCCCCGAAGTGCAAAACTCCAAACAATTCAACCATTTCAGGTCAGCATCTTCGGTAACAGACATCTGTGGCATGAGATGACAAAGTTACCACCGTGACTAACATTCTGCTTTGGGTTCATTTCCCATCTGATGGACCTGCAGATGCCAGGTGATGATTTCTTCTGATATGAGAAAGCCAGTCAAAGATCACAGGTCTGACATGGGAGGAGAGAAATGCAGTTGAAAACAATGTATGTACAGAGCATTTCTCCCTTTTTACTATTTTTTTCACCAAGAAGAAAGACTCATGACATCAGCAAGGGAGTAAGAAAAAGAGTTATTACAGAATGGCATTGAAATGCTCAAATTTTTCTTCAGTCAGAACATCTGTGCCTTGTTGTCTTCATCAAAAACTGGAAATAAAAATAAAATTCCATAAAAGAATGAGAGTAGACAGTTTCTTTACATACCAAATGAAGCCAAATTCTGGCACTGGAAAGCAGTGGGATTTGTGCCACCAGCCTGTCTGCATGTCAGCCTAAAGACACCCACCACTCATCACATCGCACTGCAGAGACATTTTAGTCCATCGGCTTTTATGGGGTGACAATAACACAAACCACTGACAAACTACAAAAGTCCTCTTTCTGCCTGTTAGTGACTGGGGGAGGGAAGGAGGCAAGGAGACCAAACCCGTTACAGCAAAGCAAAGTAGCTGAAGAGAACAAAATATCTCTAATTTTGCTCTTATAGCACATGATGCTTTTCTCCTCCAACTCCCCAGGGCTGCTCACAGACATGTTAGTCCCCTAGGGAGTGGCTGGGTGGGGAAAAAAAAGAGGATTTGGAGAAAGATTGCGGTGTTATTGACATATTTCCCCCTAGGCAAGTGACAGAATCCCTCCACATTTGTGTAGGAGTGATTTTTTGGCTGCTTACAGCATTTTGGATGGGGATGGGGTGCCCAAGAATGATCTGAAAGATATCAGAGGCTCTGCTGCCTTTTGTTTCTGGAGCAGCATCCTTCTCCAACATCATGTTTCATAATCAGGGCTGGATGACCACTAAAAAACCCCAAAAAACCCACAAAAAACCAAACCAAAACAAAAACCCAAAAAACCCCGAACCACAAACAAACAAGCAAACCCAAAACAAAACCAAAAAGCCCCCCAAGAAACCCAAAAAAGCAAAGAAAGGAACCTAGGCTAAGTTAAAACCTTCCCTGCACAGCAACTGCTCTCCATGTGCAGGAGCCAGAAGCCAACCACCCATGACATGAGAGGTATGAGCCATGTTTGTTATTAAGCTCCTCAGGGGCACTGGGAAATTTTACCAATGAGAGTGATGACTGATAAAAAAACCAAAGCAGCAGAGGTGACCCTTCCTTGCTCCAAGTGTTCTGTTTCATTGTCCTGACTGTATCTAGGCTAATTCTGCTCAAAATGAAGAGGCTGGGGAGGCAGGAAACAAAGAAACTTATCTATCCTATGCCAGTAAGTGCCTTGAACCATGCTCTTTTCCCATCCTTGGGAGAAAAATTGGAGTTGCTTTCCAAGTAGAAGAGTGAAACAATGATCTAACATTTTGCTGCTGCACCAGTAACTTGAGCATTTATTTCATATTACTTTTAATGCTTGTTTATAATATAAGGATATATTTATGTAGGAAGTAAAGTAGATGAAAGCACAATATATAAATATATCTGTATATCTGCATACAAAAGAAAATATGTACAGCCACAGATAGTGGTTCTCTGCTGTGTCAGGACTGGGCCACATGAAGGACTGTCATGTTCCCATTCCTTGCTGGTGGGAGCAGCTTCTGACTTCCATGGCTGCACTCCCTACAGCCGGGACCGCTCCACTCTCTGCACCTTCCTGGGGTTGGACCAGTGGTTTTGTGGGGGAAAAAGCCAGTGGCCTATTTCCCCAAGGACTTGATGGGCCGTTGTGGAAGAATGTCAGTGACTAAGGGTATAACACCCAAAGGGCAAAGAGATAGAGAGCAGGAGCTTTCTTTTCTTCTTTACTTTCCCACTGGACTTGGACTTCACTTTGTTATTTTATCCTAATGGCTCCTCTACTGTCTTGTGGACCCCATAAAGTCCTTCTCAACCTACCCTACTCTCACTGCCTCCAGGATTCCAGGAGATTTTTTTCATGGCTGAATTTTGTCCAGCCTGGACAAATCAAGGACATATTTTCCTTCAGCAGTAAGTTCAAAATTGCAGACCTGTGTAAAAGAAAGATTAAAATTAGTTGTTCATTGCAGGGGATTGTCCTGAAATCTTTCCAATTTTATCATCCAGAATGGATGAGTCTCTGCCAAAAATTAAGTCTTTGGCAACAAAAGCAGTTATTGCTGAAAAGTTGTAGCATTTTTCCTTCTGGGATGGTCCTAATGGAGACTCAGTACTTGTGCTAGAAGGCATCGGCAGGTGTGAGCCTTAGTTATTGTGAAACAAATGTTGGGTTTTTCCCCCAGGGGAAGTTTCTATATTTATTTCTCAGAATACTAAGGCACTTGACAGCTGGACATCGTTGGCAACCACAGGAAATATTTTGGAAGAAGATACCATCCCAAATGAGGTTTTGTCTTCTCAGAGAGCATTTTATTGGTGGGGGGGAAATATTTGTGGGTTTGTTGCTTTTTGGGAGGTTCTTTTATGTTCTTATTTTTACTGGTGTGATTGTTGCTTTTCCTCCTACCATCTCTCCTCAAGTCTGTGTCTTTACAAGATAAATGATGTCTAGTCGAGGACATGTTTTCTCTAAATAGTGCTGGGGTGCTGCTGCCATCTCAGCTCCCAGGTGGGCAGGGGAGGGTTTTCATTTGCACACATATCTCTCGACAGTCCTCTCGCACTTTTTACAAGTCACGTAGCAGCACCAGTGGTATTTGCAGTGGCAACGCTCCACCACTTTGTCCATGTAGGGGTTGTAGCCTCTGCCACAGCACATCAAGTCACAGCTGTCACTCCCATTGGAAGTCTTGTTGCATTGTCTGGAAGAAGGAAAATGCTGTGAGCGAGTGCAAATTCCTGCAGGAATTCCCAAACCACTGTGATTCCCAAGCCCTGTGGTGTTGCTGGGCCTGACAGCTCTGCAAGGCACTGGGTGAAGCCAGCACAGCAAGCACCCAGCCACCAGCCCCCTGTGCCTGCAAGGACGGCAGGAGAAGCCCCGAGCTGCACTCATATGACCTGCTATGACACCCAAATAACGTTTAACTCCTGTTCTGACTCTCAGTTTGGCATTCGGGCTGCCTGTCAGCTGGGCCAGGCTGCTCCCACATGAGCAGACAAGCAAAGCTAGTGGGATACCTCCACAAACAGAACTAATCATTCTAAACAATCTGTGTTCCCAGGCAGGCTCCAAAACTGTCTGAAAGGAGCTGGAAGAAGATGACACCCTAAAGAACAAACATCAGTATTTGTCCACCACTGCCTAACCTGAAAAGGGCGAAGGAAGAACTCCGCAGCCAGATAGTATTTGAACAGGCTCCATGCCAAGGAGTTTTCCTGGCTGGGAAAAATCCTCAGCAGGCTGTTACAGCCACTATGCAGCACTGACCCTATCAGGGAAATCACAACCAATACTATCAGGGCTGGACTGTGCACTTTCTTCCCTTTGATTTTCTCCCAGCACGGCATGAGCAGCTGCGTGGTTGGCCCCAAAACACCCTGAGCCCTGACCCAGGAACAGGAAGTGTGGCAGGAGCACAGGGTAGGATGACAAGCCACCAAATATCACACAGACTTTCAATGCTTGTTTTGCTTCTGCTTTTAGTCAAAGCTAGACTCAGTGGGATAAATCAGCTATATTAGGTTCCCTCATTTTGTCTGCTTGCCAGCGAATGGCTTGAGGTTTTCAGAAGCAACCCAGGAACTGAGGAATCTCTTTCATTGATCCATTGAGTACCATTTCACAGCTGCCCTCAAAAACCATCTATCCCATTTCCTAAAATACTCCAAGCTGGGTCACTGGACATGAAAGTACACAGGCATTGACTTTTGGATGAGATGAACCATGTCCTAGAGACACCATTTCTCCATAGACTGTATAGATAACCCAGGATGGAAGTGTTCATGTTTGGTCAGATGCTTGCACTTTTTTGGTATGTACCCAACACCATGGGGCTGTGAACTTGATGGAGTTTGGAAACTACTGTAAGAAAGGTGGTTTATTAAGTGGGGTAATTGCTGACATCTCTCCTAAATCTTATTCTGTGTGGCTATTTGGTGGCTATTTTGGACAGAAACACTCTAAGGCTGCTTTGGAGCAGGAAAAGGAGAGAGGAGCATAAGTTGGACCCTTGAGCTGAGCAGCTATTAACAGATGAAAACAAATCCATGAGATTTATAGGAATTTCTCATGAGGTAATGAGCTTTAGGAGAAGTTATGGGACTAGTGAAGTGTTGAGATTTTGTTCTTGCTCTTGTTTTATTTTTTTCTGCCTCCTATTTGTTATTCTGAATCGCATTCCTCTCCAGGTTCAGTGTTTAAAGGCCCCCCTCAACTCACTCTCATTTGGGAGTGTGTGTAAATATTTACAAACCTTTGAAAGCCTCTACTGAAGCTGAAGTGTGCAGCCACACTGAATGTGTTTGTCTAATGCTGAACCAAAGGCCTTGTTAGTGCCCTGGGAGCTGGGGCCCCTCCACAAAAAGCTTCCAGATGACTCCTCATAAATGTATTAATAAATGCATTAAGTATTCAGAGCAAAGGTTCAAATATAGGTGTGTTGACATTAGAAGAGGGGAGGGTATTTGTCAACCTTACTCAGCTTTGCTAGTGGATGGAAAGGTTGTTTCCTGGAGGTTCACCTAAGGAGGATGGGGAGTCTGCAGAAGCACAGTGAGGGATGTGCAGTGCATCCATGTCCCTTCATGCTGGGAGCTCACTAAAATGGCCGAGAAAAGGAATACGGGTCCTGACTCCAGCTCACCACTGAGGACATTCACTCCCCAGACATACAAAGCACACAACAGAGATATTTACCCCATTCAAATAGAGAGCAAAACTCTTCTACCTGCTGTATTGGGACCTGGGATTCTCTCTTTCCCTCCATCCACTCCTGTGGTTTGCCAAAAAAAAAAAAAAAGTGGATCTAGGAGGAGATATGCCTTCCCATACACCTTCCCCATTCCCCACAGCCTGAAACAAAGAAAGGAAAAAAGAAAAATCTTATTAAATAAACCCTCAAGCTTTCCTCAGTTTGGTATCAGGAAATGGGGACATTCAGAATGGATGGGTTTAATAGCCAAAACAAAGCTTTTGACCCCATCATAAACCTATATGGGCTTCTAGGAAACTTTCCTGACAACGTCACTAAGCAGAGATTTTGTTTTCTGTTTTAAAGCATAGGCCTGGATATGAATTATATTCCTCTTTCATTAAACAAGATGAAAAAGGTAGTTTCTCAGCCAGTGGGGGAAGACAAAGGAGTGCAAAGACCAGAGTTTACCCACAGAAGCTGCCCTGAACATTGGCTTTCAGAGCCTACGGCTGTGATCCCACCAGACTCCCCACTGATGGGTTGAGTTTAGTCTCATTTGTTTTGGGCCTGGTCCAGCATAATTCCAGCAACTCAGAGAAATGCCCTCCTCCTGAGCCTCGGAGAGAAAACATGAAGGGAGGCGATTGCATCTTAACACAGCACTGTAACCTCTAGAAGCACTTGGAAGACTGTTGAGAAATTATGCTTCGGCTGTAATACCAGGCAAAGTTCTGGCTCAAGAACAGGTTTCACATTGTCACCGTGCTTTTTTTCTCCTTTAAGAAGGGAGAAGGTCAGCACTGCTGGCTGGACAAATCCCACTCAATATGCCTGTCCCAAATCTCCCCTTTCCAGCCCTCATTTGCAGAAGCACTGCAATACACCACACAGCCTCCTCATGGGGCTGGCTCCTCAGCAGAGGTGGTGAAGGACATCCCAGAACTTCTAAGAGTCTTCACTCAGATGGAGAGTGGGGATTTTAATTTAAAAACTCTGGGGAGATCATAGAATTATTTTGGTTGGAAAAGACCTCTAAGATCGATGAAGTCCAACTTACCAATGTCACAAAACTTCATTGTGGATCTCAATTTACTCTGTCCCATCAGCAGATAGAAGGATAAATATTTTTTTGTTGCACAGCTGGCACCTGGGATCCAAACTGAGGCCAACTCTGTACTGTCACCCATGATTATGACATATGATAACAGGGACAACATACCCCCTGGAACCTCACTCCATCACTCTTACTGATAAGGACTTTTTTCTGAGGACATAAAAAAAGTAATTCTGGGGCACAGCAACTGCCTTTCTGGCCCAGTGCATCTCCCAGTGGATGAGGGAGATGCTGTTACAGGAGCAAAACATAAATCTGAGCACTTTCTGTAGTCCTTTTTCTCATACACCACCAGCACCTGGGCTGTTGCATTAGGGATGGTAGAAGGGATGTTCCTTCCTTGACATCTCATCCCCTTGGCTGTGTGGTTCCCTCAGACCTTTCTGACCACAGGGAACCCATCTGCCTTCCTGAACTCCAGCAGTCCCAAATCCCCGAACACAGTACTGCTGTGTAACGTTTTTTTCTCTTTTAAATCAAATTCCTCTTTATTTCTTTGGTGCCCCTTGCTCCAGTAATATCAAGTAATGCAGCAGTATATAAAAGAAAGAAAGAGAAAAATAATTCAAATCCCTCAGGGGATATGAAACACAATGGACATTTCTAAAAATACATCAAGGTCACAGCTTCATATAAAATTTTGAGGGAGAATCTTATCTACTTTTAAATTGTGTTCTCATCTGCAAGGAATGACTGGAGACTGACACTAAACAACTGTATGAGAAAGAGTTATCAATAGCATATGTCAGTGAGGAGATGTCAAGGGAGATCCTGGAACCAGCTTCTATTTTCATTGATGAGGAGTTGAGAGTGAGCTTAAAAATTTGGGGATAATACTAGGGAAGAAGGAGTTGAGGACATTTTGTAACAGTGGATTAAAGTGCAAAGTAAGCAACAAACTTTGAGAAAGATGTAGCTAAATGTGGGAATGTTCCCAGGGGAGCCAGAGGAGCAGTTCAGAAAGTAGAAAACAATGAAGGGAACTGATTTAGAGAAGTATGGAAGAAGAGGTGTCTTCGCCTCTATAAAATATTATTACAAGGAGAGAGAAAAAATGTTTTTTATATGCCAAAGAAAGAGGACAAGAAATTATTAGTTTTATTTTAGATTACATTTAGTTAAATTTTGATTAAGAAAAGCCTAACACTGAGGATAGTAAAACCCTGGAACGGGTTGTTTAGGGAAACTACTTTTAAGAGCAGAGTAGAGAAACATCTTCAGTAACAGCCTAGGTGGTCTCAGTTCGATCTTGCTCCTGAAAAGATCAAGGTCTGTGGATCAAGGTGGAAAATAATTTCCAGATCCAATTTTCTCTAACTCCAATGCCATTTGGTTGCGGAGGCACAAAATATGTTTAAGAGAGCTAGATTCATTATCCATAGCAGTTTTACTGTGTGAAATTATTCTTTTCACAAATAAATTTATTATTCACAAACCTGTTCAGGAAACTTTATGATCAAATTCATGTCTCTCAAAGTAGGAAGAATTCAGTCTTCCCCACACATTAACTAAGCTAATGAAAAAAAAAGCACAGCTTGCCCAGCTACTAAAATGGGCACCAGCTGCAAGCATGTTGCCTGGGAAAGTAGGAATAACACCTAAATAAGGTGGGAGAAACAGAAAGTTAGTGTTTTTCTGACTTTCTTAAAATCATAGAATAGTTTGGGTTGGAAGGGACCTTTAAAAGGCCATCTAGTCCCCCTGCCCCCCTTCTATGTACAAGGACATTTTTCGCTAGAGCAGGTTTCCTCCAGTTCCTCTGGAAGACACTCACAAAAGCATTATTTGCTATTTCTTATTCAGAATTTGTCAAATCTCATCAAAAAAAGGGTAGCACATGTGATAACTGTTCCAAAAACAACTATTACTGAAGACATTATAACTTACTCAAAGTTCATCTTATCCTGTGCCCTCACTTACAGAAACTAAAAGAAGCTGTAAAAAACACCAAACATCAAATGCTGTTGTCTACCCATAAATACTACTCTTCCCCAGCTACATATGAGTGCTTCTGCTAGGAAATTTCATTGCCTACATAATCAAAGAATCACAGAGTGGTTTGGGTTGGAAGGGAACCTTGAAGATCATAGCATATAATCATTAAGGTCAGAAAAAACCTCCAAGATCATCAAGTCCAACCCTGGACTCAATACCGCCAAGTCCACTAAACTATACCACAAAGTGCCATGTTCACTCATTTTTTAAACACTTCCAGGGCTGGTGACTTCCCTGGGCAGCCTGTTGCAATGCTTAACCAATCTATCACTGAAGAGAATCTTTCTAATCTTGAACCTGAACCTCCCTCAGCACAACTTGAAGACATTTCCTTTTGTCCTTTTGCTGGTTTCTTGGGAGAAGAGACTGACCGCGGCCTGAGTGTGATCTCCTTTCAGAGTGCTGTAGAGTGTGATAAGGTCTCCCCTGAGCCTTCTCTTCTCCAGACTCGACTATGCCAGTACTCTCAGTCATAGGACTTATATTCTAGACCCCTCAAACAGCCCTTCTCTGGACACACTCCAGCACCTCAGTGTCTGCCTTGGAGTAAGGGGAACAGCACTAGCAGTACTCAAGGTGCAGCCTCACCAGTACAGGGGCCAATGCAGTCCAAGATCAGCCTGTTCCAACTCCCATGCCATGAGTAGGGACACTTCCCACTGGTTGTTCCAAGCCCCATCCAGTACGTCCCGGAATACTTCCAGGGATGAGGCAGCCACAACTTCTCTAAACAACCTGTTCCAGCGAACACCCTCATAGGGAAGAATTTCTTCCCAATATCCTATCTAACCCTGTTCTCTGGCAGTGGGAAGCCATTCCCCCTTGTCCCGTCACTTCCAAGCAGTTGACCAAAGTCCCTCTCCAGGTCTCTTGGAGACCCTTTAGGCACTGGAAGGGGCTTTAAGGTCTTCCCAGAGCCTTCTCTTCCACAGGCTGAACAATCCCCACACTATCACACAATGCAAAGCGTATTTTTGGGGCAGCAGGAAAGAAGCAGTATCAAGAGCTGCCACTGAACACTTGAAAACTGAGCAGCAGATGCATGCTCAGCCAACTTCATGTATGTTCATATCCAAGAAAGCATACCTGCCTGAGACATTTGTGATTAATATTTTATATCACAGTAAAGAAAGGATATGTGAGCAAGGAGCAGCCACCAGAGAGTGGCCACATTCCTTGCCACAGTGAGTCAGCTGAGGAGTGGTGGCTGATCAAGCCAGCTAAGCTGCAGCACATTGTTTGTTGCAGCCTGATTTCTGCAGCCTAAGAGAGCTCCTTCCCACATTCGGCTTGATTCCAAAACTGCTCTGGGAAAGATCAGTAATAAACAGCTCTGTTATCTCTGCAAGGCTTCAGGGGCTGGATGCTCTTGCATGCATGGCAGAATTTCCCTTTCATTGGATTCATTAAGGAATCTTAAGCAGCCTTTGAAACATGATACATTGCGCCCTAGTTATAAAGAAGATTCATATTTTTGCTTCTTTTCTCACAAAATGGATCTCAATTCTAAAATATGCTATTATTTTTCATTTACTCAAAGCTGGTACTGAATTTTTCAGGCAGGAGCAACTGAACTACTTTGTTAGAAGATGAAAAAGTGCTTTCGTCCAAGAGATCTCTGAAAAGGGGAACATTTACATTTTTTCCCAGTGGTTGATTTGTTTTACTGAAAGTTTTACTTGCAGCTTCACAGATCAGCTTCTTTAGACTTTTCTCCAGACCATTTTTAATTGGTTATGAAAGTGTGATGGTGGTATACAAGCACACAGAGTTTGGCTGGAGTCAATGTGGCAGGAAGTCTTGTTTGCAGGAGACTTGGATACTGGTTGCGAAAACCAGCTCCTTAATCAGCTTTTGAGCACTTCAAAGAGGCCTCAAACCTCAGGTCTGAGTTTAGTTCCCTGACTTTGAAATCTGGATACACCCTGGGCACTTGGAGGCATGTAGATTTTTAAACCATTTGTAAATTTCTACAAGCTAAGAAACTCCAAAGGGTCTTAGAAAATGTTTCAGGCTTGTTCTAAAGAAGGCTTTGAAATCCTTTCAGGAAAGAGCTCTAAAAGGCTTTTGAGTAACCAGAGGCACATTTTCTGAGTGGATTTTCATATGGTTCATCTACAAGGTAATTCAATTCCCTTTCCTGCCTGAAAAACACACAATAAGTCTACATAATATGATCCCTCACATTAGAGGGATCACCAATTAGATTATCCCTTCCACGCACCTGGCAGTGCAGAATTGTTTCCTACAGCATACAGTGAAATCCAATACGTCCAAGGTGTTGCAGCTTAACCATCAACCTCTGTTCTGTTTCCAGCATGCTGTGAGCAAGAACTGGACCTTGGGGTGAGGGAGGAGGAAAAGGACTTTGCCTGGATATGCTGCAAAACTGCTTGCTTTTTGTCACAAAAATGTATCAATATGATTATTTTAATCAAGGAGCGGGAAAAGGGCTTATTGTCCACTCCAAATCCCTTTGGAGGCAGAAAGCAGGGCTGAGAAAGCATATACTGAAGATGCCCAGATCGAAGTCTCCTGGGCTGTGGACATAGGAGACTGCACTGTAACAGCCCAGGCATGGACTGACCTCTGCACCCAGAAAAAGGCCAGAAAGGAAATGGGTAGGTGGTTAAAAAGAGAGTAGACCAAATGAGGGACCTCAACAAAAAAATACCCTTTTTAACTTCATTGTCATGACAGGCCTTAAAACTAGACTGCTAGGAAACAGCGGGATCTATCTCCAGAAAATATTGATGTGCATAAAGATAAACTGTTCAAATGCCTCCAGGACTTGACTCATAAAATAAAACCATGTTTGAGCTATTCCCATGTGAGCATTTTTACATCCTTCTGGAGTAAGCGTGAACCACATTTTGCCATGCCCTCTCTCTAACAGCATCCCTTTTGTGCTCCTTCTACCTTATCCCTGTCATCAGGCATTACCTCTGCAGCCCTGAGGCAGGCTGGAACAGAGCCACCACATTTAAAATGCATTTAGGCACCTTCTTCATGAGAGAAAAATTGCAAAGAGAAAAATTGCAAAGAGAAAAAGGCATCCATGGGAGGAAGAGACTAGGGAAGATGCCCTCCCTTTCCTGCTCCCCCCAGGAAGCACAGACCAATCTTCGAACACACTGTGCATATTTTACACTTATTTGCTCTTCTAATTTAGTTCAGGAAAGGAGTTACTACGGCTTGTGTTACACATGCCGATTTTGAGACACCAGGCATCTTCTCGAGAGGCTGCAAGTGGATTGTAGTGAAAACAAGCCCAACCACACATGACCTTAAAACTTGGCCTGAGCGACGCCTGCAGCTCAGCATGGGACTATCTCAACCTCCCCCCCTCCCATGGCCATTACCATCTTGCACATCTGAGAATGAGGAGTATGTCTTGACAAGTTCCTTTTGAAAGTCATCCCCTCCTGCCTTAGTATCTTGGTCTTCTAAATCCTCACTCAATCTCACTTCCTGAGGACCCTTGGCTGGCAGGTTCATAATCACGGCTGTCATTCAGCTCGGGATAAACGGAGGCCTGCAATACACATTTTGCTTTCCTCATGAGGAAAAAAAAGTCATTCAGGACCTTGACATATTTTTCATCCCTAGATGGGATAAAAAGTTGACATCTGCTGTAAAATAAGATTAGATGAAGAAGTCACACCTCCCCGTCCCTTGAAAGGATTTCAGCTCATGGAAAATGTTTTACTTGGCAAGTCTGTAATGAATTCAGCTCTGTTTTGACACAACCTGTTCATTTAATGAAATTCCTATAAAACTAATTTCCAAATAATCTTCACCAATTTTTTTCCTTGCAAAACAGAAAGGCACAACAAAGAGGTCTTTTTCAAGGCACAAATACATCAAAATCCATACAAATCCACAAAAACCTCACTTCCACTCAGATGACATTTACCTTCAGAAACTAGTTTCAATACATGCTTTTTCCCTGCTATTCTCAGTGACTTATAAACATCTTCACTTGATAATTACTGCTCCACTGCTGGACTGGCGATGAAGATCAGCCTGGTGTTCCCACCACTGTCAGATAAGTGCTGTTGTAGAGCAGTCCAGCCATTGATGTCAGAGGACACAGGACATTAACTGTCATAAAACATCAGGGGATAAAAAGGACAGACTTGTCTCACTCAGCTCTCTTATCTACTGATCAGCTCCACCAGGTAAATGCTGATGCAGAATCACAGAATTGTTTAGGCTGGAAAAAATCATCAAGTCCACCGCGCTGCCAAGCCCACCACTAACTCATGTCCCCAGCTGCCACATCCATAAATTGTTTATCTTTTCTGCTTTTGGGTCATTTCATTTCAGCAAAATCTCTCCATTGAACCATAATGGTCCAAATACCACTATGGCCACTACATTAAAAGGAAAGCATCCCAAACAAGGCCAGGCACATACCCCTTGCCACTGCCTGAGCCTCCACTATGAAATAACAGAAAGAGCAAAGAAGCATTATGAGAAATATCTAAAGAAAGGTAAGCCAACAAGATAGCAACTAAAGGGAGAGGTTGAAATCCATCCATTACAGCCACCTAACAGAAATTAGGAAAATTCTGGAAACACACAATTTTTTGGCTGTTGATGAGTCTGCTCTAGAGAGATCAGATGGGTCTGTCCACCTAGAGATACTCAGATTGTTGAAATGTTGAATTATTTGTCTTGGAGGAAATTAAACAGACAGTGGGAAGAGAAAGGCATATCTGCTGCCTGTGAAAGGGGAGAGTATGCTGCCCAGTGGAGGCTGGGCTTGACCATAAGGACCTTAAATCCCTAATATTGATGCAATAAAGAAATTCCTCTGCAGAGTCATAAGCAATACAAACACACCTGGACCTTTAATACGCAGTAGAAGAAAAAAATTAAATATCATCATTGTAATTTTGGGGGTATTTTTTAAGGCAATCTAGGAGCCCTGGTTCTAACTGGGTTAACATTTGCCTACTTAGAGGAGCCTTAGAGTAACAACTCTTCTAATCAGCAGTGACTGCAAGAAATGACTGACACTCAGCACAGCATAGAGCAGTTGCTGGATCCTTACAAGTTCCTGTGGAGGTGAGCTGCCTGGGGAATTTTGAAATGTATCTTGTGCCTGATTGTGTAATGGACAATGTGTCAGCAGGTCTGTCTTGGCCACAGCCACCATTAACAGGGTTAGGCACTGGTAAACCATACTGTGTGTTAGAGATGTGCTTTACCTGCATGGATATGCCACCTCCCCAGCTGCCCATTATTCATACATGTTCCCCTCTTGCCCTTTCCTCTTTGGGGTCAGAGTCCAGTGAGCACCCATTGCAGAAGTCCTCACCTGTCCTGGGTCCCATGTGACCCCACTTTTTCATTCTTCATGCAGAAATCGGGTGAGCTCTGCAGGTAAATCAGCTCTGTCTCTTTAACTGGCCTGATATCAATATCCTTTGGCACGAGGTATTTGCGTGTGCCCATGGGCCGGTGAACGACCTTAGTGGCAGATAAATATTTGTTTTTGAGGTCCAATGCAATGTCTCGCAGTTCTTGAAGGCCTTTCCAACAGGTCTTGATAGAGCATGACCCAGAAACTCCATGGCACTTACATTTCATTTCAAGAGAGGCTTTCAAGACCTGCAAAAAGGAATGCAGGAGTTAGGAAATGCCCTTCTCTTACCTCCAAACATCCCACAAGCTTGCTAGAGAAGGCACTTCCTTAGCAGGGACTGCTCTAGAAAAATACTGCTGTTCTCATTTCTGCACAGGCAGTCTAGAGTAGCTACTTTGCAAAGGGAATGAGATCCTACAGCTCTTTGGTGATCACTATCAGTCCAGAACTACTTTCACAAGGGCTCCTTTACAGCCAGAAGACAGAAGAGTATTTTGAATTTTGATCAGATATCTATATTGGGCTGCATTTCCACCCTCTAAATTCCTAAGGAGATGAACACCAAAACATTCCATAAATAGATAATTAACATCAATTTAAATCTCCAGCAGCTTTGGGCTTTGGTAAGAGAGATGTCATAGCTTTGTTGAATTCAGGGCACTCTCACCCTTGCCTTTCTGCTGGTCGTGGGGCCAAAATAGCCTTTTGGTTTGATTCTGCAGTGAAATTCTCATTTTAGTGGGACATGGCAGGATGCTGCCAGGAAGGGCTGAATGCACCAGGCATGGCAGTGCAATGTCCCAAACAAAAATTTGCCCTTTGCAATGGAAACAAAAACTCAAGACATTACAAAAATAAAATAAAATTTTAAAAAATCCCCAAACCCAAACAAACAAACAAACAAACTGAATAGAGTGGGAATAGTAGGAAAAAAAAAAACAGCCAGGGAGGGAACATTCAGCATGTTTGTGCTCTGCAAAGGTGGATTCAGCCTGTAGCTACACAGCAAGCTACCAATGAGCTCAGCATGTTCCAAGTTTTGACTGCACAGGCAGCCCTGGAAGGACCAAGCTGTGCAGTAGGAGCAGTCAGTGGAACTACTAGAGCACCAGAGATGGGTGCAGGGGTCAGTTTTATAGCCCCCCCATCCATTTCTTCAGCTGCATGGAGGCCTGCTATAGGGATTTGCACATCAGTGCACTCCAGGCACTGCACATGGTAAGCATTATCCCTCCACTGGATGCAAGCTGTTAAAAGCAGCTTGTGCCAGATATGAGAATAATCACTAGCATAGCAGTTTAAAAAGGAAAAAAAATCCTCCCTCCTGGCTGCAGGGATGGCTGGAGGCAACTGCTGCTGGATGCATCTGGCAGATGCTAATCCTCCACATTTACACAGCACTTTGCGCGTGCAACGCCCTTGGCAGAGCACGACGGGACCCATCCCCACCACACCTCCTGGGGCAAGCAAGCCAGAGCCAACCTTGGCTGTGCAACAGGTGGCAATGAGACATCCCACCCACAGTTAATCAGGGCTGATAATAACATTTGGGACTTCCTGAGTCACAGGGTGAGTTATACAGCCACCATTTTCAGCAGGCCAAAGGAGTTCAGAGCAATCTGGGAGAAACCTGCTCCTTTCGCTAGCTGATAGAGACACTGAACCTCATCAAGTGACCAACACTACAGGTGATTGTACAAGTACAGTAACTCTTGTGGATTTGTTACCTGTCTCCCTACTTCACTGTTGTGCAGATGCATCAGTTTATTGGCTTGTGATCCTGATTTTTTCATCTTCATGGGAGCATCTGAAAATTTGGACCCCATGATAAGACCATAGTTGAGGTTGTCTGCACATCCTCCCCATCGATACCCAGGTCCAGGTGTCTCACCTGGGATGGGACCACAGGAACAGCCAGGGAGGTCCCCGGTGGTGCAGGCTCTGGCAATGGTGTGGCTGATGGCAGCAGCAGAGAGGGCATACACAAATGCTGACTCCCTTGTGCCTGAAAGAGATAAGAACTCCAGCTCAGCCTCCTGGACCAGATAAATGTTCCCCAAAAGGAGACTCACACAGTCTCCTACAGAGCAGCTAACACACCAACCTACTGCAGCTGAGATGTCCCATGGCACCACTAGTTTGGAGCACATCTCCTAAGTGAACTCTTCAACATAAGGCAACATCCCAGAAGGGCAAGGAGTCACATGGATTTAGGCATCTTGTTCATTTTGGTGTGATCTGCTCTTGGAGCATGTGGATAAGCCCTTCCCTGGACTCTCTCCTGCCTCCTTTTGCTCCTATGCTCATCCCATGACTCCCAGTGGGATGAACAGACCAGAATGGTGGTCTGCTTTGTAAGAGTTGTGGTAGATCAGGTCTTGGACCCAAGAGCCTCTGGGCATGACTGGCACTGTAACGATGAATGTTGTCTCAGAGAACAGGACAAGGAGGCTTTGTAGTCCCTCCATGGCCTCCCAGGAGCAAGACTCTTCCTATCTCCAGCACACACACACACACACACACACACACACACACTGGCTGACTCTACCGACTCCAGTCCCAACCGAGCCAGCAGTGCTGTTTACCTCTCTCTAAGTCCAGCAGGTAGTTAGGAGCCAGCTCAATTGAAGAGCAGTTCCACCGCATATCTGAAAAAGTTTTACGGCAGGTCTTTATCACTTCCCGTGCTGCCTGAATAATGGTCTGCATTAGCTCCAGGTTGCTGCGGCACAGCTGCACCTGAGAAACCACTAGGCCTTCAAGCTGCTTGCAGTGCTGGGTTTGATTCAGGGTCAAAGCCAAAGGAGTCTTGGACAGAGCTCTGAGGAGACAAGCACATGCAAAAAAGCATTAAAACACATGAAAAATTTTATCCTCAGGTCAACATTCATTTCTCCACTCCCAGTCCAGTCGCCTATGTTCACCTGGCTTAATTAAAGCTTTCTGTAAATAGGTGCCTAGATAAAGCTGGTGAGAAAGATGAGCAACTATGAAGAGTGATTTATCTCATATAAAGTAGACATTTAAGGTGGGTGGGAAGAAACACCCTTTAGCAGTGTGCAATTCTCACCATTATTGAGGGGAGTCTGCACAAAGCTCCAGGGGCATATGTCAAGTCAACTGGATGTGTAAATTCCATGGAGAAGGTTTTTTGCTGAAGAATGAAGAGCACAGACCTCCCAACAGAGTGAAAAATGACCCATCAGTTCCATGATAAAAGAAATCTGGATCCTCCAAGACTGTGGCATTTGGGGGGAAAAAAGCAACGTTGGTGTTATCAGTGTTTTGCATTCAGCATGTGTCTCACACACTCTCAAAGGATTTTGCTAAATGTCATGTCATTAATTATGGAGAAAATCCCCTGTGAGGCCTAGGGAAAAATCACCAAATTTACAAAACATATGCTTTCAGTTAGAGTTAATGCCAAGGGCCTCCACTGATTCCATCACTGTTGCACATAGATAAGTCTGTTTCTCTAGTCTCCAAAAACCATAGTGCAAAAGCTCAGTGAGAGTACATGCAGAGAGTACCACAGTCAAATCTGAGAAGGGATCCATGAATACCAGCACATGTTACCATGGAAGAAAAGAACAACATCCAAAGTGGTGGTTCTACTGTCCAACTGCCAACTTTTCCAGGTTAAAAAAAGAACAAATGCTGACGTGCATCTTAAAGGGCTGTTCTCTTCTTCCCTGAGCACCCACAACGATCAGCAGAAGCCTGGTGTGTAACTCTTTGTATCTTTATGGCTTTCTTAGGGTAGTCATAAAAGTTATTCATTCTCATAAAACAACCTTCTAGCTGGCTACATCAATAACTGGCATCTGATCCTGGCAACACAACTTTAACACATATTTCCTCCTTTCCTTGTTAAATGTGTTGGCTTTCAGATTCATCCCAAGTCATCTTGGTTAGCTTGGCTTATTAGCAAATACATTTTAGGATGCATTTCACTTTATTACTGTAACATCCACATCCTTCAGAAGTTAAATGAGATGGAAACAGAGCTAAAATTGAGCCCTAACCAAAACTGGAGGTATTAACTCTGATCTTCTGTTTTCAGGAAAACATATCTATGTTCCACCAGTTCCCTCACGTTGGCTTGAACCAGATGCTGTGTATGTTGGAGCTCCTTTGGGGCTGCACTTAACTGCAAACCCCAATCGCTTTTCCAACAGGGAAAAGCTACAATCATTGCTGGGGCTGGATAGGTCTGCACTGACAAATTCCCAGGTGACTGGAGTTTGGCATTTATGGCACTAGATAATCAGTGGCAAACTTGGAAGGGAAACCACCACTCTGCTAACTACATAAATATATACATCATACATGTATTTAAGAGGTCTGCTAAACATAGTACAAACAGAAGTCCTCGCCAGTGAATTTCAAGGGAAAGGAGAAAGTGGTGGACTTGGCAGTGTTAAGTTATTGGCTGGACTCAATAATCATAGAGGTCTTTTCCAACCTAAATGATTCTATGATTTAATCATCAGAAATTCTGTCCTGCGGTTCATCTCAGTCCCATACACACTGGTGTTCATGCAATGTTCTGTTCAGAGAGGGGCCCCTCCAGAAGGCAACTCATCCTGCTGTAGATGTGAACCTGAGCTGGTGGAGGCAAAACTTGTGGGTGATATACTGGCTGTTGAGGTATCTCAGAGAGATCACGTCCTTGACAGTAGAGACATGAGTCTCTGAATAGTATGACTGACACCTGACTGCAAACCTTTCCAGTATGGACCACACAGCAGTCCTTCAGGGTCCTTCTTTAGCCCATGGAAAGCAAAAGCCACATCTAGGAAGTAGTTAGCATTTTGTGCTTTTGAGACCTACAGTAACATACCATCATGACTTAGAAGTGGTCTTTTTCTGCTCTATATAGGAAACCCAGACACCGAGCAGGGACACAGACATCTGAATGGTATAAGCACAGAGCTGAATGAGATACGCCCAACCTCTAGCACCTGACACCAGGGATCTGTGAAAACTTATCCCAGAAAGCCTATCAGCAACTCCTGGGAACAGGCTGAAACACAAATCAGGCAAAAGGCCAAAGCAGCTCATCAGTAATAGAGTAAAAATGATAAATACTCCAGCACAGCACATTAGGGTGTGGCAGGAGAAGTGAAAGAGCTTCACAGCCTGAACTTCAGGCAAATGAGGAACATTCCAAGTCTCTGAGAGAGGCTGTACTATGAGGCACCAGCTCAGTTTTCTAATCAGAGGTGTCGGGTGGCACTTGAGAGGCCTAGGAATGTTTTAGCTGGCCCACCAGAAGGATGCATGTTGCTGTGCCCTTGCCTATTTCAGGCTGGCTAGCAGTGGCAGGGGCTGGGGGGCAACACATCCCCTGGGGTTCATTTAAAGAAGGGGAGTATGATAACTTATCAGGGCTTCCGGAGAGACGTTTCTGGACGATCTATCAGCAGACAGCAGCAGGCAGCAAGGCAGACACAACATGGCTTCTGATGGTGAAAGTTAGGTAGGGTTTATTGAGTCCAGCCCCATAACAAGCAGGGGGGAAGGGGGGAAAAGGAGAGAATGGTTAGGGGCCCAGCAGCAGCCCAGGCACTCCTTAAAACAGATTCAAAGTGGGCGCGGGTACAAGGCTCGAACCAATAAAAAGCTGATAGGGGAGGGGTAACACATCTCGGGAACCAACGGGAACGGGGGGCAGGAGGGATTAGGTAACATGAACCAGTTGGGGTACCGAGGAAGGGGTAATGGGCAGGGTAACAGCTCAGGGATGTACTGTACATTTTGGAAGGGGGGAACAGAACAAACAATTTAAAGGAAAATGCGTAACCACAGATACATATATCTCCTAGGTCCTGCACCACATTTTCTGATCCTTTATAGTGGTCTTCAGCCTCTTTAAAGGACCTAGAAGGCTACGTTTGAGGTACCTCTATCTCACCATTACAGACAAGTCATAAACAGCAGAAATAGGCACCTACAGGTTGGGATGAAAGCAGAATTCAGACCAAAACTCATCCTCAGTGTGAAAAAAGGGGATGTGATGCAATGAGACTGTATTATTACAGATGGCCTGAAGTGATCACCGTTTGAGAAGCAGTTTTATAATGCAACAAGAAGGCCATTTACTTCATGGAAGAGGGAAAATACCTTCTGATTGGTGAGAACTCAGTAAATGGCAGCAATGGCTTTTTCTCATAGAATGAGTTGAGCTCCAGGAAGCCTACCAAAAATAAAACTGCAAGAAGCAGGAAGGTGTTTTCTGAACATGTCCCAGGCCTGAATTTCGTGTCTTTCCTTGTGAGAACCTATATTTGGAAACATCTCCAAGCATCGTGAGAAAAAATAAAAGGTAATGGAGATGGAAAAGAAAACTCAGTTACTATAGTCACTTGCTGAGACTGAAAAGTGCATTTACAGATCACAGATTAGGAATGTGAGAGGCCTCACAGGTCATCTAGTCCATGCCCTGACAACCCAGGTTTGCCCAGTCTCTGTCCTACATTCAGGAATATCTTCTCCATTCTATGTCACTCTAAACCCTACCCGTGGAAATGCGCCACCCCTCCCTGCTTCCTAAATTCTGGCAGCAGCAGGGGAGGGATATCCACTGCCTGCGAAGACATTACTGGGAAATAATGTCAATTTGTGGAAAGAAAAACACCCCCAGGAGAGTCTGGTCCATGGTAGGATTTGGTGATGGGTCTCTGTCCTATCTTCACCCAGTCTCCACTGATCGCCAGCACTGGGAGGGAAACTGGAGCCAAAGGGACATAGTCATCCTGAAAATCCAGCCCTCAAGGGCATAATTAGTAAAGCAGCCTTCATTCCTTAACCTGGGAAAAAAATCCCTGACAAACATCTTTCTGTGGACTCACACCCTTCATCTGAAAAGGGGATTTTACTTGCTTTCACCCTAGAAGTGCTGTTCTTCACTGTTTCCTCCTGATAACATTGTGCTCTTCTCTCTTAATTCTCTTGCCCATCCTTCGTTCTCCAGACAACTGAGGGGTGGTTGTTTATGTTTTTTTTTAAATACACATATTTGATCTATCCCTTTAAATAAACAGGGCCTAAAACAAACATCTCCTGCTTTCTATATAATACAGTAGGTCTTTCGATTGAAGTTATGGATACTGACAGAAAACCATAAACATAATTACAGAGGAAATATGCATAGATGGATCATGACATCCATTTACTCTTTTAATTATCTCAGGCAGCTAATAAATTCATTTGAAAACAATAATGCTCTGCAGTGTTAGGTCCTTTGAGAGGTATGGGCCCATTCCTGCATGTCTGGGCTCCATGAGAGGACTATTCATAGGACCTGCAGCTTAGGAAGAAGCACCTTCAGATCTCAGCAGATGTCAGTGAAAGTCCTACATTATTTGGTTTACAAGGTACTCTGTGAGTAGGACACTGCTCCTGGTCAAGCCAAAGGAGAAAAGCTCCTTGAATTGAGCAGCAAAACATTGGTGTCCTTTAAAACACTCTTGAAGTGTGGAAGACTCTTCTCTCTGGTGGCATCTCTCCACTTTCCCTTGTATGACATGATCTGAGAAGGTCTCACAAAGAGACTGCTGGTGAAACCGAGAACTTTTGCTCCAAACTGTCAGCTTTGCTTTCTGAAAAGGCACTCTTTTTAATGCCCATTCCTAAACCCTTTAATCTTGCAGGGATTTGGGTGAAACAAAAAGATTTAGACAAAATTAGGTGGCTGGAGAGTGAAGTGTGTGGTAAATGTTAATAAAGAATTGAGGCAGAGATTGAGGGTTCTTTTTGTATTTGATCTCATTGAAGGTTTTTAATCTGCAGGAGCCTCATTTTCTCAGGTTTTCATCTGGAAAAGGCTTGCAGGGTTGTTCCAACAACCTTGTCTAAACTCCTGGTAGTCAGAGGCAGCCCATGCCCTTGCCACCCTGCCCTGCATCAGTCCCAGTCTGGGGACCACAAGTCCCAGGAAAGACACCACATGCCCTGGTAAATGCTTCCCCTGGTTCTTTTCAAACAGAGAAGTAGGATTTACATGGTTGAAAAAAAAAGAAAGAAAGAGGAGGAAGAGGGAGAGGTGTGTGTGGGGGGAAACCAACCCTGAAGCAAAAGCTTAAAATAAGAGCTGCTTTCAGATATGGTGCCAAATTCAGTGCTGGCAGTAGTGGGCACGAGGCCGTTGACTTCAAGCCCAAGCTTGACTGAAGTCAATGCCAGCAGTGAGTTGGCTCACCGAGCGCCAAGGAAGGCCATGGAGCTTTGTCAACTTTTCCTGAGCTGCCTATGGAGTGAAGAGCAAACTTCAAAGACCTGGTAACCCCCTTTCCTCAGCCCCAGCCTACTCCCCTCCTGCCATCCCCATCCTGCAGGCCTTTCCCAGCAGCTCATCTAGCAGCCCCTTGCCAGGCAGACAGTCTCCTCACAGGCGCCCGTGTCTCCACATCCCAGCTCCCTCCCACTACTGACTGAAGGAGAGAAGCAGGAGCTGCCAGGAAGCACAAAATCTTTCCATTTTCTCCTGTGCTTTTTGCTGGCTGCAGAAGGGCTGCTCAAGGTTGGTGGGCTGGGGGACATCCTGTGTTCACCAAAAGGTAGGGCTAAGCTACCTTTTGCTTCTGCAAGGCTGCAATTTAACCATAGGAATTGTGCAGCAACAGCTGGGAATGGGGCTCGGCTGGGGATGGCTCCAGAGCACACAAGGCATGCATGAGTGGATCACCACGATAGGAACAGGCAGAGACAACCCAAAATGACCAAGCTCCCCTTAAAAATGGTGGTATTCCTAATGCCAGCACTTGCTGTCCTCAGCATACTCTGCAAGCCATGCAAAAAAAAACCCAAATCCCTTGCTGAATTTGGCTTATTTACAACCACTCTTGCATTGAAGGGGACACTCAATACAGAGGGACCGAGGAGATGCCAACCCCTATGAAGGCAGAAGTGCTTCAGGAGCTGCTCTGTGCTTAGACATCCCAACATCTGCAGACCTCTGGGGCATACCCATCTGGCTGCAGCTCCCTCTAGTGCTCGTCTATTTTTCAGTTCTACCCAAATAAGTTGCTTCTTTGACCAAGCACCCGCTTGGTCAAACCCAAACTTGCCTGGGAAAGCTAAACAGAGTGCAAAAGCAGATGGGGAAGGTGATAGAATTGCTAGATGCACTGCCCCTAAGACGTATCTCATGGAAACCAATGGCTGCCTCGCCTTCCCAGCCGCCGTGACACAACACTGAGCACCACAAAATGAGGCGACCTTTCCACATACCTGCCTTGCTCTAAGGATGGGAAAGTGTTAGCAAAAATAAGATGTAGGGTCTCATACACACTGATGAGAAAGGCTGCCTGTCCACAACAATCCTGATCCAGCAAAGATCTGGAGCCATACTCTGGAGCCATACTCCGGCTTTACAGGAACCTTAAGATCTGGAGCCTGGATGAAAGAGCCCAAGATAGGAAATTTCTCCAGCAAGAGCAATGTACACAAGAGCAAGAGCATGTTTACAAGATGCTGACTGTCCACACACTGTGCTGGATGTTTGGTGGTGCCCAGCACCAATTTCCAACAGCTGGGGATCTGGACCACAGAACTCATAAAAATAAGCCAAGTAAAATAAAATAAATAATTCGTTTTTTAACCTTCTCCCTGCTTTTACTAATTTACAGGGCATATTTGTGTTACCGCAAAGTCCTAAATGGCTGAAAATTGTGGTTTTCTTCTTCCCTTCCCCCTGCAATTACATCACACACTGAATCAAAATCGAATTTCCTATCGCCTTTCATATCAGTTGCTCCGTCAACTCCAGGCTGGTGAAACCTACCTCCTTATCTCTGCCTTCCCCTCCCAAATCCTCTTTGAAGCTTGCCTCTGGCACCATGCCTACAAAAATTATGCAGCAGGCAGACCGCTGAGAAAAGCCCACAACTGGAAACATCACATAGCACTTTCCTCTTCCTTCATCCCATCCTTTTTCCCCTCTCTCTGTTTGTGAGGAAGAGAAGGAAGGAACAGATTTCAGTTGTACAGCACCCAGAATATGAGTCCAGGGCTGGGACTGCAGGTCTGAGGTATTTACTCAGTATTTGGTACTCTGTTTGCCAAGAACTTATCCATGCAATTTCTAAGGACAGTCCCCGAGCCCCAAGGAAAAAGAGTGATGGGGAGCAGGGAAAATCAGCCTGTGTTTCCGTAGGAAAATAAGGGTGGGGAAACGAGGAGAAACAGCAAATGAAAGAAAAACCAAACATAATTTTGTGAAATCCCAGCTGCCAGTATCCCAGTTGCAAAGTGCTGTGGACAGGAAGCGCAGGTCTCTGCCAGGTTTTAAACAGGTGTGAGGGGAGCTCAGCGGTGCATCTGGATGAAGTTCATGCTTCAAATACCACTTTAATCTTCCCCACTTGCCTCATCTTCATCTTCACCCAGCTTTCATCTTCCCCACTTGCTTTTTGATAGGGGGGATATGTCTGCTGGGAAGGGGGAGGAGCAGCAACTGTGGTGTCTTGCCTCCAACTGCTTCTCCCCTGACTCATCCCCGAAAGAAACCCTTGCAGCTTAACCACTTAGCCGCCAAAAGGCTGCTTTTGACAGCAAAGCTATTAGGGACCTTGCCCTGCCTCCCAGCATTTTTTTGTCTATTGCTTGTCACCATACTATCAGGTTCCCTCTGGAGCTCATCTCACCCCTGCCCTTCAGCGAACCCAAGCCTTTCACTCATGATTTAGCACCTTGACTAAGTAGGACACCAGTGCCAAGCATATGGGCAAGTCCCTCCAGTCAGTGGTGGTTCTACACATAAAAGCCCTGCTGAATCAGGGTGCCACAAAACAGCTTTATTTCTGTGCTGCATAGAAATAAAGGTTGCAAAGGAGTCCCATGGACGTGTTGCTAAGTTTTCTGTAGAAAGGAGATGCCTGCCTTTACTGGTGCGGGATATAGGCAGAGCTGAGAGCCTAAACACTGGAGGAAGCTGGCAGAAACAAGCAGCTTGTCTGTGTAATTGAGCTCTGGTGACTACTACAAGGTATAAAGCCAAGACAGTGAAGAGCAAACAAGATCCTTACTCTCCTCTACTTCCAAGATGGTCCTTGGAGTATGGAGACAGCAAATGAAAGATTATGGAACGGTTTGGGCTGGAAGGAACCTTAAGAATCACCTAGTTCCTATCCTCCTGGCATAGGCAAGCATGCCACCTTGAAAGATGCCCTAAAGTAGGTGACTATTCCTCCCACCTGACCATGTGCATTTTAACACCCTATGGAGATTCACTCTGCTTCTCCTTATGGACATAAAAGGCAGATGTGTGGTCTCTAGCAGCTCCCTGCAGTACATGGCATTGCCAGAGGCTATCACTTCACATTTCTGTTGGATGTCTCTGTTTGGAGAAGATGAATCGCCATCTGGAAGATCCTCTCTTCCCTGACTGCATGATGGGCAGTAAAAACACTGGCTCCAACAGGATACCTTAATTTGCAGATATCCAGGTTTAAGCTGTTATAAAAGGTGGCAGGAGTAGAGCTTCAAATGACAATGATTGGAACAGCAGAATGGGAATTAGACATAGCATGAAGTCTGTGGCATAAGGAGCAACAAAACAGGAACCTCTTGTCCCAGTTTCACCACCTAGCCCTAAAATCCTTGCCTCGGTGCACTACAGAATCTTCCTGGCATTGTATGTTATTGCGCCTTTTCTTTTACAGAAGATGCTCATATGAAGCAAACCCATATTCCCTTATTTATTTTGTGCCCAGCTCCAAACCCAATCACTCGTCAAGGACATGAAACTAGATTGGTGTTGGAGTGGCTTGTTTGTTTATTTTGCAGTACGTAAATAACTGATTGCTTGCTTAAGCAAAGAAATGAGACAGTGATGTTTTCACTTTGCAGTGACATTACCTCTAAGGAAACTCAATCCCAACTTGACCACAGTCCCTGGTATTTATTCACTCTCCTCCCTGCTCCTTGCCTCATTCTTAACACCCTTCACAAAATCCAAAGGTTAAAAGGTCCACAAAAAACCCATGTTATCTGTCAAGCATCCTCTGTGGTTGCAAATGGGCAACATTATCTCAGCTGCCATCCCTACTGCCCTCAGTTCCTACTCAGCACAACCAGTGGTCCTGGTGGGAGAGTTTCCAAGCATGGCAGGAGCTAATGCTAGAAACTTCATTAAGTGGCTCATGTGAGCATTGAAGTGTGTGCCTTTCCCTTGGTTTCAATGAGGAGAAAAAACCCCAAATGAGCCTAAATCATGCATATATTAGTAAGAAGATGGAGACATATTGTTAGCATAAGCCGCTCGTACACACACTTGAAATCAATCAGTGCCTGGAAAACTGCAGTGCTTGCTGCTCTTCAAACAGCTTTACAGCATACCTCAAACAGCAGTTGTACAAACAGGTAAGAGACCAGCAATTCCTACAAAAACATTAAAAATGCAGAGATAGAGCCAGGTACTTACATCCATTTTATCCCATAGCAAAGCCCTGTCTGCAAAATCAACAACAGAAAACCAGCTAAGAAAAATCGCAGACTTGGCTTCATTTTCTCCACTTTCTCCTGCTTGCCAAAGGAAATCAGCTTCTCCAAAGAAAAAATTTTTAAAAAAGGAGTTTTCCTAATATTTTGTGCAATATATTTTCCTTCAGTTTGGGTATTGCTTGTTCTTGAAGATGAACAACCTGAAAGGAGAGAAAGAGCCCGAGCTACAGTTAACTCTGAAGTTTAGCGAGTCACTGTGAGAGAGAAATCTATTATCCAAATTGCAAAGGAGTGGTTTATGAATCACAAAAAGGTTTGGATTATCCCTTCTCAGTCCCCTCCCTTGCCAAGCCTTGATACAACCTTTCGAGTCAACAGACAGACAAACCGTATGGGTTGAATTACACAGAGTTATGGTCTGATTGTGTGTTTCCATTTAACCTCGCACATGGCAAGATTTCATTCGCTGTTTCACTTTAGTGGGGGTTCCCCCCCACCCCCCTCCAAAAAGTTTGTGTAACTGCTCCGGAAGAAGGGAAAAAAAAAGATAGATCTTTAGACTAGCCCAAGTCTTCAGCTATTCATCTCTCCCTTTCCTCTCCCCAGATTTCTTTTTCCTCTCTCTTTTTCTTCAGAGAAGACAAATTATAAAACCTGCATTTCCCTACTTAATGCAGGTGCCCTTGCCCTGCAGATGTTTCTGTCTGATCTGTTACAATAAAAGTGTTTTGCTCTTTACCTTTTGCTTTTCTTCTCACCTCATTAACTCTGCCTCTCACTTCTTCCAAGTCTTTGGCACCTGGAGCTCACGGAAAAGGCTGCAACTTTGTAAACATAAAATCCCATTTTTGTCTCCAGGGAGCAGCCTGGAGGAAACAAAAAAGCTCTCAAGGATTCCCCCACTCCTTTTCTTTTTGTTGTTTTTTTCCTTCTTCAGGCCAAATAAACAAACAAACCAACCAGGTGCAGGAGTTAAAGCTTTAGAGGGGTCCTCTCTGTCTCTAGAGCATGGCTTGCTTATTTTAGCAGCGGTATTAATAGCAGTAAATGGGTTTCCCTTCAGTTACTCACTTCACACACTGCTCCAGGCTGCTTTTTGTGGTCTTTGCAGTGGTTTCCCATCCCATGAGAAAGAAAACAATAAAATAAACAGAAAAACCTGCCCACCACATTGCATCTCTGGAATCTCACAGCCTACCACACAGCACACTGGCATACCCAAAATGTTACTGTGCATCCCCCCACGTCACCCCCTCAAAGGGGTTTGGGAATGGCTGGAGCAGTCAGCTTCACTTTGGGAAACCCCTTACCCTGGAAAAAGGGTATCCTACCTGATCCTCAGCTCTGGATTTGCCCAGCTGCAGCTTTCTGCCTCAATATCTCCTTTTGGGGAGCAATTGGATTGGGGGAAATGAATATTTCTGAGTGTTTTCTCTGCCATCTGCAGCACGTTTTTCTATTCAGGCTGCTTTTTGGTTATCCCAACCCCAGCAGCTGGTGTAAAGGGTTACTAGAGGAGTGCTGCTATTACAAAGGATTTTAATAACTTCTAGGGGCAAGTTCCCGGCTCCCTTGAAGTCCGAGACAAAACTGACTGTCTACAAGAGAGGCAGGATTTCATTGCCATGGATTGTTTTTCTTTAATGCCCACTTGGATTTGGGTTTGATGCGTCCCTTGAAGGCAGTGCTCCCACAAGCATCCAGGCATACATATTTCTTGTTTCAGAGTATTTCTGTATCTTTTAATCTTTGAATTCTAAAGAAGCCCTTTTCTTCCCACCACTCCACAAGCACACTGGAAACCTTCAACCCTTAATCCTGCCCATGCCTTTCAGTGTCTATTTAGATATTTCAGACCCCTTATCTCACTCCCGTGAACTGCTGGACAGCACAAGAATCAGGTGTAAAATGTCTCAGATGGTCTAAAACCCTCTCATGAAACCTGACCGGCGAACACCATTCTCTACTTTCCCCCCTTGCCTTGAAAAAGTCACAGTTTGGGGTTTTTTCAACCCCTGGAGAGGAAGAGAAATGATCTAATTCCCCCATACCTACCAAAAGAACTGCAAGCTTTGCCTGCAATTGCACCCCTTTTATTTGGAGAGGTAATAATGCCTTTTTCCACTCAGTCTAGCAGAGGTTACGTTTGAAAGACCAATTTGCAAGGGGAGGGGAGGGACACACTTTGGGGCAGATGTGATGTTTACAGCTCTGGGGAGTTCTGGGTCACTGATCAAACCAACAGCAAGTGGCCTGTGGACTCCTAAAAACAGGAGCTGCTTTTAACTCAAAGCTCTCTTTTCTCATCACCTCAAGGCAACCAGACACAGAAAACACTCCCAATCAGACACCTCCAAGACTCTGGACTCAGAGATGGCAACAGGCAATTTTGACTGTATACAAACGTCTGAGTATCCAGCTCACATTTTTCCAGTTTTCCCATCCAAGAAACAAAGACATCCACCTGACGCTACTGGCAGCCTACAGCTCTCTCCGGGAGCACAGCAGCCTGGTTTAGGGGTAGCACATCCCTAAATGACCTGCAGTGAGGACTGGGAGCAGAGAAAAGGAATAGAGGGTGGTGGAGCTGATTCCAGCTGCCGGGTCTCACCTCTCCCTTTGCTGCCTTCTGCATCTCCCTTCTCCCCTGCAGCCCCCGGGTGCCCTCGCTACCCTGCAGCCTCCCGGGTTCCTTTCTCCACTGCAGCTCCTTGCATTGCCCTGCACATTTGCAGCTCCAAGGCCCCTGGGTCTCCAGTCTCCCTTCCAGCTCTTGGGTCTCTCCTCTCCCCTGCAGCTCATCGGGCCTCTCCATGGGTCTCTCCACCCTCTGGGTCTCCTTCTCCCCTGGGTCCTTCCCTCTCTCTTGCACTCATACTTCCCCTCACCAGATCTCAGGTCTCTTAATTCAGCCTCCGAGTCTTCTCCTTCCTTGCATTCCCCCGGGTATTCCCTCTCCCTTGCAGTCTCCAAGCCTCCTCTCTCCCATTGCATTCCCCCGTTTCTCCCTGCTCCATGCATCCTCCGGCTCTCCCCTCTCCCTTGCATCCTCCAGGTCTCCCTTCTCCCTTGCAGTCTCCAAGCCGCCTCTCTCCCAGGCATCTCCTAGGTTTGCTTTGCAGCCTCCAAGAATCCTCTCTCCCTGGAACTCCCCGAGGTCTTCCTCCTCCCCTGCATCCCCCCGGAATGCATCCCCTCTCCTTGGAATTCTCTCCACGCCTCGCAAACCCCTGTTCTTGGCCAGCCCCGCACCTCCGGCGTTTCGAGGGGCTCCGCCGAGACGCTGTCCCCTTCCCACCGCTCCCGGCAGTGGCTCGCACCCCGCTGAGGTCCCCGCTTACCTCCACCCGGGCCGGGCTGCGCGGGGATCGGGGCCGCTCTGGAGAGGCGGCCCCTGGAGCCGCCTTATATGTGGCCCCGTCGGCTTTGATATGCGGAGTGATGTCAGCTCGGATTAGCATAACAAAAGGCTCCGCGCCCCGCGGATGCCCCCGCGGGCAGGGCCGGGGCCCCGCGGGGCTTCGCGCATCCCCCTCCACGCGCTCCGTGCCGGCACAGCCCCTCGGGAGCGGGGCCGGGAGAGCGGGGGGGGGCTGGCCGCGGGCCCCGGGAATGGCGGGGACCCGGCGGGGCTCAAGAGTGTTATTCTAATGAGCGGTTAATGATTAGCAACAAAAATAGCGAGTTGGTGTTTTCGCCGGAATGTGAGCGTTCCCGAGGATGCTCCACGCTCGGAGCTGAGCGGCCGCTGCTCGTGAAAAGGACAAGGATACTTGTCACGCTCGGGGCTGACAGGTAGATTTGGTTCTCCTGCGAGGGTAAGGACCCATGGCCCGGCAGTCCCTGCTCAAGTCGTACCTCACCACGTCCTGCTGTCAGCCTGTAGGTTCCACAGCCTCTTCTCTGATCTGTCTGTAATCGGTGGAAAGAGCAGATATTGAGGTCTGGTTTTTGCTTTCAGGTCAAAAGCAGAGATAGAGCCAGGTACTTACATCCATTTTATCCCATAGCAAAACCCTGTCTGCAGAATCAACAACAGAAAACCAGCTAAGAAAAATCACAGGAAAGGGCAGATGTTGAGGTCTGGTTTTTGCTTTCAGGTTTTGGGGTTGGAGGCTTGGTGATTGCCTGCTAGAGAAAGAGAAAGAGGAAGGAAAACATGAAGAAAAAGAAGAAAAGGGAAAAAGAAGGGGGGGATGGGGGGAAGGAAAGTTAGCAAAAAAAAGGAAAAGGCGAAAAAATAAAGAAGGAAAGAAAAAACAAACAGATACAAGAAAAGAGGAAAGGTAAAGAATAAAAAAGGAAAAAGAGAAAGAAGAATGAGAAGAGATAAGAAAAAGGGAGAAAAAAGGAAAAGAAAAATAGAACTAAAAATTAAAAGAAAAGAGCAAAAAGAAAAAGAGAAAAGGGAAAATGGGGAAAAAGAAAAAAGGAGAAGAGAGAATCGAAGGAATAAAAGCAAAAATGATAAAATAAAAAAGAGGCTAATAAAAAAGAAAAGGAAAAATTAAAGAGAAAAATGAAAAGAAGAAAAGAAAAAACAAAAAAGGGACAAATGAACAAAAAAAAACAAAAAAGGAAAAAGAAGGAAAATAAAATGAAAAGGAAAAGGAAAAAAATTAGAAGAAAAAAGATTAAGATAAAAATCCTGTAAGAAAGAAAAACACAACTGACTTCTGAACGTAAGGCCTCATGAGTGTGAATTTAAATCGTCTGTCAGCTATGGGCTCTGAAAAAATGGATGCTGGTTGCAAAAGTACTTGTATAATTTTTTCCATTTGGTTTAATTGTGGGTTTCAAGTGAAAGGAAAGAAGAGAATAAATGCTTTATTACCTGGATCAAGAGACTCAGAACAGTTTCCTTAAGGTCTATTTTCAGGACAGCTATTCATATAGGATAATTTTTTTATGTATGTGTCCCTATGCTGATTGCATTAATACACACAAGTCGCAAAAGGTCCTGTGTGAATTGCAAAGAACCCTGTATACACAATCCCAAATTCCCAAAGTCACTGTATTACTTGTTTAAGACCCAGTTTTGCCAGCAGCTTTGCACAGTATGTCCATTTTTCTTTGTCTGACAGTTGCCCAGAAGCACTCAAACGGCTCCAAACTTCCATTTCCCTGGCCTTCCTCCCATCCCACTGACCCCCAAAAATGTGTACCTACAAGGAGGAGGTTTTGTCAGGGTTCTCCAAGGAGGACATATTTACATGGGGAAATTGCCGGGAAATCTACTGCAATGTGACTTGCTGTGCAAATGCTCTGATTTCTGTACAAATAGCCTTTTTCCAAATTACCTTAACCTTTGAAGGGCAGTAGGGGAAATGCAGTTGTTATTAGTCAATAGGAGTAGAAGGAGGAAGTTGCAGCAGTTGTAATACTCCTGATCATGCAGTAGGCACCTACTGTGCTCAGAACTGTGCAAACAACACAGATGAGTACTACCATCGGATCTTCATGGTCTTCATATTGGTGCTGAGAGGTGACTGGCCTTAACAGGTGCTGAGAGGTGATGTTGTGGAGGAGGAATATGGAAAGAAGGAGATGGTTCCAATCTGTGTGGTTTTCTTGAGTGCTAACAGTTTGTTAAGGCTCAGAATCGTGGAATCATTAAGGTTAGAAAATCTCTGTAAGGTCATTGAGTCCAGCACTGCCAGGGCCACCACTAAACCCATGTCTGACATGCTGGGGAATCATTAAAAAAATGGCACTGGAGTACCTCTACTCATTGCAATGTCCATGGGAGCTGCTTGTCCACGTGTTCATCAGGACAGAAAGACATAGGAGATACATGTGAAAAGGTGGGACAAAGAGTAAGAAACCAGAAGGATGCATACATAAAGGATATAGGATAAATATGCTCTGCACTATCCACATGCATAGAGGGAGTTATTCAGGAAGGGCCTTGGGAAGTTTAATACCTCTCCAAACCTTTAACCTGAGACAATTTTGTGCACAGACAAGCCCCCAGGCCCTGATATGCCAAACTATTTCAGCACATATTTAAATACTCTTTATGTGACATGTTGTGTTCTAAGTGCTTTCATGAATCAGGGAAGTCCATTGTTGATTGGTGCAGTTTTTTGTCTCCTGCTCCTCATGCACACATTGGGGTGTGGGTCTGGTGGCAAAGCATGGGTGCTTTTGGGACACCTGGAAAGTAGGAAGCTGCCAAGGTTTGCATGTGGGGGTTAATTTCACAGGACCTAGGTGCTGAATCAATTAACCTAAATCTAAAAGTTTAGCAATCATTGCCTTTCCTACTACTGCTTCTATGGGTCAAAGCTATTACCTTTTTCATCAGCAGGAGACAGTGATTCACCATTTTTCATGGGATTTTTCATAAAACGGAACTGGTCACACCAGTGTGATAATTAACAAGCCAGAGCTGAGGCTTTCCATTAGCACTTAAGCCCCAGGGGAAGCAAGTGGATGTTGGGCAAACAACTCTCTTTGGCTTTGCAGACTGCAAAGAAAGATTTGAATGTATGCATCCATTAATAGAAGTGGCAGCAGCTGGATGATATTTTATGGATTGCATTTCCTAATTGACCTAGTTATTAGACTTAAACATTTGGAAAATCATCTTCTTGCTAATCTTTACAATCTTAATCAATACATTTGGGGGACTGACAGAAATTCATTAGCATGTGAGAAAGATAACTGGCCTGGAAAATAAGGCTTTATTGTCATTTGTTGCACCAGGTAACCTCCGAAACTTGAAGGCCTCTCCAAATCTACCAGCAAGTCCCTGCAGGATTTATGAAGAGTGTCTGTGGAGTTGGGACACAGAATCATAAAATTATGTAGGTTGGAAAAGCCCTACAAGATCATCAAGTTCAAGCATTCCCCCAGGACTGACAAGCCCACCACTAACCCATGTCCCCAGGTGCCACATCCACACAGTTTTTAAATCCCTCCAGGGATCAGGACTCCACCACTGCCCTGGGCAGCCTGTGCCAGGGCTGAACAACCCTCTGGGGGAAGAAATTTCTTGTAATATCCAACCTTCACCTCCCATGGTGCAACTTGAGTCTATTTTTTTTGTCTTATTGCTTGTTACCTGGGAGAAAAGACTGACCCCCACCTCCCTACAGTGTCTTTTCACGCAGTTGTAGAAAGTGAAAAGGTCTCCCCTGAGCCTTGGAAGACTGACATCAGTCTTAAAAGCTACCATGGGCAGCACAGGTGAGACTCCCTGCACCCAGACTTCCGCTACACCTGTCCCTGATTTCAAATATAACTCAGAAGGAGTGACTCTCACTCAAGAAGAAGTCCTGCAATCCCTTGCAGAAGTCCTAAATCTGTTGCAGACCTTCCCAGACTCGTACTATATAAACCATAACTCTGCCATTGGGAGCAAGATACCACACAGGTACTGAACTTAAATGGATTTCGACCAACCACACAGACACAAAAAAGGCATATCCTGTTACTAATGCCCCAGGACCACCCATGCACCCTTCAGCAGTATTTCATTTACCATTTGTTTTCATGTGTGTATCTCCTCACCCTCCCTTCGTCCATCCCCCCCACAGGAGAAGACCCTCCATGGATGACTCAGGAAAACATTAAAAATCTGCAGATCCAGGACCCAACTGTAAACTTCCTGGAGCAGAGGGCCATGCTCCTTCATTTAAAAAATCTTTACAGCAGTGTGCCGGGTCACAGCAGTCTCCAAATATTTAATAATATGATACAATTATGTGTATTGTGGGGTATTATGGTTTTATCAGTGGGTTTCAAGATGGTGTGTGCTATGAATGAGCTACGAAAGCTATCACCCCCCAAAGGGGCTGGAGTTGCATTTCACCCAGCATTAGTGAGTGTATTCTTCATGTGGAAGCCAAAAAAGCCATGGATAGATGCTCCCAAGCAATTTTTTAAAACTTATTTAGCTGGGACTAATGGCTGGAGGGTGCCAGAGCATGTGACAGGATGCCATTCCTACATTTTAAACAAGTGTTCTGCCCATCTTGAGGCACAGGCTCCAGGTACAAATATAGATAGCTTTGAGCTAGTGGCCATTTACTGTCCCAAAGTACAACTGGAATGGAAAACTAAGCTCCATTACCCACACTCTGCATCAGGAAACATCGCTCTTAAATCCCCGGAGCCCTGCATTGACTTTAGTGAGTGGGTTTTTTGGTGAGAAATGATGTATAATAATAAATTAAAGGTCAGTGACGAGGTCTGTGCCCTTGACCCTATTTATTTACTAGTTCAAGCAGATACAAGTTTTTCACTGGGTCTCTAAGTTTCAATTTCAAGCACTGATAGGGACATTTTTTTTTAAGGCTCTGCCACTTATTAAAAATAAGCCAAATTATTATTGTATGAATTTTGAATATTCACCCACATACTTTATTTTCTGACTGGGAGAACAAGCAAAGACTGTTTGATGCTAAAATAATTTGCAAAATGCTGAAGAGCAGGAGCATATATGAAAAAGTAAGGACTCAGAAAGTTAAGTTCTTCCAAATTAAATCAAGAATAGGAAACATAATTGAGGAGTCATTCCTTTGGACTGCCTCATAGCAAGCGTTGATATTGCTGAGGGGCAAATACACAGGTACAAGACTAATCTGTACAGCACCTGGGGAGAAGTGCCACATCTCTGGGAAGGACGGTAGCTTCTGATACATGGGGATTTTTTTTAACATGATGTTGTTCTGAAGCCAGGCAGTGGGTTAATAAAAGAATACACCTTGGCAGGGACCCAGCAGGGACTGGGATGCCAAGGAGCATCCCTGCAGATGCAGAGGAGAGATGTGTGAGCATCTATCACAGCCACGCCTGATCGTGCGTGGAGGGGGGTGCAGCTCTGGCTGTGCCTCAGCACTGCCTAGCAGCTCTAAGCTAAACAACACAAAGGAGGTTTTTGTCCCAAAATGTTGCAGTCAGAGGGAGGCAAAAGCTCCGTGGTTCTTCTTGTAGTGCCCAAACCCTAGAGATGGAGGCCAGATCCTACTGAAGCCATATGCAAATACCTTATACCTGTAACATGGACAGCTTTACAAGGGGATGAGGCCACTCTTTGTCCTTCCTCTGGCATGCAAGGCCACCTCTGTAAATCAGTAAGATTGCAGCAACCTGAGATCTTGCAGAAAATTACAGCCTTTTCCAGGGTGAAATGCAAACCTGAAGAGTTATTCTGCCTTTGTTTTCCTCCTGCCCTTAAATAGCAGACATTTTTGTGCACTAGCATCCCAATTTCTCGCCTGTAAAGTTGTAGCCACAATCCATTTTCCCTAAATTTCAGTGGGTTTTGTCTCCCTTGCCTTGTCTTTAATATCATCACTCATCACCTATGCTGTAGGAGTGCCCAGTCTGTGCCCAGTCCAAGCCAAAGCAGTGACCACTTCTTGTCCCACTGCACCAGCCCAGCTCCTATCACCAGCCAGAGGAAAATCAAAGCAGAGTTTTTTGACTTTTGTGCTTTTTGGCTGGAGACCACTCAAGCCTGACCTTCCAGCCCTGGGACTGACCAGAAAAGGCTTCTCTTCCAGACCAAAGGTCCCACACCTACTCCAACACTGCCTTTTAAAGGCTAATAAAAACCAGCTGTCAACTCCTCTCTCCGAAGCTGAATGCTTCCTTCAGGGTGGAGGAGTGCTTTCCCTTCCCTGAAGAAGTCCAGTAACCCCTCCTTTGCTGCAGTGCTGGAGCTGGAGTCCTCCTTGCAGGGGGGCTTAGCTGTAGGTGCATAATTAATAGCAGTGATTTGCAAGAGTGGAGAGAATGACACCAACTGGAAAGGATAAAATGCCTAACTAGTCTTTTTGGAATAGGAGGAATAATGTGAAATGTTCAAGGGGGTGTCTTTCATTATGGTCCCTGCTTTGCAGCTGCTGGCTGAGAGAAGAAACGCCGCTGAGAGTAGAAACGTGAGCAAGATATTTGTTAGACATGCTTGTTTCTGCCCAAATTAGTTCTAGTCCCTGATCCCAACATTCATTCTGACTCTGTGATGTAAAGCAGGGAGAAGGAGAAAGCTGTGCCAGGTTTTGCTCTGAATCAGTGGGTCTTGGAACAATCTCATGCAAGGCAGCATGAGGGCCAGGTTATCCAAAGGGCTTTTGGAGAGGTTTTCAGACAAGACTGACTTCCAAAAAAGAGGGTGGACTTTTTGCAGGGCTCAAGGCAGCCATCCCTGCTACTATACCTCCTGAGCAGATATTCCAATGCTTCCAGTACTTCGAAAATAAGATTTCTGTAGCCTAAGTGAGAGCTGAGCATCTCTTCAAACCCATCTGTGACCAAAGGGGCTGAACATTTCTGAAGATCCAGACACAACTTTCTCTACTGAAAGGACATTCTTCTCCCAGGTAACTAGCAATAGAACAAGAGGAAATGGCCTCAAGTTGTGTCAGAGGAAGTTTAGATTGGAGATTAAGAAAAATTTCTTCCTCAGAATGGTTGCCAAGCCCCAGAACAGGCTGCTCAGTGCAGTAGAGTCCCCATTGCCGGAGGGATTTAACAGATGCGTGGATGTGGCACTAGAGGACATGAGTTAGTGAGGAGCTTGAAAGTGCTGGGGGAACAATTGGACTCCATGATCTTACAGATCTTTTCCAACCCAAATGATTTGGTGATTCTATGACACATTTTTAGACTAGGCAAAGCAAAGCAAGACTGAGATGGGCCATGAGTCCCCTTAGTTAGCTGCAGTCCACAGCCTTGAGCAGAGAATGTACAACCCCTGGACTGGGGAAGGATCTCAAAGCAACCCACAGTGCCCCAGCTCAGCCAAGTATTTCTGTTTGCAACTGCAAAAAAAGCTGCTTTTTGATTGGAAATTTAGGGCAGCAAGGAGATTAATGTTATGATCACCTTATGACCTAACTTGGCAAGAGCTGGCAAAATAGCAGAGACATGGGTAAGCAGAAGTCTGGATGTCTCTAGAGGATGTGCCTGATGGGGTGGTCATACTGGCATGACCTAGCTGGGGTTATAATGCTGATTCATCAGCTCACAGAGGCTTGGGACATGAGTCCTACAGGGGACAACCCACTCCACCTGCCTAACGTGCTGTTTTCCCTGGAAGTGAAGGTTGTTACACTCAATTCAATAAGAAATAATACAACCAAACAGCATACCACCCTCAGAGTAAATATTTTCTTGAAAATATCTGATCTAAATCTATCCTCTTTCAGTTTAAAAGAGTCTTCCCTGCTCCTATCATTATCTGCCCATGTTAAAAATCACTCTTAACCTCTTTTATAAGCCCCCTTTAAGTACAAAAAGACAACAATGAGGTGTCCCCAGAGCCTTCTCTTCTTCAGGCTGAACATCCCCAGCTCTCCCAGCCTGTCTCCAGAACAGAGGGGCTGCAGCCCTTGGAGCATCTCCATGGCCTCCTCTGGACCCATTCTGGCAGCTTCGCATCCTTCTGATGTTGGAGTCTCTAGATCTGGAGGCAGCTCTGCAGGTGAGATCTCACCAGAGCAGAGCAGAGGGGCAGAACCGCCTCCCTTGAACTGCTAGTAAATAGTATTTAAACATGGCCACAAAGGCATCAGGCCTCTGTGAATTATTCCAATCTGCTGGACTGGAATAGCTGCCTAACCCGACAGAGCCACATCTAGCGCGTGGGTGTGCGTGTGCTTTATCAGTCACAGCTGGGAAGGACCACCCTGCCCATAAACCCAACAAGTTTAGATGTCATCCCAAAGGATGCATTCACACAGAGGCTGAGGGCCCTGTGCTGTAAGCATTTTGGGATATATTCCCTGTCCCTCTCCAGACTGGAGATCTAACCCAATAGTTTCTTCTTGTCTTTCAGTTTCTGAATCTTGTCCCTGATTGGCTCAGGGGAAAAGTTCTACTAATATCAACAGGACACGATCAGTTGTGAAAAGCCATAGCCTTGATAAACTACAATAATTCATATTCACTGAGGAGCTGCTTCTCCTTCTCACTGCTCTGTTTATCCCTCCCACAGCTGTGATAACAGTACGATTTTTGTTACAAGAACAACCCAGAACTTGCTACTTCCATGTGAAAACACAACAGCTTCAGTTACTGACTCTTCCTAATACTCTGTGGGACAGGTCCTGTATTTTTACACTTTTTAAACATTTTGTACTCCCCTGTTCTTCTGTCTTCTGCTCTTTTTTCCTTCAGCACAAAAAGCGCGTGCAATGTTCTTTGGTTGTTGTTTCATTTTCTTGCTTGTTTTGGTGGTTGTTTTTTTTTTTAAACTGGAGAAGGTGAGCCTGGGAAGGAGTGTATCAGAGCACATTAAGGCAGACACTGGAATGGCAAGCCAGCAGGTATACTGCTGGCAGAGATTTATGTGGCAGAGAGCATCTCTGAATAAACAATAATAATAAAAAAATAAAAATAATAAAAGTAAAAGCAGCAGAAAGCTTTCTTTCATTCAACCAGGCCAAAAAAGTAAAATTTTGGCAAGAAATAATCTGAGAAAGTGCCTGAAGAGCTGGAAGTAGGCTCTGTATCATACAGAAGAGCCAAAAATGTGTTTGGCCACAAACAGCGTGTGATGCATTGCAAAATGCTTCACAAGGAGATATTTAAAGGGTGGAATGGTTGGCATGGAGAGGAGAAGGGGAGGAGGCATTGCTTTGGGAGGAATATCTTCAGCCTTCAAACAACAGCCACTAAAACATCCCAAATAGTCTGCCTCCCCAGAGGTGACAAGGGTTGAAAGTTTTGTGCAGGACAGCTTTTGAGGGATAATATAATCTCATTTAAAATTAATTTTAAGTGTTCCTTTCATAGTGAGAAGGAAAAGCCTAAAGATAGGGCCTGATGCAGGGATGTCAGTAGGCTTTGGATTAATGGGGTTTGGATTGGACCCGTGGTGTAAGAGACAGTGCTCCAATCTAGCCATAAATAAAGTGACTTCCATTAACATTTATATTTCCTTTAGTTTATTTAACCAAGAAAGTCAGCAGAGGCGCATAGGTCTCAGTATTAAGAATGAACTGGCCAAGACAGCAGCAGATAAAACTTGCACCAGCGTAAATCAAAGCTTCCATAAGTCATACCATACTCAAGAAACCATGGGTGAGTAAGGCAATAAAATGTGACCATTTTTGCTTTATTGTCTCATTCTCAGCTCTCACTTTCTACTGGAGCCAAACATAATTTCTCCTTTGTCTTTTTAAGAGATCCTGGAGACAATGGATGGAACTTATTGCAAACCCAGGGTCTAGAGTGGCAGTCCAGGAGCTGGGATTTGCAAGCAACTGACAAATGTTTTGCCTCCCTTTATGGCCAGATAATAACAAAGATGAACTCCAGAAGCTTTACGACTTCTTTTCTTACTTAATGTTGGACAAGGCTGCACTTCCACCTTATTACACCCACATTATGAAAAATTATTGCAGTCCAGCACTGTCTTGCCCTATATAATTTGAGTTTTTCTACATATGGACAGCTGTCCATCCTGGAAATGGATGTGCTTAATTTTTCCCATCTCAGGGTGCATGAGTGAGCCCTGCAGAGGGGCTAGTTCAGCACCTCACCTTCCCTAGCACGGGGCTGCAGAGGCACTGTGAATGCTGTTTTCACCAGGGTGAATATTTAATCCTTGAAAGTTCATCTTGGCAAGTAGCCCTTTCCCCATCCAGCCATGGAACCCACCACCTCAGGCCTTTTGGGCATACCAAAAGGGGCATCCTCTC
>VYXC01006823.1:0-238347 GCA_013397175.1 Platysteira castanea
TCACCAGATGTCACGGTTGAGGTGGGAGTGACAAAAAAATACCCCAGGCTCAGTTTCTGGCAAAAGGCTCTTTATTCAAAACTCCTGAGACATTTTATAGAGTTTGCCATGTTTATCATTCATGTTACATTACTATTGGCTGCTTAACTACTACAATAAATTAATTGGCTATCATTTAGCTACAATGCACTATTTTCAGCTACTGGTATCCGAAGTATTCTAAGCACATAGAAAACACCAGCTTCAGCTCTGCTGTTTTGGTTTCTTGCTTCTGTTAACATTAAGTTTCTCACGGGTACAAACGAACTATGCTAAGATCAGTATTGGAACCAGACAGGCTTGCTGACCTGCTGTCACTTCCCACACTCTTCCATGCACATTTCATGTTCTCACATCTAGACTGTTCCTCAGTGCAGAAAAATCAGGAGCAATGGCCTTGACTGTAGACATTTAACCGGTTTGAGCTCCCAGTCATTCCTTCTTAGGCTGATAAGAATTTGCAAGGAATTATCATGTTAATTCCAGAATTTCCAGTGCACTTAAGAAGTCTCTCATCCCGAACATGTTCCTAGTCCAGGCTCTGGTGCTCTCCTGTCCTGTACTATGGTGGATATGATCAATCAGCCCAAGACAGGACTCAGTTCAAAAGATTCCCTACATTTCAACTCTTTATAACTAATTTAGCAACAAAAATATGTTACCAATTCCCTTGCAGAAGGCTATCTGCCAGGATGACTTCACTGTTTGCTGCACCATGCATTTCACATTTAATAGGTGGGACGAAAAAAAGACAGGAGTGCTGAATGAGAACCAAAGGATTTGGATGCATGAATCACACTGAAAATTGTTGCTATTATGGTGACTAAATCCTCTACTGTCTTTTTCACCCCTCCCCCCAAACAGACTAAATACAGAAATGTTTCACTTACTGGAGCCCTATTAATACACGTGGCTGGAATAACAACGAGCTGCCTCCTTGCCCTGGTCTTCTAATTGTCCCCTTCTTTCCTGTCACTATGGCTCAGTTAAATTGTTACAGAGCCTTTCCCACAATACTGTCATTTCAAAGTAATTCCTGACTACATCCATAAATTACCAAGCCCTCCACATGCTCCTGGATCTGTGGGGGAAAGTAACCAGTGAGTTTATGTAAGAACGCCTTACACAGGGGAAAACAACTGAAACAAAGAGATGTAACTTAAATTCGTTGGTCAGTTTCTGTTTGTTTTATGTGTCTGAACTGTTCAGCTCAGACAGGACAGCAGCTGCAGGCAGAATTTTCAAGAACCGTCTGCCTGACATCCTAAAGATATCCCTGCTAACCTCAACATTTACTTTTGCATTGACATTGATATTGATGAAGTGATTTGTCCAGTGGTGGAGGTTCTAAAATGGATGATTTCTGTGTAACATGCCAGAAATACAGAATATACTCTCTTTGGTGTTTCACAGAGCAATACTGCCACAGGAATACACATTGTGAAGCTGTTTTCTTCATGGTGGCAAGTGGTATTTTAGGAGGAGAGGAAGAAATCCACATAATGGCAAGACCATAATACCAAGGAATTCCTGATGAGCAACAAGGGAGAAACAGATGAGGAAGACTGGGAAATAAATGCAAAGATAGATATATTGCAGTGCTAACAGACTGAATGAAATGTGGTGGAAAATACAACAAATTGGGAAATAAATATTGAACTTCTCAGCTGCTTAGATAGATATGACTAATATTAATAAATTGGGAATGTATGTCATTCCAGTCAGCTGGCAGAAGATAAAATCCTAGAAAAGACAAGGCTTTTAGTAACCTTTTCACCAGTTAGCAGGCTGCTGATCCCTGAGCTCTTCTGACTTGATCTGCTAACTCACAGACTGCTGTGACTTAGGATTTTACTTCGTTTTACTTTTTCCTAGTGACATTTTACATTTTTGTACTGAAGAGGCACAAGAGAAAGAGTTTTACATGCTTTCACTATATGAATATAGAAATTTTAATAAACTCATTTATAAATGATTGTCTGTAATGCTATTGTACAGTGCATAAAGAAATCTAATTAACCAAAGTGAGTCTAGCAGTACTTCCACTGTCAGTCAACAAAGCTGCACTACATGATGAAATTATTATGTGTGTTATTTGCTCTATACACAAATTAACATTTTGGATGGTTGCGACCATGATCCTTTTACAGGCTGAACTTCAAATAAAGTAAAACACATACCAAATAGAATTAAATGTAATTGAATAATGTAATACTAGCCTCAGTCCATTTCTCCCCAATCAAAGATGTAATAGCTTTTGTAATACTAATTATTAATGACTCGCAACTTGTCAAACAGATTTTTAATAGTTGAGTTAGGATACCCACCAGCCTGTAATTTTAAAATTGTCTTTTATTTACGGGGATTACAGATTTTAATAAGTGATGAACACCTAATGCACTGAAAAAATTTTTGCAAAAGATGGTTCCTGTATTCTGCAGCTGCAGCTCAACTGAGAAATTATTATTATTCTATTCAATAGCAGGGCACTTAAATAATTTAAACGTCTCTAACCCCAAATAAAAGTCCAGTGGCTCTGCAGAAAAACCCACACAAATTTATGTGAGCAAACCATACAAGACGAGCAGATTGGTGGCTCTCCGTTTTGGTAAAGGTGAGTGTGTAAGAAATGATTGACATGAAGAAGTAATAACAAAGTTCATAGATAGTGTAGATAGATAATTTAAAACCCCCCAAAAATACTACCTCTTTCCTCTCTAGCCCATGGGATTTACCTCATGTACAGAAAAACAGGCAGCATGTTCTCCCTGTCCCATGGTGAGGGGCTGTGTGTGGCACTGCCAGAAGGTGGAAACCCTCAGGCACCTCAACCTCTGGGACCTCCAGCTCCCCAAAACCAGCCTGACTGCAATCATGACTGTCCTGTCACCATGAGTGACCAGAGGGGCAGGGCCTAAGGGGTCAAAATATGTCATCACATACCTGATGTTCTCAATAGTGTCATTTGCCTCTCTTCCTCTCAGCAAAGCGCTCTGAGCTGATCCAAGACACAATCAAATGCTTAATCTTAATTATACACTAAAGTATTTCACTGAATGAAAACTTCTTCTGGGGCCAAGTTGGTCCTTACATCTCCAACCCTGAGTTTAGTTTACCACTTCTATTATTTTAATGAAGAGGAAAAAATTAATACTATTGCTAATAAAGCGATTTACAATATTATGCATGTTAGTTCCAAACATTTTCCAAGTATTTCTTTTTCTTGATGTAGATTATAACTGAAATTCTACCCTGTATATACAGCTTACTCATATTAAATGAGGTTTTTTGTTTCAGTGATTAAAGGCACAAGGACAGAAAGCAAACTGTAGGGCACGAAATAACTTGTTCATGAAGGAGTTAAAAGCATTCATCAAAAGGAGCACTTTGAAAACACAGGAAATTCTGATCCATCAACTAGCTGTGGGCTTATGTGACATTTACAGCAAGTGTGTATATTTTGAGATAGTTGACAATGACATCTTTATGTTTTTGTTATCAAAGCTTCCATCTTACAATCGCCTTTGGTCCTGAGTATTGTTAAAAATGTGCCAGGGTTATGGCTGTTCATACCTTTCCACTTCTAAGTGGTGCGATGATCAGAGAAGAGCAAAGTTTTATGATCCCTTCAAGGTATTTGAAAATGACATTAAATGGCATTTATAAAGATTTCTAGAAGTTAGAAGAGACTTCTTTTTGTGGGCTGTTCTCATCCTTTTGAATTGTGATAGATGCCAATTCCTCCACTCTCCTTCTAGAAAAAACCAAAGTTTTTCACACATCCCATAAATCCTCTGGTAGCACCTGCAGATCAGTCATGATGTACTTCTTTCAAATAACAGCTTTTCTTAGGACTCACGTGGTATTTATCACTAGAGCTTACTACGAGCATAAACTACTCTATTTTTACATCTTTGTGAGAAGTAGCCCCATTTTACAGAGGAAAAGTGAGGGAGATGAAACCGATTTAGAACCAGGCATCAGTACAAGTAATTCATCCCGGAACTTGGAAGATTTACAGGAAGGAGTTAGGAGAGAGCTGTTTTCTTCTGCAAATGAACACAGAAGTTCAGTTCACACAGGAGCTGAGGAAGTGCCATTCCAGCCGCAGCTATTCCAGTTATTGAATATAAACTGCAGTTGTGCTGTATGAGACACTGTGCCTCTCCAAGACTTAAAAAATACCCCCAAAACCTGAATGCATTGTCTCTTTTAAGCACATGAATAATTACATTTGCTCAACGACTTTTGTGATGAAAATTATCCAGCTGGCAAAAGGTTGAACTGAGGCTTAATTTCAAAGGAAATGTGCCAGAAATCAAAGGGTGAAACGCCTATTCACTTTAATGGGGAGAAGCTCAGGCCTATAACTGTTGCTTTATGGACATTTGCAACATGTGAGAAGTTGCAGGGAACAACATTTAATGTTAAGTTGAGCATATTAATCTCTGGTTTCACAGCACTCATATTAACTGATTTTGCTTAAAAAAATAATACCAGAGAAGTAAGTAAGGTATTTTCCTGCAGAATAAAAATCTGTTTAAAGAAAACCTTGATTACAAAATGTTAAAAATCTAGAGAGACAAGAAGGATACTAGCTACTAAGCATGCTTCTCTTCCTTCTTAATTGCTGTTCATAACTGCAGAAAAAGACAATGTATTTCCCAGAAAAAACAAAATGGTTCATGCATTGGTACAGAAAAATAGCAACTAGAAACATGCAACAATTTCAACAAGATTGTGCCTCATATTCCACAGGTGCACCAACCAAACATTCTACACAGAGGGAAGACAAGGAATGTCACTTTTTCCCTAGATGTTCCTCCTTTAGGTTCTAGAACAAAGCTCAGGAGAGAACAACTAATGAGTTCATGCACCTCGACCTGGGCAGTCACACTGCAATGTGTGCTCAGAGTTTACCTTTTTCCTGCCAAATGTGCTGGTGGCAAATCTTAGCACAATGGGAAAAGTGGCAGAATACCTCTTACACACTAGTGGGAACAGGAGTATTCAACTCAACACACTCCAAGAGCAATATGGACTTAAATTTTCCAGCATAGCTACCTTGACTCACACATCCAGAATATTACTGTGATATTGCAATCACCATTTCTCTAAAAAATTTTATTAACCAGGCACTAGATGGCAACTGGCTGTCAAAGTCTGTAATGCGGAACCAGTGAGATCCATTTCAGAAAATATTTCAAGATGTGTGTTCTTTTCTTTTATAGTGAGATGACAAAGAATTCTCAATATCAAAAAACATACATTGTTTTTGATCTTTTAATAATTCAAGCTTGCAAGAAACAAGAATGGAGGCAGAGAAACAGAAAGAACAAAGTTCTCTTTCCCGCTTTGTAGCTACTGCAGGTGGCTGTAGAAATAGTCTCCCTCACATCAACAGAAGTTGCCTGAATGTGGCAGAAATGGTCTCGCACAGGTTCTGGGGTAAGGTGCAATCACAAGCAGTGTGGGAAACCAGCCACCTGTGACTGTTGATAAAAGAAAGGTTCATAGAAAAGGCACCAACAGAGGCCAAATAGCCCTGTTTGCCTTAATGACCCTGCTGGAACACTGGGAGTTTGGCACAACTTCCATCCGCCCGTTATCTCTGATGTGAGTCACAGCTAAAAGCTGGATTGGAAGAATGACCCTTCTCATCATGCCCTCTCTTGGACTTCACTGCAGTCAGTTAGTACAAAAACAACCCACCCCCCAAATCCCGTTTTTTCATATTTTTAATTATTTTTACCCGGCAAGTTTCCTAATCTACTCTCCAGCTATGGGAAATACGAATACTACAAGGACTATAATCACTGCACCACCTGAAGTCGATTTTATCTGGTGGCTTTGACACTTTTGTGACTGACTTCTCACTTCCAGAAAGACTAGCTCACTGCATCTTTTGGAATTAGAAGAATGTTTTTTCACAAATACTTGATGTCTTAGCACCGTTTGCTGGAGTTCAGACATGAAAAAGGGGGATTGGACTGAAAATAAATCTTCATGATAACGAATAATCTGACTCACAGGAAAAACAAATTGACTGACTTCATAGTTAAGTGTCAGTCATCTACCTTCTTCCTCTGTTGTGAGTGTTTTTAACTTCAAATAAATTGCATCATTATCTCTACCAGCAAAATGGAAATTCCATCTCAGTTTTGATAAGGACTATCAATACAAGGAAAGAATCACCTTAATGCCCATTGCACAGATGGGTTCTTAGGGGGCTGTATTTTTATAATGATATGTTAAATTTTTTATCAGTTTTCCTAGTGAGATCAGCATTATTTATAAGTACTGAAGACATCAGAAAATACAAGCATGGCAGTAACAAAATGTGGAACAGGAGCACTAGAAATGATGTGGCAACACTACCACTGAGTATTTATAGCTTCATTCTCAGCAATTCACCAGGGGCTTTTCAGTGGTGACTCTCAACCTCTGAACCAAGAAGTTACTTAAGCATCTTTGTAATTCGAGTGGGGCTATCTAAAAGCTTAAAATGAGACATGTGACTAAGAGGGCTGAGCTCAGACACAGACAAATGGAAGATTGTTGTGGGCAGAAGATTGCTGACAAGGATGAATTCCCAATATTACTGCCAAGCCTTTGAATCCCCTCCTCCTTAGTGCCTGGGACCCCTAAAACAGCACATCCCACACATCCAGAGAGCTGAGCAGGGAGGACTGGAACTGCCTGTGTTCCTTCACCTCTTGCTGGCCAATGCTGCTGTGTCACCTCAGACCTGGGGCACTGATGAGCCGTTGCTTCTCCTGAAGTGGCCCAAGTCAATCCTGCCTTTCTCACTGCAAATTATCAACCTGAATTCCCTGCAGAATTGTACCCCATTTAAAAAATACAAGCTAATGAGATACAGGCAGCTCGGCAGCAGCCACACGATGTTGGCACAATCAGCACTTTAAATTGTTTCTTAATCCCACACTTATTCCTTGAGACTGGAGTTCCACAAGTAGGAAATAAATAAGTAGCAAAAGTTTGAGTAGACAAATTTTTGTTTCTTACTTTTAAAGAAATGTGTATACAATTCTTTATCATAGCTTTAAGGGTTTTCATGGAATGCACAGAATTTTTCAGGTAGTTTTTTGACAATATATTATGACATTTTACTGTCTCTGAAGTTACTGGAACTTGCATGGAAAGATACTCAAATGTAAAGTCTAAACACAAAAGCCTTTTCTGTCTTCTACAAACAATTAATTTAATTGCAAAAAACCCCACCTACTAGTGAAATTTCTACCTGGAATATAAGTGTAAATAAAGAATAAACCTGAGACAAGGAGGCACAGTGTAGCATTTATGTGCTTTATGACAGCAAGGTTCAATGCTATCATTATGACAATTTATTCCACGCAACCACTTCCATCTCAGTAGTGGTTAGAGTCCAATTCTGGCACAGATTGGTAAAGTTCCCTGAGCTGGACAGCAACAGACTGCTGGTTTGGGTGATCTTCAACTGTGCATTTGGATTTGGGGATCTGGGAGCATCCTTCCACTTGAGTGAACTGCAGCATTAGCCCTTTCTTTGATTCTGATGTAACACTGATTTTGGTTCATGCTTGTTTCTCAGGCTATTCCCAGTGGTAATTCAGACGCTGACTCACAAGTCCTGCCATCATCCGTGCCATGGGGCCAGTGGCCCCTGGGACAGGGGGAAAACAAGAAAGAACAGGAACTGCTCCAGCTCTGCCACCTTAATTGCTGGAAACATGCCAGAATCTTCAGCCAACTTCAATAGCAGGCCCTTATTGATGTGACTTATTCTAACACAATTGAGCCAGGGAATGCACAGAAAAACTGCTGTACCTGACTGGGGGAACCTTCAGCAGGGCAGAAGTGAGAAATGGTAGCAACCTCTTCCAGTGAGGCAGGGGAAGCCACAGTTTTGCTCATAAGTTGCCCAGTTCAGAATAATTTCTACAACTGATCTTTCCTGATGCAAGCTAATTTTGAATCAAATGAGTCAAATGCTGGCTCCTCTGAGCAGGTATGAACCTGTGTTAGTTGGGATAAAAACCTTTTAGCATGTGGAGTTAGTAAGTACCTTTTAAACTCTGTTCCCAGAGCTAAAAAGGTGTTTCTATGTAATTCTGGCCTGAAGAAACTTGGGTGTCCAGCTGGTAAGTAAAACACTGAGTGCTTCTTAGCTGCCAGAAATCCCAGATGAAACCGTGAGATAGTAAATCCTTACAACTGAACTACACAAACATGCTTCAGAGACCTGTCTGAATCCACTTTGCAGTCAGTTTAACTTCCAGACACATGAGTAGTCAGTCCAATGACTCCAGTACAGCTTAAAGGTTGCCAAGATGAAGTTTAAGAAGTTTATCCAACTGTATAAATAGGAATGGAATTCAAATAAGGACAGTAAATATCAACCCCCTTCATTTTAGTGAGTTACAGGAGTTTTGAATTAAAACCCCTACAATAAAAAATGGGTGCTGCAGTCAGAATTTTGTCTCTTTGGAATGTCCCTGCAATATAACACAGCAGAGTGATGTTCTGCTCCTGCCTCAAATACACCCTACTATATTAAACCACTTCCCTTGGAGGAAAAAACCACAAACAGACTGTGCCAAATTCTCCAGTGGGAGCCTGATCCAAACATCATCTCAGTCTGCAGAAATATTCCAGTTGATTTCAGGGGGCTTTGGAACATGCCCATATTGACATCCACTCAACTTCACTGAACTAAGGTTTCCTGGGGAGCTTCAGGAGCCAGTATGGCCATAATGACTTCAAAACCAAATGTGAAGACCAGTGTCAGTCAAATCGCATCACAGCAAGGAAATGACAGCTGAATTAACTCATTATTATTTATCTAGGTTTAAAAAAACCCTCAAGTTTCCAAGCTCACAACTGTATTTTTCAGGAGAAGGAAACTTCCAAGTTGCCTTTGATCCCTCACAGATTTTTCAGTCTGAGTCACAAACTACTGATTTATCACAGGCCACTGAAATAACTACAAGGTTTGCATAAGGATGATAAGCTTACTAAAAAGATGCACAAAATTTAATATATTTGGGACTTTTGGCTATCTGCTAGCAGCCAACATCAACTACCTAATTTTTTCCTGCCATTAAACTCATATTAAAGTTCCACTGATCATCAGTAAGAATTGAACATGAGCTTGCCCTTAGGTTTTGGCATTCTCTCATCACCAGTTCAGTTCTTTGCTGACCTAGTGGTCAACACACCCTTTCACAACAGATCATCTCACTTGCTTGAGACATTTATTTCCCCACCTGTAATGCTATTAATTTCAAGGAGACTAGTTTGGGAACAAGGATGATTGTGTAAATATAAAAGACAAGGTCTCTTTGGGGGTTTATTATGTTCTTGATTTGGATGTTATTGCAAGAAATTATTTGGGAAAGCCCAAAGAGAATTTACAGACAAATCCATGGAAAACATTAACCTGTTTGAGTAAAGGAGTAGAGTAAACATCAATGGAAATCTTCACTGAGCATTTCCTAGAGTGTGCTTACATACATCTAGACTAGGGATAGATAATGCCACTCATACCTTTTATATTCCCAGAACAGGAGATAATAATCTGGATTTTAATAAGGCATAAAGAATAGAGTTGTATAGAATATTAAAACTTAAGTATTAAAATGATACTCAGCATTCTGCAAACCTGTCAGGGAAGGGATTCCCTCCTGCAGCACAGCCCCACTGTTTAATGAAAGTCCATCAATATACATGGGAATTCTTGTCTATAAGCCTTGAATGACAGTGCCTGACGTCCAGCCTCAGTGTTCTCACTGGGTAAATGATGGCAATCAATCTGATAGAATCCTGAGTCTTTTTGTAAGCTGTAAGAAGAGATGGAGTAAACATCAGCAGGGACTGCTGCAGTGCAAAGAGCACTTGCACTACCCTGGGAACCAGCAAAATGAACACAAGCATCACATTGACTATTAAGTGCCTGCAGTACAGTTCTTCCTTTCAAAACAGTGATGATTTTGTCCCATCCACTGGCTTTGAAGCACTCAAGAAATCTGATCTGCCACAATTAAGTACCATCAGGTATATTTGAAACCTGGGAGGTCTACACATTTCTCAGAGATGACGGAAATAAAAACGTAGCCGTGTGGTTTCTCCTCTTCAAGATGCTCACCTTCCCCATTCAGAGATTCAGGCGTCCTCCTTTTGCTAGAATCCATACAAAGGTGCATTTTACAAGTATGCCCTTGTTTGCCGCAAGTATGCCCAGGTTTGAGAACTGTTTACAAACCAATCTGTTTTCAACCTATTATGCATGCATCGCCCGCTGGAGTGTTTGTAATATGACCTCTGCACACCTGCCAACAGCTGGGAGATCAGTTTGATACCCAAAGCATCTCTCTCCCTCCCCCTTCCCTCTGCCTTGCCGGGATCAACGAAGGCATCCGCAGTGGAAGCGGCTGCACCTTCTCACACCTGCCCTGAGCCGGGATTTTCGTTTGCAGCCCTGAGCCCCTGTCCCCTCCCTTCTTCCACAGCAGCCCGAGCCATCCCGCCGGGCNCCGCGCCAGCCCCGCCGTGCCCGCCGCTGCCGCCCGCGGCCACCGCAGCACCGGCCGCAGCCCGGGGACATGGCGGAGTAGCCGCGGTCCGGGGAGCAGGGGGAGCTCCGAGCAGCTATGGTACCTCCCGACAGCTGAGGTGGAGGTAGGCGGTGGCAAGCCGGCGGCTCGCAGCTTGACCTCGATTTGTTTTTGGGACTGCAGGCTGGAGCGGCACGTCCGATGAGCTGGGAGAGATAAAAAGCAGGAGGACTAGGGGGTAAGTGAGGGATTGTCTCAAAACTGGCAATGCTTTGCTTGCTTGCNATTTTGTCCCATCCACTGGCTTTGAAGCACTCAAGAAATCTGATCTGCCACAATTAAGTACCATCAGGTATATTTGAAACCTGGGAGGTCTACACACTTCTCAGAGATGACGGAAATAAAAACGTAGCCGTGTGGTTTCTCCTCTTCAAGATGCTCACATTCCCCATTCAGAGATTCAGGCGTACTCCTTTTGCTAGAATACATACAAAGGTGCATTTTACAAGTATGCCCTTGTTTGCCGCAAGTATGCCCAGGTTTGAGAACTGTTTACAAACCAATCTGTTTTCAACCTATTATGCATGCATCGCCCGCTGGAGTGTTTGTAATATGACCTCTGCACACCTGCCAACAGCTGGGAGATCAGTTTGATACCCAAAGCATCTCTCTCCCTCCCCCTTCCCTCTGCCTTGCCGGGATCAACGAAGGCATCCGCAGTGGAAGCGGCTGCACCTTCTCACACCTGCCCTGAGCCGGGATTTTCGTTTGCAGCCCTGAGCCCCTGTCCCCTCCCTTCTTCCAAAGCAGCCCGAGCCATCCCGCCGGGCGCCGCGGCCCGGGGCAGCCCCCGCGCAGCACCCCAGCCCACGGCCCTCTGCCTCTGCCAGCGCTGCTTTGCCTCGCCCAGTTCCCCCATCCGCAGCCACGAAACCAGGCTCTCCCCAAGCCAAGTGCGCCTCTTTTTAATTTTTGTTTTTTCCTGGGGTGGCGGGGGAGAGCAAAATCAAACTGGCCGCACATATGAACTCATGTAAGCAGCATTCTCTTGAATGCACCCGCGAAGACAGCCGGGCGCCCGGGGGAGGTCGGTCGGGGCTGCCTGCCTTCTGCCTCCGCNTGGCAAGCCGGCGGCTCGCAGCTTGACCTCGATTTGTTTTTGGGACTGCAGGCTGGAGCGGCACGTCCGATGAGCTGGGAGAGATAAAAAGCAGGAGGACTAGGGGGTAAGTGAGGGATTGTCTCAAAACTGGCAATGCTTTGCTTGCTTGCTTTTTTTTTTTTTTTTTCCCTTTTTTTTCTCCCGTGGGGAAAGGAGGGGAAGCTATGCAGAACTGTTGTGCCCGGAGAATGCCATCAGATATGCACTGCAGCGGGGGCACTTCCCTAACTCTCGGTTGAAGCCTCCTGGTGCCCTTCTGCCACCAACCCGACAGAAGTTGGGGTCTGAATCTCTTTTTCTTCTTGTTTAAATAAGTTTTAAAATACTGGCGTCCTCAGCCAAGCCACCCGGCGATGCGCACAAGCGGCACTTGATGCAGACTCCGCACTTGTGCCGTTCGCACTGGAGGACACCCACCTCCGCTGCAGACGCCCCCGTTCTCACTCGCGGGGGTGCATCCCGGGGCCGGGCGCTCGGCGCGCGGGGCAAGCCCGACCCCTGCAGTCGCGTGGCGGAGCCGCCGCGGCGCGCCGGGATTGCGGCGGGACCGAGGAGCCGGGGCTGCGCGCTCCGAGCGCGGCGGGGGTGGCGGGGCTTGCAGCGGGTATTAATCTCTTTCCGCTCATTCTGTAGCAGCAGCAGCAGCAGGAGGGGAATCCCCCTCCCTCCGCCGCCTCCTTGCCCGGCATGCCGGCACTGCCCCGCTGAGATGTGCAAAGAGTTTTGGGGTTAACTTGCGCCTGGCCGCCCCTGGAATAGAGACTCTCCGGATCGGATCGGTTGGGGTTTGTGGTCTATGTCGTGTTGGGAAATCTGGTGGATTTTTTTCTCGCTCGTGGAGGAAGAGCCCGGTGCTGGCAGTTGGCTTCGTGGTCTTTTTTGGAGGGCGAAGGAAGGGAAGGGATCTCGCTTGAGCCGTGCGGAGAGAGAGCTCGGACATGTGTTGTCAGCACGTCTGGGGAATACAGTCTGCAAGTCCCAAAGAAAATTTGCTGGGATCATTCAAACTGCGATATTGATCTTTGTTATTTTTTTTCGCCGAGGGATGCACTTGGCATGAGAATCGGAGGATGGAAATTGTTTGGGAGGTGCTTTTTCTTCTGCAAGCGAATTTCATCGTCTGCATTTCAGGTATGCAGCAAGCACAGAAAGGGCGAGGGAGTGGGAGAGATGCCGTGCAGTGTTCCCAGGCTTCCCCTTATTAAGGGGCAAGAGCTACAGATGAAAACTGTAGTTGAAAAATCCATGAATGATGTACTGTGAGTTGTGACAGAAATCGACTCTCATCACTTTCCTCTCCCCCTTAATTCCAATACGTGTGTCTTAATTATCATACATTGGTTGCAATAGACAACACAGTGTACTGATAAAGGAGATACTTATAATTCCCAGTGTACTTGATGGTGATAATTATTTGCAACATTGCCGTGATCCCAGAATTTTATAGCTCCTAGAGTTCTTAAACTCAGGTGATGTGCAAATGTTGAAGGGTTTCTGGTTTGTTGATGGAGTTGTCATCTTCTGGTGCCACAATTCAGGGTCAGCAAAGGGAGGGATAACAGTAAAGAATGTGCCTCTGCTTTTAAAATGAGCTTTACTGTGGCTGTGCTCTGAAATTTTTTTTTCTGTAAAAAAAAAGCCCCATTCAGAGAGCTCTGTGCTGGCTGGAATTTCCAGCTTTATTTTTAGCTTGCAAAGATCGCTCTCTCTTCAGTATATAGAAAGTCGGGTAATTTCAGTTGTCACCAGAGCTTGTCCAGTTAATGAACAGGCACGGCCAGGTGTCTAGCGTAAAGGATTGCAACAATTTAGTCTTGGGGAAAGCACTCCCTTGCAAAAGCCCTGGCTCCCTTGTTAATTTGTCATGTTGGAATAATTATATTGCGGGAGGCAGGAGCAGGAAGGTGGCCAGTTTTCTAGTTTGAGACACTCCAGGGAGCCCCATGGGGATGCAGGCTGCCTGCATCTCCTGCTGCTCCACTTCCCAGAAGGCTGCCTCTGCCCTCCAGCCATTGCATAAGGCTGGAAATGGGAACACAAGCAGCACAGGCAAGGCACTGCTGGGGGGAGATCCAGGATCCTGATGGACATCTCAGTGTTCGGCCTGGATGTCCATAGGGACAGACAGCTCCAAAGCTCTCCTGGGACCATGCAGAGATTGGTCTGGGCTGTGTCCTAGCTGCAGCCCCCAGACAGCAGCACCTGCAGCACCTCCTGTGGCAGTTTGAGCCCCACTGTGCTCCCAGTTTATCCACCCTTCCAGCCCCTGGGCTGGGCACACACTAATGTTGGAGGCTCGGCACCCTTGTTAATTTGACCTGCTTGCACCTGTCCCAAAGCCCCTTAATTCCTGAGCAAATAGCATTGCTGTCGGCCCCCGGTGTGCGTCAGCCCTCCTTTTATCCCTACAGTCTGGCACCATCTGCCACCAGGCACCCAGTGACACTACCAGCACCCCAGGCTGACCTTCCACTTGTGCCCATTGGTACCATCAGAAAAATTTGCTCTCTCGCTTTTCAGTACAGCAAAACCTGCTGCCTCTTGTCAGTGAAATCTCTCACCTATTTACCTCAGCATGATGTGCCACCTGTCAAGTGCTCCTCAAATCAGGCACTTCTTAAAGTACCACAGTGAGAATGACAAACTGCAGCTCATGGCTCTCTTGGCCATTGTAACAGTAATATCCTGAGACAGAAAGAAGCTGTCCCATTGTCTGCAGCTACTTATGCCATGCATTTAGCTATCAGTGTTCCCTGAGCTCACGCCCTCCTTTCCTGCTCTTCAGACAGAGGAGCCCAGGTTTTGGAACCAGTGGGATCAGTCCTGCAGGGCTCCCATCGCTCTCCATCTCCCTCTAGCACTAATACCTGATATACTGTACACACTCACACCATGTCTGCTTGCTTTTTCTCTTTTTTCTTCTTTTTTTTTTTTGGAGGGAATAAAAGAAATAACTGAATGGTGGGATGCTTCTGCTGTACGGTTAAAGCTGTGGTTTCAAATAATTTTGACCACATCGAGGATGTCTACATGCTTTAACCTTGTTTTCTTTTTTCTTCTTCACGTTTTTTTTTTCCCCAGGAATCCTCGCTATCTGTAGTCTTAGTAAAAAGGATTACGATCTGTAGATATCTGACTGGCACTAATGCTCAGTATGTTGCCTCTGCCATCCTTTTTACACTGGGTTTTGTAGCATATTATCTAGCTGGGATGTCTGGATAACAGTGCAAGTAGGAGAAGATGTAATGAAGCCTGTTAAGGGATTGCCTCAGCACAGGATTGGAGACACTGTATTTTTAGCATTTCAGCACTGGTCATTCATTCAACATGTTACTTAAAAACCCCACTAGTTGAGCACTAGTTCTGCACATTACTGGAATGTGAGTTAAGGAGTGTGGCAGTATTTATTTTCTTTTTTTTTTTCTTTCTTATTCATTCAGTTTTTTAAGCAGTGAAGACTCAAGACAGGTCTGCTGTACATGGATCTTTCCTGAACATTAGCAAATGCTTGATTCGGTATCTTTTTAAGCCTTTGATCTTCCTCCTGCTAGTTCCAGTGGTTATTTGGATTAGGGCCTGCTATTCAAAGGGATGATGTCATTCACTGAATTGAACAGACTATTAAGTTATTTAATCATTATTAATAAACTTATTAAACACAGTTCCATGTTATGTCTTTTGCTGTGTATTTACATAACATTTAAGTATAAATTATGCTGAATGTAGCACTTATGCTGTGTTTCTTATTTAAAATAAGTAATGATGAAGTTAGACAATTGATTTTTTGGTGTCTCTCAGATTCATGAATTCTTGAAGACTTAGTGTATGGAAAACAGCTTTATCTATTAAAAAGAGGTGTATATATATTTTCAAAATATTTTATGCCTAACATTTTTTATCAGTCAGTTACCTGTGTGTATGAGAGTTTGATTGTTTTGGAAGAAATGATACTGAGATTTAGAAATTTATTTTTAAAAAAAAATTACTGGCTCTTCTGTGTGTTTGGGAAATAATTTATATGTGAACTTCACGAACTGAGTATTTTTGTTTTCTTGGCGTACTAAATTAAGGCTTTTGCTACTTGGAATTGCTTGTTTGAAAAGAGAATCTAGTTTCCTTGTGCAGATGCAAATGAGAAATACAAACAGGCTGAAGGACCACGAAAACCATTTCTGTCCTTTAGACAGAAATGAAAGCCCTTGCTTTCCTTCAAAGTTGTAGTTATTCCTTTGAGTTGTAGTCTCTGAGGAAAAACAGTCATGATTTGTATTACGACTTTTGAGGATTTGTCCTTTTAATGATACTGCTCAGCATAGAAGGAGCACAGAGCGGAGGAAGCGAAGGTGTCCTGTAGACAGAATGCTGGAATAAGCAGCCCTCACTGGATGTTGTTCCCGTGAAGATGCAGATACTCCTGGCACAGGGATTATACTGTTTATATATAAAGAAAATAATAGTTGTTGTATGATGTCCAAAATTTCCTTCCTGACTAATAATACCACCAAAGATGAATTAGCATCAGTGTTCTCAGGTGACTGTTGATCCCATAATGGCTGTCACCTTTGCTTACACAGTCATTTGTATGAACCACGAGGAAGGTTTTTTGTGAATTTAGATATTAACAATCAATTTCAAGCAAAAAAGCTAGGAGGTTGTTTTCAAAACTTTGCAGGATACTTGGTTTAAATAAGAAAATGAAGCTGTCGTGGATAGTGATTAAGAAGGTTTCCATGTATATTTTCTGTTAAGACATCAACAAAATGATTTATAAAACCTGCATGGTCATCTTTGTGCCTTCCTATGAATTGAAATACTACCTCTTACTGTTTGGCTTCTGGGAGCTAATATGGATGAAAGCTGTCTTGTTATTTGGAAGTATTTTCATTCTTTGCCATGTCTTCAAGGCACATGGGGCCAAATCCCTTTTATGATGCAATTTCTGTGGCCTGTTTGGCAGGACACAAGTGCCATAAATCATGTATGATGAACAACTGAGATGATGTAAAAAAACCTTCGTCTATCCAGGAATTCCACTGCGTATTGAGCATCTGATGTGGCATCTCAGGGCACTGACGACTAGAGGTGGATTTGGAGCAAATTTGCACTTCATATTCTGTCTTGCTGCTTCTGCAGTCTCTGAGCTCTTACGACCTGGCATAACACAGAGATGTCCTATAAGAACTCTAAATTATACCAGGGCTGGAATTACCTGCTGAATCATGGTCTGTAAGGTCTGATAACTCTTCTCATAGAACCTGATCACACAACCTGAGATAATTCAAGCTAAAATACTCTTGTAGAAGAGAAGAATATCAAAGCTCTAATGTCCAACATTAGGACAGTGAATGGTGCATTATGTTAGGACAAAAATGTTGAAACCTTGTTAATTATCCTCAAATAGTGTCACAGAAATAGCTTTTTCTGTCACTTTTAAGTAAGATATGTAGTATTCTAGGGGAAGGAATTATTCATAGCACAAATATATACACATATTATATATATATGGAAGTGAGCACTAGGCATACAGAAAGGGGTAACATGCAGAGGGTTTCTGGTAACTGAGAACTTTACCCTATTTTTTCCTTCTTTAATACCATCTCCAGAGCTTCGTGACTGTGAGCAAATCTTCATGCCTGTATGGAGTTTGTTGATGTTACTGAAAGTCAATGTGGATTTAAGTCTGCCTGTTCACATTCACAGAATGGAAGGACTATAGGTTGGATCCAGAGACTCTCAATTCCTCAGCTCTGGAATGCTTTCTCACTTCAGAGATTTTTTCTGCCTTCTCAAAAGGTGTGAAGATGTTTCTGCTTGAAAATTCTATGGAAATAGCCTTGTAGTTTCCTGTAAATGACTGCTTTTATTTTTTTTTTTTGGTGCATGTCTTGTATTTTTCATCTTTTTTTATTTTTATTGTTCGTTTTACAGCTAGAGTGTGACCAGATAGGTGCTAAAGTGCTGAAACAGCACACATATTTTTAGCTTATGTAAAGGTAGTAGAAGGGAATATTTATGAATAGTTTTTGTACATATTATGCTGAGCTATTTTCCATCCAATAAACTGGTGGAAGGAAACTGGTTATTGCTTGCTATTCTTTTCCAAATCTCAGTGATGTAGATACCCAGTTTTCAAACCTCTTCACCTTGTTGTGTTGCTTCATTGTAATCCAGTTGAACTAGATACCAAACCTCCAAGACAAAATGATTAAAATCAGAAATCAAACCTAACTCAAATAAACACTTCCAATTTAAGGGTGCTCTTTAAAATGCAACTGAGATTATAGAGAAGTTTTGCCCTTTATATTTTTGGAAAGTTTTCAGTTTTTAACTCTACAACAGCTAGATTTTAAATATAGCAAGGATTGAAGTGGCTTCCCATTTGCATTATGAATATTCCTTGTATATGAATGAACAAGGAATTAATGCTTTCTCCAAAAGACTGGTTTTTTTCTCTGTTGCTACTGGTTGAAGTATCACTTTCCTTCTTGGTTGAAAGGTGGTAATTTAGCTGAGAAGGAAGTTGCTGTTTTCATCGTTACTGATTGTTTTTGGCTAAACTTAACATGGCAAAGAAGGGAATGATTGGCTCATCTGGGCTGTTAATAGAGGACTATGTAAAACTGTTCCATCATTATCTTATTACCAGCTCCTGCAGCAGACAAAACTAGATGACAGTTAGTTATGGACAACACTGAAATACTGTGATAAGTGTTATTTCGCTCCTGTTTTGTTTCTATCATCACTGAACACCAGGTTGGAAGGAATAGGGAATAGGGATCAAATTTTAATTGACTTGTTTAGGGGCAACATGTACAATGGGACTGCATTTCCATTCTAATGCCATCAGAAAGTACGAAAGGGCCAGGACAATATCAGTTGGCAAAAAAAGTTGCACTGTGGTAGAAAAATTGAAACATTAATGGTAAATAAATAGGAAGTAATCTTTTTCAAAAGATAATAACCTTGCATTTGAGAGAGGGGAGGCTTTACAGCCAGACCTATTTACAGTTGAATTCAAAGTAGTAGAGTATTTGATTGCTGGTTTAACCACTGATGGTTGAAAAGCTAAGGGTCTTTAAATGGAATTTCTTGGAGATAAAATAGCAAGTTATTATTGTCATGAAAATAGATGACTGAAACATTGTAGACCTATATCCCATATAGTACTTTTCTGGTGATGTAGTGCCTTATTCATGTGCATGGGTGTTCATGAGTGCAAACTTCCAATTTGTCAATATGGCAAAGTTTGTCATGCAGTACTTAGGTAACAGTTGAGGTAAAAGTGACCTGGATTTACATCCACCCTAAAAGTCCTTGCAACTCCCAAAAATGTTATAAAGGGCTTTGGTGTTAATGAAACTTGGGCCTTAAAAATTGCAAAAATTGAACTGACAACAATGAGAAAAGCTTTAGATGGCAGATGTCTGTGCTCCTGTGGAGTGCCAGGTACAGCCCATCAGGATCACAGCCCTAAAATATTTAATTTATTTTTACTCATCTTGAAGAATGGAAGGTGGTAAGTTTCCACATACATTGCATTCTGAAATCAGTGGTCAGAACTAAAGAAAAAAATACTTTCCTTGTCAGATGTATGTTTCTGCATGAAAACGTTTCTCTTTTGAATTCATGAATCTGTCACATTTGTATTTCTGTAGTAAAGATAGCATTAAACGTAAATGCCCTACAGTTTTATCTTTTCTAATATAGTTCCCAGAAAAATACCACAGCAGCTGTAAGCTACAAATAACTAATTAGGATGTACTTTTTAGCAAGATACTAAAATAAGCACACAGCTAAGATTATATCCATAGGGTTATTTGTTCATTTGGACAGTCTTTTTTCCTCCCTTTGTCATTAGTCCTTAACTTGGCCAAGCTTTAAGTATGGAATGGAAAGAATCGTGCACTGACTCAACCAAAGTGGCTTCTAAGCACATGCATGGAGGAGGCAACTAAGCAACGTTAGCTTTTGTTTTTTCCCCTCTAAATGTGTTGACATCTCTATGTTTTGGAAGTAGCATTTGAGTAGACTAATTTAGAGGGAAACGTGGTATCTGAAAAATCATCCTCTTGTCCTTTTTGTGGGTTGTTTCTAATTGAAATTCTTTCCTGCTGTTAACTACTATAGAGCCCTGTTCTACTTCAGGAATAATTCTAAAATGATTTTTTGCTTTGCCAGCAGGACTTCTATGGATTATTAATGCTAAAAGAAAAAGATAATGAGTGCTAGTGAAGGGTCTTTTGTACGTTGTGACTATGGCAAACAAGTGTTGGAAGTGATGTTGAAGTGGCTGTGTCATCCAGTAAACCCTGCCATTCCCAGTAGGGTGGTGTTTGGGTAGCCATGGGACCAGGTCAGGAAGGGTTCCTGCTGCCACAGCTGAAGTTTGTTTGGCAAGGTGGTATTCTTGGGCTGCTAGAAAGAGCTTTAACTTGCATTTGCCATCGTGGCAGAGAAAAGAAACTTCAGGGAAAAGGTGGTGCTGAAGATTTATACCTGCTGGTAAAAAAGGATAACAATACTTCAGTAGTGTTCCTGAGAGTGAAATTTTATGCAGAATGAGCTATTTGTTTCTATATCAGTGGAACACCACACAACTTGGAGTTGAGGCCTGCAATTTTGCACATTGGAAGCTGCAATTAAGGAAGGGGAGGGCTGCTGCTGCTGGAAGGGAAAGGTGTTTGATCCTGTGGTGACCCTTAGGCCACTGCTGGAAGGGACAGATGTTGGATTGACTCTGCGCTGGTACTAATACCACTGCTGGAAGGGAAACGTGTTTGAGTGACCCACCCTGGTCCTAATCCTACTGCTGAGGAGTGTGTAAACACTGACTGACAGGAGAGTTCTCTGAATGGGACTGCTTGTCTGTTTTTTCTAAGAATAGAAGATGTGAATGAGAAGTGCTTTGCATTGTATTTCAGTTTAAAAATATTAAAAAGCATTTCAGTGTCAGAACTTGGAGCAGTTTGCAGGGACTACACAGTGTTGGCCACACTTTCACAGATGGAGAAGCTGAGGTAAAATGTCTTGTCGAAAGTCAGTCAGCAAGACTTTGAGTAGTTGCAGCCATTTTCACTCTCATTTCTGCCTTGTAACACAAGGATTGCCCTTACCCTGTGTTTCTGGTTGGGGTGTGGGGATGGATCCTCTCAGGGAGTGCAGGATCACAGAAGGGCCCTGGTGCATCCCCTAATGGGCTGGATCCTTCTTCTCTCTGCCTCTCTACTACAAGGTGTTTTCTCTCCTCATTGTACATGCAGTGAAGTTATTGTGAGATACACTCTTGGCATACATAAGAATTAAATCAATTAGAATTTACCTTAAATTGGTTTCTAGGAATTAGTGTGATATTAAGGTAAAATTCAGATCCAGACAAGGTTCCTCCATAAACGTGTGTTAGTTAAATTCTGTTTAAATTATTAACATTCACTCAGTTGGCCTTTTTCTGGTTCTCTTTGGGCTGTGGGTAACGAGTGGGTTCCTCCATGTGCAGCACTTTCCTGCCTCGTGTTTCACATCCCCTCAGTGTGGGTGTAGGTGACAACACACAGTAAAGGGCACCAGAGATTTTGGTCCTAAATATTCTCTGAAGTTTTCTCTCAGCAACCCAACAGGTGCCTTTCTGTACTGGAATTCTTGGATATACTGTGAACACATACGTGAATTTGTTTTGAGGGGTGAAACCATCCCAGGACATTTTGCCCACCCTGTCTGAACTCCTCCCAGTTTTTATTATGCATTATATTCACCTGGCTTCAACATTTCTGGTTTTTTGGGGTTTTTTTGTTCACATTCATATGTAGAAGCATTATCTTATTGTCATATTGGTTTTTGTGCCTGCTGGAAAACAAAGTAATCTACAAGGACTCCACAGTCACCTCTTGCTTGCCCAGACAATCCTGAGGGTACTGTGTGGCAGTAATTCCAACTGAGATTTAAAGTTACCTTCAGATGCATAATTTTTATCTTCGGTTGCTGCCCTAGCACTCTCTCTAAGTTGTTAACAGTTCTTTGCCAGTCTGTAATTGTGCCTTTGTTCTAGAATCACAGGTATTTAGCTCACTGTGAAACAGGATGGAAAATAGAGTAATAAGTAATATGTTTTATTTTATTAGGTAGCATAAGTATGTTTCCATACTTACAAGCTAAAAACTGAGTCATCCTCTTTACATTTGATTTTGATATATTAACAGCCAGATTCAGCAAAATGCAAAACTTAAAAGACATGTTTAAGTGCTCTGTTGAATCTGAGTCTTAATATGTAATTGTATAAAACAGCTTAGATTAAGGATGTGCTGAAGTGCTTTGCTGAAGCAAGGAATAGCAGTGGTATATTACATGAATAATACAAAATCTTTGGAAAAGCCCAGCTAAGATGTGCAAAATTTTTTATAATCTCTCTTTAAATTATACAGTTGTATAGAAAATAGGTTTTTATCTGGGTAAAATAATCTCAGTTCTTTGTGTGGTAAAGCAAAGATGCAGACTTTTCTGTGGTGATTAGCATAGCAAGAGAAACTGTACAATTAGAATTCATATAAACTGGATTGTATTTTGTTAATTCTCACTGTATGGATGCCCTGAATGGAACAAACACCGTCTTCCACAATAGTAAACACAACCAAAAGACTAAAAAGTGAAGTTACAAGAGGTGAGTGATAATATGCAATGCTTTTCTTCTGTGAATTTCTGTTTCACTTTCTTCTCAGCACAACTTTTTATTTTCTCTTGATTTGACCTCAAGTCCTGATATAAAGAGGACATCCAGTGGGATGGGGACACACCTGTGGACCAGGTGGTACCTGCAGGGATGTTTGGGACTCCTCATGCCAGTTTTGTGCAAGCAGTTGGCAGAGTTTAGATTGGATAAGCAGGATTTAGTCAGACTGAGAGAAAACTGTTGGGGGCGGATATATAAAAATACTTGAGGATCTGTCTGTCCCTCTGTCTGGGGTCAAGCAAGGCAAACGTGTCCTCTCCACTGCTGGTGGCGTATTTGGTCTGTGTCAGCAGAAAAATTCCTCATGGTTTAAATGAGGTAAGGCTCATTTATAATATTAGGAATCAATTTCTACCACAAGCTTGCAGACTTTCTTCTTTTTCTCCTCCAGCCCTTGTCCTACTTTAGTGCTACGTAAAGCTTCATAAACAGCGGCAAGTAACTCTCAAAACTCTCCCATTTTTAGTTCCCTGCTCTATGTAACTGGGACCTTCTGTGTCTGCTGTTTTTCTGTTTTTAAATATTTATTTACTATGCAGTAATAAAAGAGTGTTTCTGACTACAAGGTAGTCAGCATCTTCCTTTTAATGCTCCTGAAAAGGCACCTGTGGCTCAGATTTCAGACCACGGGTAGTAACAGCTGAATTTAAATCCTTTCTGCAAGGCCTCTCTTTCAATGGCTTCTTTACTGATATGCTGATAACTGTTGCAGAGGACTAAGTGATGAAATGTGTCTTGATCACTTAATATCATCACATTGCTGGTCATTTAAGAATTTATTCTAGTCGCTGAATACTCCAGAAGTTAATATCTTTGAAATAAGGCATTCTTATATTTAAAACCAGAGTGTATGATGTAATACTATTGCATTATTTTTAAAACTCAAGGTTTTTTTGGATATAACTTTCACTGATGTTATATAAACTGCACAGAAATAATCTCCTGGCATTTGCTTGGGATGACACTCATCAATTCCTACATGTTTATTTAAAATCTTATGTAGAAATAAAAAGTATTTGTTTTAGACAACTTTGTTTTGGACACTTTGCCAGGAAAGAAAGCAAGCAAGCTTTGGTAATATAGACTGAAATAAAGTGCAAAAGAAAATCTTCAAAATCAGCTGTTAGTTCAGGGAGGTGATGTGCAGTGGAATTACTCAGCCAAAAATGTTGGCCTAGAGTTTGGTTAAGCATTAAGCAGAGGTCTCTTGGTAAATAGTCCCATTAGAAAGGTGCTGTGACCTCTGCCAAGGGGATTGAGGTATGGGAGAGAACTGTGCTCAGGAGCTTTACTGGTCACATGTCAGAATGATTTTCAATCACTTTGGTTATTGCTGGATTAAAATTGAGGCTGCAGAGATTAATGGTCTGTTGTTACTAATCCACTAAACCCCTGATTCTAGATCTTTTAAATTGACTGAACCTATAGATTGTTAAATAACTGAGAGATATGGATTTGTAATGGTTTTAACTGTCTTCAGGTTTGGTGTTAGCAGTGGCCTATTATTTATTGCTCTTGGAGACTGGTCTTGGCTATTCTTGAATGGAAGTGAACTTCATACTTTTTTATTTCCCCTATTCTGTAGCACACTAAGAGTGTGTACCATTTCTAATAAATGTGGATGAAGAAAGTGTTACTATGTTTATATATGAGCCGGCTTTAGTAGAAGCTAAAATAAGAACTACAGAAATTAAACATTGGGTTTACTTTGTGGTGCCACTGTCCCTAACTGTTGAAACAGCCCCTATGTCCCTTCAGTCTGTCTGCCATTAACAGGGGTGGTTCTCACCACAGGTGGGTTTTACTGACATTTGTAGATGTGGCCAAAGTGATAATGGCTGTTCAAGATTTTGCAAAAATTATGTTTTCTAAACTATCGGTGTATTTGGAGTGTCAGGGCCCAGGGCTTTTCTCAGAGATCTAGCACTGTGAGACAGAATGTCTGGACTTACTTTCAGTACTTAATTTCTGTGCAGCTATAAAAAAAATTCCCCAGGTAAAAAAACAATGTACAAATTAAAAAAAAAACCCACCAAACCACAGAAGAAGGAAATAAGAAAACAATTCATCCATTTGAATTCATCCATACTGAGACATGAGGTAGCTTTGGACACTACAGTGCCGTGGTTTGGGTTTCACCAGGGGTCTGTGAATAAGAGTTTTAACAGGTCTCCATCAGTACAGTATGGGAGAGACAGAAGTTAGGGCAGAGGGAATAGGCTGTGGAAGAAACCAGACTGTGGCTGGGAGAGTTTGGGGGTCATTTAATCTGTAGGAATGGCTTTGCATGAGGTAGGGAGGAATGGAGCCCCTTGTGTGCGTGTTTTGGGCTCTATTTACCACATCTGTGTGAAAGACTGCAAATTGGAATTGGTTTTTGGCTTTCAAAGTATTTGCACTTTGGTGCCATACCCCATGCTAAAAGTAAAATTAAAGAAAGAAGAATTTATTTTGGATTTCTAGAAGAATGCAAAATACACTCTTCCAAAAACTATTTCCTTTGATGAAGGGAGCTGAGTACCTGGTGCCTGCCAGAGTGGTGTGGGCATACGCAATGTTTGCATGACATATAGAAGGGGTTTTTAATACTTGTTTTGGTTGAATAAATAATGACAGTCTATCTCTAAACAACTAGGTTTTGGTGTTTATTTAAACTTCAATATGACTATCTCCTTAATAGGAAACACGGTTGAATTATCACCTAATTACATCTTGCTCTGAATGGGGTTTTGATTCCTGTCTTTCTGTGATGAAAACAAGCAGAATTTTTTTGCTTTTGTTTTCACTGCAGAAGTTACGAAGGAGTCAGAAGAAAGTAGTTTTGCATTTTAACTGTGCTTGCAATAATCTGCTTGGAAAAGGGAAGTAATCTCACTTTGTAACTTGCATAAATTAATAACCCATTAAAATCACTGAAAAATAATGTATTTCTGATTCAAAGGGTCAGTATGTCATAAAATTTGATGATTATTAAGTTACTACAAATGTATTCTACATGTTTATACTAGCACACAGCAAGGTAATGTGGCTTTAACAGTATAATTGACTTGAACTCTGCCAGGGACTTCCTGGGATTAAAATAAACCCTTTATTTCATGCAACCATCTCTGTTTCTGAACCGTGGTAACATGGCTTATTCTTTTGCCTCCTGGTTATCTCAGTAATAGTATGTCTTGATTAAGGACTGCAAGGAGCTTTTCCATCTGTTCTTGTCACAAAGCTTTGTAGGATGAAGTAGGCCAAAGTTACCTCCATGCAAACTATGGACCTCCAGTTATGTCTTTTCCTCCAGATTTATTATTGCGTTCAAATAAAACTGGGACTATGGCAGTAAACCCAAAGCACTTAAATGAATATTTGGCAAGCTTTCTTGAGGAGACAGAAATTAATAATAAAAGACTGAAATGTATATGACTGGATGAAGAAATGGAAGTTTTTGTCCTATCAGCTATTAGGAACTACTGTCCTACTTTCCTGTATAGGAAATACTTTATGTAAATCAGCATAACTCAAAAAAGCTGTTCTAGTTTGTTAACAAAGGAGTGAGCCCAGAGCTTGGATCCTGCAGGTTCAGGCCCTGGGATGTGGCATTTTGGTGAGCCTGACTTTTGATCAGAATACACTCACTAGCTCTGTTAACCTAAATGTTTATTGCCTGGTTCTAATCCAGGTTCAAGACTGACTTAAATACTGTAACTCATGCAAAATAAACATGTAGTCTGCTCGTTTTGGGGGATTTGTTTTCACAGCAGTCATACACAGAAAACCCGATTATCGATGGTCCATTTTTCTAAAGCTTCTGCCATCTCTTGCACTTTTGGTATTACTGTTTTTTTTTCTCAGTTGCTCTTAGAGGCAGTATTAACAGATGGTAGGCATTGCTCATTAAATCTGCATCTACACCTCTCCAAGGACTGCAAAGATGTTGGGAAACAGACCGTGTTACTGTAGTGATTGCTTAGAAGCCTGGAACTTACTGTGCTATTCCTAAGCAGTTTTCAGTATCAGTGGATTTTGAGCAGTTGCTATAGAGTATAAATACATTGGTGAAATGATTCTAACTTAGCCAGGTATGTACATACATCTCCCTCATTTTTCGTTCTGCATTTGAAATTAATTGACATTTTCCTGGTGGTCACTAGTAGTGAATCTGCTCTCAAATCAGCCCTTTCTGAAATAGCCTTTTCTAGTGCTTTTTTCATTGGGATATTTACACGTTATTTTAAACACCTTGTCTAAGAGTCTTCAACAATGCAGAAATGCTGAGCACCTAAATATGACATGAGGTCCATTACAGTCACTTGTATCATAACTAAACAACTCTGTGAGAGGGATCATTAAACTCATCATAGACATCTTTGAAAAAAGCCTCCTGTTTTGAGGCTGATAAAAGAACAAAAGCAAATTCTCACAGAGTGGGTAAAATGTCTGTGTTTCTTCCATACTTGCTGTATTTGTGCTTTGGCAATGTCATAGTCAACAGATCTTCCCTTTTATCTAAATTACTTCATGCTGGACATACAACCTGTTTATAATCTGCAAGCCTTAGTGGCCCACCTCCATTTCCATGTCACTTGAGCTGCCTTTCCCTTCCCTTGAGGTCACTTTCTCTATAATGCTGAGCTCTTCTTGCTGTCCTGTCCCCAGTGGTGACACATTGAAGAGATGAAATTGAGAGATGTTCCATTGAGGCTGCCTCACCCTGGATGTGCCTTTGCTGAAGAGGCTCTTCTGTGGCAAGTCGAAAGGGCTTCATGCCAGTGTGGAATTCACTTTCCATATGTTTCTAAATTGGTGGGGAGAGATGCAGAAACCCAACTAGCAGATAAGAATTCTCATTTCGGCTTCTTGATTGCTCTGATTTGGAACAGATGGGGTTTGACTGGCAATCCCAAACACATCAATATAACCAGAAATAGGGTGCTCCCGTCTTGTTCCTCTTAAGCTTTTATTTTCTTTAGTAAAATGCTGGATCAGAAAGGTTAAGTTAGTGTTGATTCCATGGTTCATGGAGTGTTAGGATTTAGTTCACATTCATTTCATAGCTGACCTGTGTTAAGGATAAGGAAGATCAAATGTGGATACTGCATAAAGTGGAAATGAAATCTACCCCTACCATTTTTACAGAAAGAAAGCAACCCTTCTGTGTTTGAACTAGGCACAGCAAGGAGTAAAAATTCAGTAATCTCTCTTAGAATTTTGCATTTGTTGTTTATGATTTTCTGTTTTCTCATGTTCTGAAAGCAAAGTCTAAATAAAAAGGTATTTTAAATTAATCAGTTTCAATGAAGGGCTACAAAATACTGTATAGGCACTCTTAGGATGAAGTTAGCCTGATTTGTATTAATTTAGTTTGTTTATTTGGAAGATGCTGAAGTGAATCCAATAAAACCAATCTAAATCTCTCCACTACAATTTCTGAGTATAGACAAGAGGATTGTCTACCTTATATGCACATTTTTTACTGGCAATTTACAATATACTCAGAGAGATTTGCAATATGAAGGAGCCATCTAAAGTAGCAACAAGAAAATAAGAGATTTTTTAAGTCCCCAGCATCCAAAAAATTAAGAGTGGGACAGTGAAGAGTGGGACAAAGTGTTCCTTCGTATACAGTTAATAGAAGTTGTGTCCCTAAGCAGGATTAGTACTTAATTAATTGACATTATATGTTAATTATTGACATACCAGTGATGGTTTATTTGTCAGTAGCACAGCAGGATTTGTCTTGATCCATAAAGGTGCAAGACAGGGAATGTATCAGTGCTCCATAATTTAAATTAGTAAAAATGAGAACTGAAGCTGCTCCACTGAGTAACTGGAAGACTTAAGCTATGCTTCATTCTTCCAGGAGTCTGGCTTCTGATCCTGATAAAACCACTGAAATTGTCACCACTAATTTTCACTCTACCAAAACTGGACTATGGGAACAGCAAGTGACTTTCACCTATGGTATTTCAAAGCTTGAGCTTGAGGTCATTGACTTTCATTCCTGAGGGTAATTTTCTCCTCCTCACCATCCTCTGTCATTGCTTGCACCCAGTCTTGAGTTCTGAGTTAGAAGAGAAAAGGGACATGGGGAGATCAGTGAGGGATCCCCCTTAATGAGAAATGAAGAGTGGAGAAACAGATAAAAGAACAAGATACAGATTAAGAGGAAGAATGCAGGTAATGGAAGATAGCACTGAGACTGGGTGTTCCAGAGTGCACTTTGCCAGAAACAAATGCGAAAGAGCATTGATGACAGTCCACTTTCCTAATTGCTTTTGGTTCTGGTTCTAAATAGTTAGGAATTGGATTGGTAGCTCCCATAGGAACAAGACAATCTCTTTGTTTGAAGAACCACAGAGACAGAGATGTAGAGACCCTGACTGTTCAGTCACCAAATCTTGATTATTTTTTTTAAACCCTTAACTCAGAGCACAGAAGCTGCCAGAATCCTTGAAGACAGAATTGTTAATAACTTACATGCTGAAGTTCTCCACTGTGTTGCTGTTGACCTTCAAAGAGTCTGACTGCTTACTGAGATTATTTCATTAGTATTTGCACATTGACTTCCTGCCAAAAAGTCAATCTGCTTTTCCTTCACATAGTTTTGTTATTTTGAAGGTCTTCAGCTGTGGAATAAAATCCGGTATGTAACAAAGAGCTGGCAGAGTTGGAAGCTTGCCAGTAAAAGCCTTCCTAGGTTAAACTCTTGTGATGCTGAAACATTACAAGTGTGTTATGTTGCCTCCTTTCCCTTGTTTCCCTTGCCTCCCTTTCCCTTCTTTACCTAACATCCCTGTTTCTGAAGAAGGGCAACAGTTAGTTTTAGTTCCCACTGTCCTCAAGAGAATCTTCTACTTGTTATCTACAGTGTGGAATTTATTTGAACTTGGGCCCTTGACTTTGCTTTTGTTCTTTTATCAGCCTCAAAACAGTTTGGGTTTTTTTTCAAGGATGTCTATGATGAGCTTAATGATCCCTTTCACAGAGTTGTTTAATTATGATAGAAGTGACTGTAATGGACCTCATGTCATATTTAGGTGCTCAGCATTTCTGCATTGTTGAAGACTCTTAGACAAGGTGTTTAAAATAACGTGTAAATATCCCAATGAAAAAAGCACTAGAAAAGGCTATTTCAGAAAGGGCTGATTTCAATTCATTTCAGATGCAGAATGAAAAAGGGAGAAGATGGATGTACATCATCTCTTCTTTTTATTCTCTTTCCACTGGTTTTCTCTCCAAAAAGGGAAGAAAGTCAGAATGTCACCTGAAAGATCTGGATGGAGCTATCAACTTCCCATAGGCAGTTAAAGATGTCTGAACCCTGAATGTCCTATTTATTGAGCCTACAGGGCTGGGATCAAATTTTTTTTTATGATAGACAGAAATTGATGATCCTGTCAAATCCTTGAAGCCTGGAGGATGGAGGTATGTTTTATAACTTATCATTAGGCTCTGAGTTCCATGCTTTAGTCTACTGGCAAGGCCTGCATTCCACAAGGGATGCACTAAAGTGATTTTCATGTTCCAGTCCAGTGGAGTAAACAAACAGCTGCAATCTGCAAATGTTGCAGAATCAGGATGAGTTTCAAGGAGAGCCCAATTAGAAGCATATGAAGGCAGCCTGGCCTGTCTCCCTGGAATAGGGCATGCCTGAGTGTGGGTATTCATCTGCTGCCTGACAGGATGGAACTCTCCTCCTAATTGGAGCTTTTGGATGCTACTACAGCCTAAATGATATTCTGCACAGTAAGTCAACACAGCTCCACTGATCTCACTAAATAAACATCTGAGTTGTCCTAGCTGGAGGCTGCCTCTTCCTAGAGGTGAGAGCTGTGAGGATTATTTCTCTCAGTTATTCCTAGGTTGATGCAGTGGAACCTCTGGCTCAGGAGATTCCTAAACCTCTAGCTGTAATGGCCAGAAGGTTTAAAATGAAGGATCTTCCTTTGCTGCCTCTTTTTGTGTTCTTTTTTCCAACATTTTGCTGCTTACTAGTGCAGTTCCCAAACTTGTTTCCACCTGCATCCAGGGCATGGAATAACTGGAGATGGAGCAGCTTTGAGGAAAAAATGCTGAAAAAGCCCAGCTCCTGTGTCCCCTGGTTCTGTCCATGCTCCCCAAGTGTCCTTTTGCTGCTTTACCTGCAGATCTAGGGACTCACTTCCCCAGGCATATCCCCTCTCCTACTCCCAGGAGCTCTTCAGTAACCCGCTCATAAAGGAAGCATTGTGTCTCATCTCCTGGGTTCTTCCCAGGCTGCTTGATCTGATCTGCTGTTCTTTCATATAAATCACATTCACACTTGTTGCAAATATTATGCCCACAGATGCACACCACATCACACACATGCATAGATTGGTGTATATGAACGTGATAAAATATGGAGTCAGCATCTGAGGGAAACAGATTTCCCTGGTAAGCTCAAAGTAAGTTCCAAAAGCCTACGTCTTATCAGATGAAGGGCTTTGGGCTAGATTTTGGGATCTGCTATAACTGGGAAGGGCTGAGTGAAGACAGTTGTGCTGGGGTGGGCAGATGAGCAGACACTTGCTGTGGAGGAGATTGTGCCCAAATGCAAAGCTGTGGAATGGTGGAGGCCGAAAGAGGGGAGAAAGTTAGTCTGAGAGAGTAGTGAGGTGAGGGAGAAAGACTGGAAAGACCTAATTTTGTAATCAACTTGGTAGGTACTAAATTAGGCTATTTGGTAAAGGGTTCTTGTTTTTTTAGTTTTCTTTTAAAATTACAGTAGAAGCAAGTGAGGAATTCGTACATCTTCAGAACTAAAGTTATCTTAACACTTTAGAAATTCCATTGCAAAGTTGTGTGGGAAAAGACACCAATTTAGCACATTCTTGTTCTAGTGCAGAGGTTGTGGGATGCAGTGAATAAGGCAAGGGATTGCAGGAAGAGGAAAAGATAGTCACAAAGGATTTTAAGGCTTATCTAGAGAATAGAATTTTATCACTGTCTCTGGCAGAATTTGTGTTGCTTGGCAACACACTTTAGTCAAACTTCTCGAAGGTGGTCACTAATTGTGTGTTCCTAGTTTCCTCCAAGGTCTTATTTGGAGAAGTGCTGAGTATTTACAGCTGAAAAAGGTCAGTGGGAGAAATATTTTTTATGTACCAAATGATCTGCAAGTCTAACTCCTGTAAAAATGTACAATGGGGCTATCAATTATCTACTAAAAGGTAGAGAATCTTTCTTTGGCATTCATTTGCACATTTGAAGAAAAGGGACACCACCTCTTCAGAAAAGTTCAGGGAATGAATCATTTTGCGAGTTTGAATTGCGTGAAAAAAATCCATGATACTTCTACCCTGAAGTGCCAGGAAGCCTGGCTGACGTAGCCTTTCATGGCACTGCCTGGTTGGCTTCAATTAATGAGCCTTTGAGGGTTTTCTTCTGCACTGAGGGTTTCAGTGGCAGCCCTTTCTCTCTAGCTCAGTCCTGAGTGACAGGGTGAGGAAAAAAACCTCAAGCAGCCATCTTAAGGAAAGCATAAAACAAAGCCACTCCACTCCTTTTATCCTCTTCCACTTCTGAGCTACCAGCCTCAGCTGCATTTCTAACAGATCAGCTGACCTAGGGACCATTAGGTTCTTCCATAATTGTTGGGTGCAGATCTGGGTTCAGATCATGTTCTGGTGACGTCTTTGTGGATTTGACCAGATTGCAGCAGAGGAGAAAGAAGATCAGATCCTTAACAAGACAGCTTTTGTCTCATGCTCAGCAGAGATATCACAGCCTTGTAAGGACAGCAATCCTCTTGTTCGCTGTGGCTTAGAATGAAGGTTGGAAACCTTTTCCTTCCCGGAGTCCAGACAGGTCTTTTTGATATCTTTTTTGAGGGGAAAGAGCAAACACTAAAATTAATCTCATTTTTGTCATGTTACTATAGGATACTGCTAATGTGACTGTGGGCCATATATAATTTAGGGGCTTCATCCAGCCCCCAAATGGAGTCGGCAATGCTGCTTGATTTGTGTATTGAGGATCACAGACTATCCAGCTCTACTAATGCATGGAAGAGTATTAACAAATTTCTGTATTAGCCTTTTATAAAAGGATACTAGCATGTGTAGGAGGTAAGTAAAACACGTCCTATTCTCATCCATTAGGAGTGACTGTGGTTCTTAATTCAAAGCCTGGAGAAATGTAAGCTATTAAAGCAGTACATCCTACTTTTACAATACCTGTTAGTCTAATATCTCAAAATATTTTCCACTACTCATTATACAGAAATAAAGAGATGCTGCTGCTCAGGGTGTACAGACCTCTCTGGGTAGGTCAGAGATGGCTGACTCACAGTTCACTGCCAAATAAGAATGGTCGTGCTTTGCACTGCATTTCACAGAGATAATTGCCTAGACAAACTATAAAGTAATGAAAAAGCTGCCTTGAGGGTCTGGAAGCTTCCAGGTCCAAATTTTGTATCATTCTCAAGGCGGATTTATGTGAGGCAGGGCAGCTTGGAGCTAATTGATACTCAAAATAGGGTAAATTATGCCAGTTTTTATTACGTTACTTAAACCCAATACAAATGTCTCTGTTAACATTTTAAGTGGATTCTGACCTCATTTATGCCGATCTATGGTTGAAATTTTGTTTAGAGTTGTGACACTAACCCTGCTAGTACTCTACTAGTTTCCATTGACTGACTTCACATGAATTGATGGAACCCCTCTGGGTGTCCACACCAGACTCTGACTTAATGAGGAACAGTGCCAGGGAGAAGGATGATGATGAATATCTGATGAATAATACAAAATTCCTGTTTAGGATGATAATTATCCTAAGGAAATAGGCCATTCTGTGTCCCTCATGTCATCTACTACTGTCAACCACATTTCATCACCGCACCAGTGCAGATGATGCCACATTAAATTCAAGAATGTTGCTGAATGCAGATGGAAGGAAAGCAGTGCTACCATTTAAGCAGGCTTTTGAAGTCTAGGGTTTTTCTTAGTTAGTCTGTCTTTAGCACTTCTTGTCACTTTTTTTACACACAGGGTGAATGAAAAGTTGTTCAGGGGAGAGGAGAAAGATTGGCACTTGAGATCGGCGGATTTCAGAATTGTTGTGCTTTTTGAGACAGTTGAAATTTGCTGAGCTTCCGGATCACCTTGACATTTACTCAAATTCCAGCAGTTATCTGTGGATTCCCACTGTGTTTAATAGCAACAGGATGGGGAACACCTAACGTTTTAATGTGTGCTTAGCCTCTGATCTGTGACAGGTCTATAATTGTTTGCTGAAAATTCTTTAGAGATGTCTGATGAAAAGTGATTAGTGATCACTTTTGGATTATCAACTTAATTTCCAAAATGGAATGTCTAGTCTTTGGGGGTTTGTTTGTTTTAATATTCAGTAATGTAGCTTGATGGCCCACAAAACCCTTCTTTTTTTTTTTTTTTTTTTTAACTCTTTGATGTAAAATAGGTCCTTAAGGAATTAAAGGAAAGAATATATTGACATCCTTATGTGGCAGAGTTTGCTAAATGCCTGTCATGCCAAAGTGTCATTTTACTCATGCCAAATCCACCAAAAAGTTGTGCAATTGAATTAAATACCACCCAAAGGAGAAAAATTGTTCTTTTACTATGAGCTGTTTCTGGGAAAGGGGGGAGGGAAGTGTGTAGATCTCCTTTCCACTCAAATCCAATCCACTGATATCCCTACAAAGACTGTTAGAATAAATATAGCCTGACAACTTCTAGGATAAATACTGAGCATTACTGGATTGCCATTGAAGAAAAGCGTCTTTTAGGAAAGCCTGAACCAAAAATATATTATTTTTTCTGTAGTTTCCTGGTTCTTTGGGAGTAAACAGATACTACTTATTTCATTACTATCAGAGCTTGCTTTGTGCACTGTCTTGACATCTCCCACTCACTCAGGCTGCTTTCTGAGGGCAGAAAATAATGAGATAAAGTAAGTATCACCATTGTGTGGATGTGCTGCTGGCATAGCCCTGTATCCAACCAGCAGAGCTGGGCAGCAGCAGCACAAATCCAGTGCCACATTCTTCAGATCTTCTTCAACCCAGCTGAGGTTGAGAAAATCACAGTTAAATAAATCCCTCCTCAGAAAGATTCTGATGCAGATGGGTCACAAAAAACCTTGTGTTTGTTCCGTACTGGTACTCGGTGCATATTTGAAGTCTTCAGGAGAATTCCTAACAGTCTGAGTGCTTTGGAATGCGCCTGGTGTAAGCTGCTGTGAGAGCACCATTTATCAGTGTCATGTTCTGCAGAGTGCTGCGTCAGTCTTGTTAAATCTGATTAATCATCACTTGGACAAGAAAACTCTTGGAGTTACATGAGGTGCTGGCATTACTGAGAGTTATAGACTCAAGCTCCTTATGCTGTGCCAATAAGAAGACCATAAACATGCATGAATTGGAGAACCATGAGGTGGAAAGAGGACATGATCTAACTTTGTGAGCTGGAGACAGGCACAGAACAAATTTGGCCAAAAGTCTGACAGTCAGAACAGTTTGAAGCAGATGCAGCCTTGGTTAAACTGTTTGTTCTCCAGTGCAACAATGAGGTCTCTCAAGTGACCTGTATTCTACAGTGATTCTATCATATGACTGCAACAACTTTCAGCAGGGGCTGCAAAAAAAAAAAAAAAAACCAACAAAAAAAGGCAAAAAAACAAAAAAAAAGGCAAAAAAAAAAAGCAAAAAAAAAAAAAAAAAAGTTTTAAACACATTTTCCTGCACAAAGTTGTGTTGGGGAAGAAACAAACAGATGCCACATACACAGTACCATAAGGGTTTAAGAAACACATTATTCCTTTTAGGTATGTGGCTGAATCAACTCCAAGCATGTGTGGACGGGTGGGGATGAGTCTGAGTAGTGTAAAATCAGTTGGCATCTTCTGGTATTGAGCTGAGTTTCCTGTGTAGCTGAGGGGAACACCTGGCTTTGCCTCCTGCCAGTTGCAGTGAAACTGGCCTGGGATGAAATTGAAAGTGGGATAAATGACCCTAGTGTGAGATCCTTGCCTGTTCTGTCATCCAGTTTTGACCCTAAGAGGTCTCAAAATCAAATTTACAGAAACAATAGTATTGTTCATTGCATAATTGTATGGTCACCCAGCCAGTGATGATGGAATTTGCTTTGTGTCCAGGATTCATCAGCCCTCACTGGGTTTCCCTGGTGGTCACTGTAGAGTTTCATGAACAGCTCAGCAGGAATTTATGCCAAGGGGAGAACTAAAATGAATTAGCTTAGTGTCTCCTGACAATTTTAATGTCTGTGAGGCTAATGTCAAACTTTGTGTTGACACAAGCAATGTGTCGTTTCCTATAGATTCATTTCAGTATTCCAAATATTTTTTTTTAAAACTGCTAATCTCCTGAGTAGTTTGCCTAGCATTCAGGAGGTTATTTCAAGTGGACTTGAAGATTTTATAGGCTGCCTGAGATGCTATGCATAAAATTCAGTATATTCTAGTTGGAAGATCAAAGGACTGGAAGTAACTGGAGTCAGACTTCTCCCATCAGCATCATGGCTGACTTCTGCATGCCTTTCCACCCTTTCCTTGCCTTTTTCATCTGTACCTCCAACCTTTTCTTCATCTTTAAATCCAAGGAAAAGGCTGAAAAATGGGGAAGGTGGCAGGTACAAGACATACTGTGTTTAGGAAACAGATCTGTAGATATGCATATCCCACTGTTCTGTGTTCTCATCCACAGTGCTCGGCATATGTGGGAGACTCAGCAGCTGTTTTTTTGTGGATAATCAGGTGTGGGCTGGCTGTGTCTCCAGGGTCTGTAGTTATGTTCTGCAGCCAGCTGCACAGCAATGAATTTGCCAGGGTTATTATCCTGCATTGTTCATTGAAGTGTTCTCTGATCAGAAGTCAGTACAGTCAGAATCTTAACTGAAAGAAACAATGCTACTCTGAATTGGCCTCAATTCAAGGACGTTTCCCTCTATTTCTCATATTTTGTAAGCTGGTGTACCGGGCCTCTGGGAGTCACTGCTGTTAGAGTATATTATTTTGTACTGTTGCATTGTGGTTGTGGTTTTTAGATGGAACTAATTAGTATTTTTATAAATTAAATGAGGTAGGCAGTGAGTATTATTGATGGGCAGGTATCAGAAATCTGAACAAGAGGTATAAAGCTCTCTTTTCCAAAAACTTTTTCAAAGTTTTCAAAGAACACTGGAAACTACTATGTGTCTCTGCTTTAGATACACCAGGCTCATAAGAAAGGAAACACATACATTTAAAATCTGTGACTTCTATTTCCAGCTCCTTGGTTTTGCTCACACACAAAAAAAAGTTCTTTCCTCTTGCTACTGGCAAGAATAAAAGGCTGCGTGAAACTTCAGTGGATTTTGACTTGGAAGAAACAGGACCACACAGATGCAAAGAAAGAAAGCTCGGAAATCCCTGATGAAATCTCTGCAGTGGCATATTTCTCCTTTCAGTTCTCTTGAAATAGATATATTTTTAAAATTCCTACATTCATGGCTTTTAAATTTTTTTCTTTTATCTGTATCTAAAGTCTCATATCTCAAAAGACTGGAAGACAAAGCAATGAACAACAGATACCTAAATGAAGGTGGTGTTTTTTCTCTGCCTGGGATTTCTGCATCAGTAATTAAAAAAACAATTAAAATTCCAGATCAGAAAAATGAAGCAGGCAGGTTCATCACAGCCAGCATGAAACACCTTCCATCTTAACTTCAGAACTAAAATGAAGAGAGGAAAGAAGCAAATCCAAATCACTGCTTTTGACTCATGGCTTAAGTGGTTGAGAAGGATGAATAGGGGACACCCTTGCAAGGGCCAGGAAGCCAAGAAATGCAGTTGGGTTCAGAAGGAACCTGAAGTGCACTATTTCTGGTCACGAATATTGTTAGTTGGGATAGGGATAACAGAGTAGCTGCATCTGAGTGTCAGAGTAGCATTGCTGCCTCAAGAATCAGCCCAATGAGGTGGAAGGGAATGATTTCTTCCAAGATCAGTGGATAAATACAACTATGTACAGATGGATGGTAGAAGTAATCTTTGGAGCATAGTCCACAGAACTGCAGGGAAGCAGAAATGGTGGGGGGAGGTATGGAGAGTGATTTGTCTCTTGGCACAGGTGGGAACATGACAAAGTAAAAAAAAAAAAAAAATTGTTTCCCATCTTTATCTGACAAGCAGAATAAACAAATGCTTCCAAACCAGTACAATTTTTAGGAATGTCTTTTGAAAATAGTCCCAAATAAACCACTAAATGCTGTATGTCCAGGTAATTGGTATGGGTGCCATCATTGTAATATCTAAGCAGTAATTAATGAATTGGAATGTTGACACATAGACAACATGGCTGGCCACTGAGATGAACAAACCATGTTGTTTTCTTATCTGTCTTGCCTTATCCTGGCAGCTGTTCTGACTAGAATGACTTTGCCTCCTGCTCCTCAGTTCCTCCACTGCAGATTAAACTTTTCCATAATGATTTCCCATCTCTGGTTTTAGATGTCTAAAATAAAGTTGCTCTTCCCTTCTGGGTTTAGATAACTTCTCACCCTAACATTGCTGGTTGTATAGGGTAAACAGATAGAAGTGAAAAGTGTGCTCCATTTTATCCATCGGGGTTACTCTTCCTTTGGGCTACAGGTTGCTGAGTGGATTGAGGTGTTGATAAGGTTACTTAACTTTCTTCTCTACTTTCCTAACCTTCATGTTGTGTTGTAAATTTAAATTAAGCAAAGTAAGTTACTGCTGGTGACACAAAGTGTTCAAGTTTGTCTTGGGGCCAGTTTAATTCAAATGGGATTCTGAGCTTAGTCTTCATTTTATTAAATGATTTTGGGTTTATTAATGATGTGGTTGGGAAGTATAGTGGCACTTTAAAACCTGGCATAGCTTTCGATGACACAGGGCCAGATGATCTACTGGGTTTTTGACGACTCTAAGACTTGTTGCTTTAACTTGCCCCAGCTATCTCGGAAGCAAATATCCTCCATTAGGCCTTTTTCTTGCCTCCAGCGATAAACACTTACTTTTCACAGTTTTTCCAGGTATGTGAGTGAAGGAAACTTACTCTATATTGTTAATATGGACCTTGGAATTCTTTTATAGTCTATGGCATCTCATTGTTTGGTAGCACACAGAAACAAACCTGATGATGTTGACCCTTTGGGACAGTTTAAAAGGAATTTCTTAAGTTCATTGCTATTCAAGATTCTTCTACACTTGCCATGTATAGAAATGGGTATAAGAATAAACTGGGCCCTCTTGAAAATATACATGATGTACTGACATTATTTTGAACAAGTCATGATCTGCTTTAGTCTGAAACAATACTTCATGTTGAAAAACACATCACAGTCTTGTTAACACCACTGGAAGTACTGGAAGAAAGGCTGCCACTTGGCAATTCAGAGAAATTTAATAGAGTTGGATTTTTCTCCCTCTTGTGTTAAGGAATGTCTGGTAACTGAGAACCAACTCTTGCTAGAAACTGATAAACTGCAGTGGTGATGGTGAGGAGCAATTGCAATAAAGCCACACTGTAATGGTTCAATTTTCTGTCATAATGCCACTGCCTGAGTGGATCCATATCTTGGCTTATCCTCTAACATTAGATTCCTTCTTGATGCTGGAAAAGATGTTATTATATGGTGTCCCGTCCCGCTGTAAAAGGGGAGTTGGGGAGGATTCTTTTTGATAGCTTTCTTGGACGACAATGAAGTACAAACGTGGCAATATTACATCTGAGAACTGTTTATTGATAAAGAAGAGTAAGTGTTCCTACCAAAAGGGGATAGAAATGAGAGCAGAGAAGGAAAAAGAGAGAGAAAGAAACAGAAAACAGGGACAGCGTTACTTCAAGAACCTGCTCTGTCATAGTCAGCTCGGCAGGCGGAGCGTGCGTGCCGCAAGCTGCAGTGAGTCTGCGGGGCTCCCGTGGCGGGCTGGGCGCGATTTCCAAACAGCAGCGGGCTGCGTGTCCCTTCCGTCGGCGGAGAACAGAGTGCCGTGGCCACGGGCACACTTCTGGAGCAGCTGCCGGGCCCCAGGGTCAGGGCGCAGCGGTGGCTGCGGGCTGGGGGCAGGCAGCACCCGCTCCGTCAGGGGAACAGCGGAACAGCGCAGCACCGGGGTCGTGGCTGGGGCGCCGGGCCGGCTGGGGCGGGAACGCGGGAAACGGGGCAGCGGCCATGGCTGGGGGCAGGCAGCGTCCGCTCCGTCAGAGCGGCGGGGAACAGCGGAGCACCGGGTCCTGGCGGTGACGAGCTGCCTCACGGAAGCGACAAAACAGGGCAGGACAGGTGTGGACAGGGAAGACAGCCAGGGAAGAAGCAGGACCGCAGAGAAAAGAAAGCGAGGGGGAAAGGGGGGCCAAGCTAACCCTCCAGGTGAGCCCCCGCTCCCTCCAAGAAACGCAAAGCAAATGGCCCCCTGGTTGTGTCGCGATTAACTGCTTTTATGTGCTAAAACTGCCCCCATAGCCCGATTTCCCGGGCATTTTTCGCCAGGCATCCGGGACTCTGCTGGCGAGCGGGGGTTGCGCTGGCAGCCCGACCGTGGAAGGTTTCTCTGCCCTGACCGGGTCTGAGGCGAAGCCTGCCCGGGGACGGGGCTGCCAGCACGGGTACAGCCCCTTACAGGAGCTCTTTACCTCGTGTGGAACGTATGTTGAGGCGTAAATAAAAATCAGACCTCTCATATGGCCAGAAAAACATTTTTTTTTTTTTTGACTTGGTGATCTCAGAAAACTCCAGGACATCAAGTTTAAGTGCTGAGGATTTAGGTTGTCCAATGAGCTGTGAGATGATCTGGATTAGTGCCCTGACTGGAAATCTGGGGCTCAGTGTAATCAAAATAATTTTGCCTCCTCTTTGCCACTAGCTTTTGAAAGATGGTGTTGTTTGTCACACTGGTTTTGCTTCGGTGTCAGCCAGGGGAAAAGGGCTCTGCCTGCCTCGGGAATGGGCATCAGTTTGTGTTGACTCAAGTTGGACTAAAGTTTGTACAATACCCACAGACTGCCACTCCTAGTTCTGCTGATTCCTCAAGGGACACTGAAGGCACCCTTTCCTCTTTTTCATTTATGTCCCTTATCAAAACCATGGGAAATGGTCATAATAGTGTTGCTTAAGCATTTTGAATTTGCTGTGTGGTATGAATCTCTGAAATGTTTCCATATTACATTCTGGAGTGCAAGTTTCCATGGGCTGAAGAATTCCATGGGATTTGAGGCTGTGTGTATTTTCTAGGATCAAGCACCTGATATTGATGCCACACCATTATTCTTGAGTTTAATCGGAAGACCTTGATTTGTACCCCTTGAGTCTGCCTAAACAGTGGTGAATACCTAAATTCTGGACACAGCCTCTTCTTGGGAAGACTGACAAAGAAGTAATTTCTCTTCCCTGAAATGAGATATTTGGAAAAACAAAAAACAAAACAAAACAAAACAAAAGTGCCTGTGGCAGCTAACAGGACAGACCCCAAGTGTTTGTGCTACTGCTGATGAGTTACTTTGTGTTTCGAGAGTGCAGAGCAGCTGGGGTCAGAAACCCGATGAGATGTTGATACCGTGTGTGCTGCTCAGGAAGGAACTTAGTGGTTTCCTTTTAGAGGAAACCCTATTAATTTAGCATTAATAATGCATTGAACTTTAAGGATATTGAAGGCCATTTCTTTGAAGTTGTTGAGTGTCCTCAAACCATGCTGAAATTGATAATTGGTGGGAGTGGAGGGTGTGCAGTGCGATGGAAAGTAAGCGTTGCTCTGAAGTTGATATCACAAGATACCTTGCTGCTTGTTTGCAAGCAATTGCATTATTTTATAGAGCTTTTCAGACTTTCTATCTAGACATAATTGAACAACTCAAGGGAGAGGAACTACCCCATCTAACACAAACACAGAGGAGGCTGCTGGGTGTGCTGATGCTCCCTTCAGACACTAGGGGAAATTGTATTAATGTGGTTTGGGACCCCTGAAACCCTGAGTGTACCATCAGTGACTGAGGTGAAAGGTACTGAGTCCCCCACTCCTTGTAATCAATATTATGTTCCAGTTCCTGCTATTTTTATGGCTATTTTTTTTCCCCCAACAATAATTTAATTGCTTTTATTTCTTAGAGTACTTCAGCTCTGGTGAAATTTTGACTCTTGTGCCAGAGAAGGAAGAGAGCAGTACCTTCAAAAGAAATGTGAGCCCCATAGATCTGAATGGGACCTGAGGAAGCAGAGGCTTGCATCCCTAGTTGGTAGTAATTTGTAGGTCAGACCTTTGGTATTCTTTCACTCAGAGCTGCTCAACTTCCCCAGACAGCAGAGAGGGCCATACAGAAGTTCCCTGTCTCTCAGCTGTTTCAGAAGTGAAATTTTGCCAAAGAAGAAAACACAAAACATATATTATTTTAAAGATTGAAGCAAATAACATTAAGTGTAATGCTGCCTTAATATTCCAGAAAGTACTTGGAGAGAGTAAACACCATCTTTTACATCTTTATGTGGTCTAACTCCTGGACATGTGTGTTAGTCACATTAAAGGGAAAACAGCTTTATAGGGATGTTTAATATTCTACAAATTGAGTTAGTGGTGGAGAATTGAATGTCCAGTTGGGTGTTCTTCGTAAACATTGTTGGAAATGATTCCTGCTTACACATAAACTTATTTCAACACTTTTGATAATATTCAGAGGTCAGAAGACAAAAAAGTTGTTAAATAATTTTATTTCTGCCCTCCTCAAAAGCCAGCTACAGGGGGCCAGTAGGTGCAGCAGTTTGCTTTGTTGTAGTATAATGCCATGTTGTCGCTGCTCCCTGCATTCATATAAGCCTGCCTGTATGAAATCTAACCCTTTGGCCAAGGTTTATAATTAGAATCTTATCAGAAGACAAAATCACAATAAATAGAAAATAGACAGAATATTCAAGTCTGTGCCAGAGCAGAGTTCCCATGGTAGTGCCTTACTTTTGCCCTCAGATGTGATAAAATCAGGTCACATCCGCTTTTCTTCTGTTGAATACTGCATGGAATTCACAGCAGCAGTGAGAGCTTTTACACATGGGGATGGAGGAAGAAGGATTTATGGAATTGGAAAGTATTAACTTAATGAAAGAGCATTTGCATGTTTTCTGAGCAAAACATTATCCAGAAAAAAAAAGTTAAAAGAAAAAAAAATCTGGCCTAGCTGATGAAAGCATTTTATTTATTGATCCCTTTATAATCCTTTGTTTTGTTTTTCTTCCTTCAGCGTACAGCAATGCTCACAGTGCAGGCTGTGGGATTCATAAGCAGGCCAACCTTCCTTGTCCTGTAGATACTCATCTATAAATGATGTTTTATTCAGTGCCTGAAGTGTCTGTTGTTAGGGTCTTCTAATATAAAAAGGCTGCATAAAAACATCTTAAATACAGCTGCAATTACATACAGACTTGTTTTAAACAAACTAAATATTAATTAGTATTAATTAATTACAGGGGGCTGAATCATCAGCTAATTGCATCTGCTTAGTTCACCTGCTGCCAGGTCCACTTTGTACACGTGTATCCTATTTGCTTTAAGAAGCATTTATTGTTGTGAGCCAAAAGATGGTACTTGTATGACTGAAAGTGTTGAAACTTATATTTTAGATTAAATCTGTCTTCCCTCCAAATTTTAGGTAAGTTGAGTTTAACAGTGCAGAAAATATCCATATAAAATTCAGTAATCAGAACTACTTAAAATAATTACGAAGCAGGTATGTTACATAAGATTGTGGAAATGGAGTTCGGCAAAAATGATTAAAGTTTTTCTGACAGCTTTTATTTTTATTTTAAACCACCCTGTACTGATTTCTGTAGGACTACATTTCTGTTAGGACTCATGATCTTCTGAAACACTACAGGGAAATTCCTCTAATTTTAATTTCTGCCATTAGGCACAGCTATCTTGGATTACGTGTCAGTGACTGACTAAGACACCTTAAGAGTGATGACGTTTCTCAGAGTGAACTGTGAAGCTTTGCTGGAAAATTGAGTAGCATTAAATAGCTAAGCAATAGGCTTATGCTGGCTGGGAGAGAACCAGGATAAGATGTCTAAGTGAAGATCACATCAACATCTAATACCTTGTAAATATATCTTTCACTTGCAGTGTTCACCACTGTAATCACAGATTTGAGGATTTATTTTTCTTGTTGCAGACCCTCTGCCATTTTTCTGTGAGTTTCCTATCAAAGCATTAGCAGTGACTTAATGCCTTACACTAAGTTTATTATGAAACTAATGGCTCATAGTTGCAGCTGGTTTTCTTTTTAATCTCGTAACTATTCAGAAGAGGTAACAATGATAACAATGTTGTCATATATATATTGCCAGAGCAATATCAGTCAGGTTATCACAAGCAAGACTTCTAGGATGTAAGTTGAGATAAACATGCAGAGTAATTAATACAGCAATCACTGTAAGAAGAGCTCAGATCAATAAAATCCAGGTGAAAAAAGATCTTTTTCCTAACTGCTGTAAGCCTGATTCTCCCAGTCTAGCATTTTTCATCTGTGTGAAACGGCAGTAAAGTCAATGGAGAATTCCAATCTGGCAGGATTCTACTGTTGGCTCAAGCTCACATGTGAATGACGTAAATGATGCCAACAGATACAAGCCTTTCTATGCTTCATTTAGTATAGAAAGTAAATAAGTAATTGTAGAATGGCTTGTTTATAGATTACGAATAGGTATATTTACTGAGGGGGTGTTCTGTATTTGCTGCAGCATTTTATATTATGTCACTATTAGCATACCAGCAAGATAAAGACTTCTTAGCATTGCAAATGCTGTGCAGGTATTCCAGCATCTGCATTGTGGTACCTGGTATCCAATACAATGTTACCTGATCGTTTTAAAATAGATTTACTGACCCAGTAATAGCTTTTTTTCTGAAACATGAGGCTACTCATTTTAGCCTCTAGGCTAGAGAGGGTTAACTGCTTGCTTTATTGGGCAATGGCATCTTTGCTGTTTGCATTTACTGTGAAAACAGTATGTACAGGATTTATGATCCTGTACAATGCTGTTTCCCTATGCATGGAAGCCACTAGGAAACAAGAATGGACAACAACTTGCAGAATTTTGTTGCAGCCCCCTCCACCTTCAGAATATTGATTAAATGCTCCACAATGAGAAATACCTACAATAATCTGACAGACTGAAAGCAACATGTGTCATATCAGCTCCAAATAAATATCCAGTCCCCTCTGCAGCAGCTTCATTGAAAGAGATCTGACATAATGGTGTTGTATCAGCAGAGCTACTAATCTCACATACCAGAGATTTAAGTGCTAGGGAAGAGAACACTGCACAAATGGAGGTCATTCAGTATTCACTTGGACAGGTGTGGCATTTTGGACTGTCTTTGCTAATGGCAGAATACAGTGCTGCTGCTAAAAATTGCTGTTGCATAGCTGCTTGTGCAAGTAACCTGCAGTGTCTGTTCAGAGGAGCTTGTTTATTTTAATGCCTTGCAGAACCAACGTTTCTAGGAAGCAAAAGCCATACTCTGGGTTTTAGTGGTAAAAGCAGGAGCCTCGGACATATCACAAATGGAAGTTGCAGTTTTTTAAGATATTTAACCCTCTTCAGGAATACAAGATTGCTTTCTAGACCTTTTGTCTCCCCCTGCCAACAAGGAGCTGCCATGGAGGAGCTGCAGTGTTCTGGTAGGACCACAGCAATGTCAGAGGCCACACAGAGAGCCCACGTGTCTCTTTATATGGTCCTCAAGTGGGAGAATTGCAGAAAGAAGTACAATAGTTTAGCTGAAGTCAGAAGATTGCTGAGAGAATTTTGCTATTTTCATGTGTCATGAGGTGGCACATATGAAGAATCATTTTCCTTGGCAACAATCCTTGAGCCATAAGGTTGAACCTGTTTACTCAGGCACAGAGCCATTCTGTCAGATGGGCATTAATACACCAATTGTACACAGCCTGCGTTGTATGTGCATCAGGTGTGAGTGTCCCAGATAGGACTCCCAGCAAGGATTGTCCATATGGCTGTTCATTCTAATTTTATATTCCCTTGTACCATTACTAATCCAGGTATGGGTCTGATCATGTTTCAAAAATAGGGAACAGCTTTTTCCTCCTTCTGTAAGTCCCCTTGCCCACTTGCATAACACAGATAAGAGTGATGGTTTGGGAGAAGTTTTTGGAAGGCAGACTTTCCTCCCTGGCCTTACCAGACCTCTTCCTTCTGCATTCAGAGAAATGAGAGCTTTAAAACCTTTTCCTTTTTTAAGTGTAGTCCCTGTAGGCTCCATCCAAGTAAGTCTTTGGCACCAAGCTGGATTTCACATGCACTGCAGAGTGGAAATCTGTGTTCAATCACTCTCTGCATTACTTTGCAGGATGTTTTGCCTGGACTGCTATAAAACATTGAGGTTTCAGGGTTCAGGAAAGAGCACAGCACTGGGGATTGTCACCTTAACTGCCCCCTCACAACCCCACCTGCCTTGCCTCATGGTTTCCTCAGTGGCCTCAGTTCTCTGTAGATCAGCAGTGCTGCCAGCATTGCTCTTGCTCTACCTTACATATGGCTAGGGCACAACATCTTAGTTTGTTGTGTATTTTCTGTGTGTCATTTTCATGTGAATTGAAGAGATAAGGATCTGATACCTGTGGGATGTGCAGAGTGATGCCAGGTCATGCTCCTCTCTGATAGCTGAAGCAACTGCACTGGCATCCAATTATTTAGTACAGAGCTTTGATAATCTAGTTTTCTTGCTCATCTCGTGCAGTCTGTTCCATACTAATGCAGCAGATTTGAAAAAATGTCATCAAAATCTGATTTTTCTACTATTCCTTTTGTAATTAGCTATACTGAGTATTGGGGTAACCCACTGAAGCAGAGCTGCAGAACCAGCATCTTTTGAGGATTAAACTCCGAATAATGGATTATACTTCTCTTCTGGACCTGGCATGTATCATTCAGATTGACCCCAGAGTGGGAAAAAGCAGTATATTTTTCAACTGTATTCATTTTGATGAATGCTGACATTAGGCAGCTGCATTTGAAAATACCCATTCTACCCATGGTGTTGACTTTCTTTTATCTATATATATATATAATTTTTTCAGCCACTTCTGAAATGCGTCTGCCTCTGCCTGGCTGAACCAACTTGAGCTGTGTGTGTTGACTACAAGATGCACTTTAATGCAGTGTAATTCCGTGAGAAATTTTACATAGAAGAATAATGGTTCTATTTTGTTGGGACTCCTTAGTATCCTCTCCTACTGTCATTTTGAAATTTTTAAGAACTTCTGCTGGAGACATGAAGGCAAATGTTGAGATCATTGCAGTTCAGACTGGATAGGAACAATTTTCTGCTCATATATTTTGACTGTGAGTTGGGATTTGCCATTTTCCAAATGTTCGTACAGTGCAGTCCAGCACAGCCAAGCCATGCACAGTTGGAGTTCTCCAGGCAATGTTATAAAAACTAAAATACGAGGACAATTTCATCTGCAGAGTCTAAAGAGTGCACAGTGGAACAGTCCCTTCAGTTTAACATACCACCACTCAGTTAATGGAACAACATCAGTCCTGCAAGGAGAAATCTGCATTCACAGGTGCTCCATCCCACTGGCATGGCTGGATTTTGGTAATGCAGAGTGTTGGTCCTTCTGTCAGTACATTTAATTAACTTCAGCTTTACTTTTGTTTATGCAATTTACAGTCAGTTAAATCATAAATACTCTTCTGTAACTTGATAGAACAGTATGTTATGGTCCTTTCCTTGCATCCCTTTTAGCCTGAATTTCACATCCTCTTTGTAATTTTAAATGACAGCAACAATTTTTATTATACAGCTGGAACTTTTCCCAGGGTAGTTTTTTATAAATAATATGTGATTTAGAAGTGAAACAGCAGCAAAAAGCTGCTAAATCCAGCATCTTCTGTAGCTGCATATTTATGTAAAAAAAAATATTTGCCCAAGTGAAAGAGATTGAAAGTGTCTTAAAAAAAAGACAACCCCAAAATTTAAGTCAAATGATGCTCAAGGTAACTGAGCTTTCTGCAGTTCAGGAGGAGTTGCTCTAAATAGGAACAAACCAAGCAAAAGACAGGTGAAGGCAGAACATATTTGTATATCAGCTCTTCTCTCTTATCAGCTGAATGTTTGTCTTGCTGTGTGTCTGTGTGCCCTTTGAAAATATTTCCAATTAATAGAGACTTTACATTTTGACCTCAAAATTTGCTTGAATTCCAATTTCAAGACAAAGAGAAGTGACGCCAAAGAGCAGCAAACTTGACCAAGACCTTTCTGCTCTTGGCTTTTCAGGACTTTAGGGAAGTCATGTAGGCAACAAGTCTCATCAGGGGCAACCTTCATCTGAAGCCTAAGCTTTTTTGTTGCTACAACCTTCAGAATATTGATTAAAGAAACTTTTTTTGTGTTCCTGCACTGTGCTCCCAGCTCCTCCCTCACACTGTGGAAGAGTGTCAGAGACACCAGTCACAAGCATGTTTTTGCCAAGCTACTCGGGTGGCTGAAGGAGGGAGCAGGAGTGGATGCTCCACTGTAGACAGAGAAGATGGAAAAACCATATTCCTGCCTCAGCTCTGGAGCCTGAGCCAGTGTTGGAAAAGCTGTGGGCTGTGCTCTTCTGGCCTGGTTTTGGAACTCAAAGCTCGTGGGATGAGGTGATGCAGTGACAGACGCAGATATTATTGGCTGTGGTTCACTCTGCCACTTACTCCTACGCAAAGTGAGAGATTATTGGGAAACTCGGGAAAGGGAGGGGAGAAACTGCTTTTCAGTCAGACAGCTTGGACTCACGTATTGACTACTGAGCACTCATTTTTTCTCTGCATTTTTATCCCATATGAACTTTATAGGTGGTGCAGAAGCCACTGGTTGTGCTATAAATCTTCATTTTCTACTTGAATTGTTAAGTTTAGTGATCAAGTCTTCCAAAGCAGAGTATATTTTACTGTGTGATGAACAGGGACAAGGTTCTCCAAGATACATGCGCATAGCATGATTCTATACATTGAATAAAGATCACTTCGGAACTTGAGTGACTCTTCTGTAGAGGATAGTACCCTGTTTAGAGCTCCTAAAGTTTAGTTAATTAAGTCCTATGTTTTGCCCTAATTTTATAGTTTCTTTAATTATTTCTTTCTAGCTCAACAAAATTCACCAAAAATCCATGAAGGCTGGTGGGCTTATAAGGAGGTGGTCCAGGGAAGCTTTGTTCCAGGTAAGTGTAATTTTAAGATTTTAGCCTTTCCTACATGTTTTTTTCACTGGAATTAATATAGTTGGATTTGGGGAAGATATTTTGGGTTGATTTGTTCTCATTGCAAAGATTTTTACTTGACAAGTACTCAACATCACATTATAGTGAAGCACAGAAAGGTTTCTGTTAATCCATCATCCAAAGACTGTGGCTGTTTTTCAGGGAAGAAATCACTTTGATGACATTCCTGGTTTCTCTCAGTAAAACCAACATGATGCTACTTTATGAGTGTCTGTGTTCTGTGTGTAGAAAAGGGAAAGGGACTGAAAAGTATTACTGTTAACTGAATGAATTTATTTATCTGGTGCAGCACTTCTAGGTAACTGCATTTCTACAATTTTATGAGTAGGACAGGAACCCACTGCATGCAATTTTCACTGATTTTTGTTAAGTAAACAAGAAACTATGCGTGAAAAAAATGAAATAACTGGGCTTTATTGAGATTTAGTAAATGATAAATAATCAAGAGGCAGCTAAAAGGATTCTGTGCAGTATCTTTTCAGTGCAATTGAGATTAATATACATTAATTTGTATACATTAGCTATCTCTTATAAGGTAAAGTAGTGCTGTAAGTTTTATCATTAATGCACCAAGAAAACTGCTACATCCTTATTTCCTCATAATACTAGAATATATTTCTTGGCTGTTGCATGAGCTATTCCTGAGGATGTGTAGATTTGACTTAACATCAGCATTTGATCTTTCACTGTTGTGAGAGTTGTTACAACCTGGCAGTCATCTGAAATTCCCAAAATGCTGATTGTCTTGTTAAGAATTCTAGTGCAGATGAGATGAAATATTTCAGCCTGCACATTTCTGGCCCTGAAATGGTTGTGAAAATCTGCAGGCCTGGAGCTTAGCTACATACTGATATAGCATAAAGTAGCTTTTTAGATTTGCTTGAGATTGGTTTGGGGTGTGAGAGACACTCAAGTGTATTGTTGTGCATGTTTAGTTCCTCATAGTGACAGCAGGGGAAGAAACCTGGAGAATATAATTACCTGTTTTCAAGATATTTCAGCCTTCCTGAGTTGCACGACTCAAGTAGATGCCCAGAAGAAAATGAATGAAAAAATATTTGCTAAACAGGCCTAAATTTAAAGTTACTGAGAAATATAATATCATTTTCAGGATGTAAAGAAATCTGTGACGAGCCCATGCTTGAGGTGTTCTAGTCTTAATACTGTGAGAAATTTAGGCTTAGGAACATCCTTGGAAGATGAATGAGGAAACAGTGATGACTCAAAAACTTCTCAGAGGGTAGACCTTTTAGAGTGGTGTGGAGGGACACCTCCTTTCTGAGGGAAACCTGAATTACCCATGCGCGTTGAAGATTTGACTAACCCAGCACACATCCTCAAGAACTGGTCCAGAAAATCAGTAATGAACAGCTCATTAAAGCAGCCATGAAGAAAGGAAGGAGAATTTGGAGGCACCTTTCTTTCAAATTCAACTTCGCAACCTGTCAGCCTCAGCAGAAGAGAGAAATCCCATGAGACTTTACAGAATAAACAACAAATTTTTTCCCAGCAGCACGTAGATTTTGGAGCCTTTGTAAACCATATTTAAAGCATTTCAAGGCTGCCTTCATGGCTGTGCTCTCAGACTAACGCATCACAAAGGATCTGTTGGTGCATATTAAGTTTATCTGTGCTGGTGGCAGTCACGTATCAGATCTCACATGAGATGCTAATTAGCACCTGAGAGGTGAGAGCTGCCAGGCAGGCTGAGGAGCCCTTGCTGGAGTTGCTGACTGATGTGCACTGAAGCAAACAGCTACTGCCATGTGCCAGGATGTTTTCTTTCCACAGCTGCTTGTCCTGACCCAGGGCTGGAAGTGAACACCCCCAAAGATATTAGAAAGCAGTATTTGTCCAAGAGCCTGTTACTGCAGTTCAGAACTGGGATCTCAGCTAATATAATTGACATGAATCCAGCTCTGTAGCTGCTTGGGGGAGCAGCCACAAATGCAGAGATCATTAATAAGGGGCAATACCATTGTATAACGCTCCAGGAGGAATTGCCAGGGTTTCTCTATCACAGCTTTAGTTGGGTGAATACTTTTTGCCTACTTCAAAGCAAAGTCACTTTCTCTCTTTGAACTCTCACTTCTTTCATGGAGTGCTGTGTAAGAATGCAGTTAGGAGTGTATCACAATATGACTGGGTTAGAATATGCCATTCATAAGTTTTTCTGCTTAATCTATTTTGGAAGCATTTAAGTCAAGTCCTAAAAACACGCTGGATACTGTGTAGATTTGCTATTGAGCAGTTCATAAAATCAAGCCATACTTCACTACATTCCCCAAATCCCAGACTCCCCATATTCTGGGATAGATTTTAGAAAAACATATTTCAAATCCCTTTCTAATGTTCATGTGGACACAGGTTTTTTCCTGCTGTAAGCCACTGAGCTGCAGTCAGTGATATGTATCTCACAGGAGGGGAGGATTTAGGCAGAGGTGAGATACAAGACCCCTTACAGTGTCTTTCCCAAATTCCCTTCTTGCAGTGCTCCAAGAGAAGGCAGCATTGGGAACTGGCAGGTTCTCTCAGCACAGGAACTGTGGCTCAGGTCTGTCCTGGTGCCCAGCCTTGAAAGAGAGATGCAGAGTTCTCAAGTGCAGGAGGAGAAGTTCATCAAGGCTGGATTTGTGTATCTGCTACTGGTACAGAAACCACTCTCCATCTCTCACCTGTCCTACAAGAAGCAAGAATTGCTCTCATGCAAGCAAAGAATTGCTCTTGTGATTTAAATCATGTAGGCAAACAAAGTAGAAAGTAAGTAGAGCTCTAAAATGTTAATTGAATGCAAATTAGGTTCCAAATTAAACTTCAGGGAATGTTCAAGGATGAAGAAGGAATACTTTCCTTTATGCATGGTGATTTGCATAATAATAAAATAATTTACATTATTACAAACTTCTACTACATAGACTTTTTCTGGTGTGGAATATCAAAGTAGCTCTTGATGGGTTAAAACACCTTTAAATAACCTTACGCATATTTTTTCTTTGGCTGTGACTATGAACATGTTGTGTCACTGGAGTGGTGCAAGCAATTTCCAGATGGCCAAGACAATCATATTCCAAATTAATTGGTTGTTACTTCAAATAGATGTGCATAACCTTTGATAATCTTTGTGATTGTGTTGATTCTTGTCATACTGGTCTTGTTTTTTCATGGCATTATGAAAGCGGACTTTGGTAAGCATAAAATATAAAGGTGGTTAAATCTAATTTGTGATCACAGAATGCACTTGCCAAACCTCCATCCTGTTGTGAATACTCTGGGCTATGTGATAGCTCAAGCATATAAGTGTTTCTTTCCCAGGGAAGACACTATCTTCGGCCCCCCCCTATTGAATTATACCAAATCCAAAGTTTACTGTACAGGGTGCTAGTGCCAGCCTCAGCTAACAGGAAGAAATCCATCAAATAATGAGTGAACATTGCTGAAGGAGCAGATGATGTTCTCCTTCCTTGTAATAAATGTTGTAAATGAACTCTAATTCCAGATGAAGATCTGTATCCACTAGGATTCATTACTGGCCACAGAGAACCAGTCAAAGCCCACCTGTTTCCCTGAGGTTCTGAGATGAGAAATCCCCTGTTCATAGTTCCTTTGCCACTTGTTTTACCCTAAAAGGGAAAAGACTGCTGGAGTTCTGTAACGCTGTTCCTGCCTTTGGAAGGATCCTGTTGGTGAGATTATGCCCTAACGTTGACCAGCTGGCAACGCTGCACTGATTCAAAACATGGGCAGTTGTTGTGAAGCACTGAGAAGCTGCCTCCAAGGAGGAGATGCGTGAATTTTGTAATGATTTACAAGGGAAAAGAAACCTGAAACAACTGACAAGCTTGATCATGAGTGCCAAAACCTCATTTTAAACTTCCTGCTATCCCCATGTGCTTTTGTTACGGCCCACAGAGGTAGTTCAAGTGTCCCTACTTTCTCCTGTCTGGGCTTCAAGGTTTCTTGTATTACAGCTTTGAGTTCTTCTTAAATTAGAAATTTCTTTATGTACACGTTCAAAAATAACCTTTGATGGGCAGGTCACTGTAAGAACCATGAACTATTTGTCCGTGGCTTGAAACGGAGAGATGCAAAACTTCAAACCCACACATCTGTTAAACTTTCAGCTCTCAGTTTGTGCCACCCTGCAGTCACAGAGGGGTCTGTGTCATACATTGAGATGGTGATCACTTAGTGTGGTTGTCTGAACAGCAAAAACCAAACCTGTTGATTACTACTCCTGAACTGCTCACTTTTCTAACTATAACATCTCTCCTGGTCTTATTTTGGAACTTCAGGAGGCTGCAGCATCACTCACCATCTGGTGCATTTTGCTTATCAGTGATAACAGTGGTGCTGTCTGAGCTACAGCAGTGCTTTAAACAGTCTGCACACACCCTTCAAAATCATGCAGTCTGCTGCTGCCTCTAAGGAATTAACCAGCCATATATAATTATTCATTGGAACAATAATAGCAGTTTTTCTTTTAGAAAGCAATATATTGGAACAGTTCATTTCTTCAGGGTGATAGAGCATAGGTTCTGGAAGTCATTCACTTACTGATTTGAACTTAGGCTAGTATATATAATAGTTCAGCTTCGGTTGTCCATTAAAGATAGCTTGAATTAAATATATTTCATACCAGATATTTTCTTGGTTTCTCACTTCCTTTGGTGATTCTGCAAAAATTGACTCTACAAATCACATAGCTAGAAAGGAAACTATATATTTAAAAAAAATTCTTATGTGACAGTTAAATATAATACAATGTGGACTTTTTCCCCGTCACAACACCTGGTGGCACCATGATTTGGTTCCCACAGCCCCCTTTCTCACTTGACCAAGGAGCTCAAGACTGGGGATCACCCTTTACAGGTGCTTTTGTTACTGCCACGAAACTCAAAAAGTTGCTGTCTTCAGGTCCTTCCCACTCCTTTGAACACCCATCTACGCAGTCCTTTTTAAAAGGGCCTTTTCAATAAAGTTACTGTTTTACACATGGCCTGTAACTGCAGCCATTTTGCAAACAGATCTCTAAATGCTGTTTTTCCCTCTAATTCAGTCCTTCCATGAAAGAAAAAAAATAAGTTTTAGGGGGCCAGCAATGTGAACTAACCACAGTAAAGCGCTCTGAAGACCTAAAATTTTAAACCTTGACAAACTTGTGACTGAAACACAGTTCTTTGGTAACATGGTCTCAGATCCCTTTTCTTTTAATAGCCTAATTATCTTTCTTAGCTGTGGCTTTTCCTCCTCAGTTATGATTGGTATCCACAAAAGAAAAATTGCATGTAGCAGATCTATCCTGGCCTTTGCTTTGTTATCCTAACGTGACTGGATGATGCAAGTTGTCTTCCTGCCTGTTCCTAGTACCACCAGGCACTGCAAAGGTCAAGCCTTCCCTTTTTTTAACCAGCACATGAAGTGGCAGGTTGGAGCTTGCTGTGCCACCAGCTGTCCGGGGCCTGTCCTGCTGCACCCGCAGGTTCCCCCGCCAGGACACGAGCAGTGTCCCTCTTCTGCTTCAGGAATGTGCAAATAAGGAGGACCTTGAAGGCAGTGATCTGGAGATCCTTGCCAATTATTGTCCCTCACACTTTGCTGCTAGGTTAGATAACATTTTTGAGATAGGAGTACTCCAGATATTTTCTGATGAAATTCAAAATCCTCTTTCCCACTATCCTGAAGCGGATGCTGTTTACCTTGCAGTGACACTAAATATAGGTTATAAGCACAAATAACAATTAAGTACCAGGAATTTTTGGTAAAACTGTAGCTACCAAAACCTGCGTGGATGATGGCTTCTAGCTGGGAGGGAGTTCAAGAGGTTTAATACCATTTGGACAGTCATATCCTCAGAGAGCAGTATCCAAACATCTGCTGTCCTACACACTGTGTGTTTACAATCACTGCAGAACCTTGAAGACGCTTTACTGTTGGGAAAGTAACTGCCCTTTCTGCAAATGTAATGCAATTAATTTTTTTAATATTATCCAAGTACACTTTAAACCAGTTAAAAGTGAAATGCCAGCAAGCCACCTCTGTGATTGTACAAGGATTCTCCATTGCACGATGAGCACATCCTCTTAAGCTTTTGCTTAAAAAAAAAAGGATCATTCCTGTGCACCACCTTAGCTGGACCACCAAATCAAGCTGGACCATTGGGATAAAAAGGGTAAGACTAGTATTAGGAATCTTTCTTTTCTAGGGTTCTTCACTGTGACCTAAAAGCAAAGGAAGGAATTCCAAGTGTAAGTACTCTGACGTATACAGGAAAGGGTTTAGTGGGGGTGTAACTGCATGATCTTTAAGGTCATTTCCAACCCAAAGCATTCTATGATATTCTTGACAAGCTGAGTATAAAAGCAGTTGGAACAGTGGCCTCTGATTAAGTCATTAATAACTGAAACCTCGTAACTCCTTACTTGGACGGATTATTCAGGAAAGTTCCAAGGGCCAGAAAGGCTCCTGTACAATGCTGGATGTGTGTATTGATATATTCAAGAAGTTTTGTCTTATCTTATGCCTTGACAAGCTAATCTTCACAGGGTATCTCGGGAGTTTTTGGCACTGGACATTTCGGTGGTGTCCATGCCTTAGAGGATACCACCTTCAGTAGAACTGAAGCACAGAGAAATCTGATAGAAGAATTAGTTGCTGCTCAGAGACTTCAGGACCTTTTTTAAGCTAATAATCCAAGCTGAAAGTGAGAATGACATCTGCCACAGTTGCTTATGTAAGGAGGGGATTTGGAGCTCTGGCTATTAATTGTAGTAGTAGTTTTGTTGTGGGTGTGCACGTGTTTTTGTGCAAAACAGTAGCAATCATTACTTCCTACATAAAAAACCCTCTTTATAGATTTTTCATGATAAAATGTAAAGTTAGTGTCCTTTGGAGAAAGAATTAACTGAGAATAATAAGGAATAGTATTTTTCTGTGCTAATAATGTTCTTCCCCAGTGGAATGTAATTGGACTTAATCAGAGAAAGGTTACAGTGCTCCAGCTTATGCTTGCTTATGAACTTCTGTCATAAATCTGTGTGGGATGAGATAGAACTGGAAGGGATTGCAATATAACATGGAAATTGTCGCGGTGTGGGGCAGTGGTGAGTGCTGCAGCCTTCCAGAAGGGTCCCCAGCCAGGAGAAGCCGCTTCAGCACAGGGGCCAGACGAAGGCGCAGCCGCACCCAGCCCGATGGAGCGGGGCACACGCACACACACACAGAGAAGAGGCGACAGCAGGCGACGAGGGAGGCGGGAAGGGGTCTTCATATGGGTTCCAGCAACAAGGTTTATTGAGGAGGGCCCAGGGACGAAGAGCAGGATGGAGGGCAGGGTATGGGTTTATATGAGGGGAAGAAGGGGCAGGCAGAGCACCAGGGCCAGTAGGTTGAGGGCCAGGGGATGGAGTAAAGGTAAGGGGGCCAACGGGGGTACAGAAAAGGAGGAACTAAAGGGTAAGAGCCAATGAGGGGTATAATCAAAAAGAAATTTCTAGAGATGATACAAACATGGAATAAAGGGGTGGAGAACAGTGAACCAATCTCAAACACAAGAAATCCATACCTTATAATAATTATGGCAAGGTCTCCTGGGAACTCTCCCTATCTTGGGGGGATGTTCAGCCTGTGGGCCATCCCACCAGCAAACCCTCTCGGTTCTGAGTTTTGCTGGCCCATTGGCATCTTCACAGTTTGCAATAGGAAATAGAGATAATGAGTGGTATTAAGATACTGCCTCACTGCTACTCCTGTCATTATCCCACTTACAAAAATTACTCTTGTAAAATACCTTCATGAGGAATTACATTTTAAGAGTACTACAATTACAGTTGTGATTGTCAGGTAGGAATTCACCTCCTCTTTCACTGAGACTGTTCATATCAGGATATTACAGTGACTTCAAGACAATGATTCCTGTTACACTGGTGATGGACCCAGCACCAATGAGAACTTTATATAAACACTGTGTGCAGCTTTTTCTTTGTACATCTCATCAGTGTGATTTAGTGTAGAATTTGCCATGTCATACATAGGAAAATATGGTCACTACAGCTACACCCTCATCTGTGGTTAAAATAAACTCCTGTGAAATGAGAACACACCACTGCTCCGTGCATAGTTACAAAGAGTAACTCTGCCTGTTGGTTGTTGTCACTGGAGGCTTCACTGGTGCTAACAAAAAAACTCCCTGTCAAATCCTGTCCCATGCCAAATAAAGAGGTCAAAAAGAAAAGGAAATCAAACTGTTACCTAAAGGTGGATACATCCTATGGTATGCAAGTACTTTCCTAACAGACAGCTATGGTTTAACTTGTAAATACGGATTCAGGGGATTGTTTGGTCATAGCATTTATTCAGTAACCTGCTANAGCTTCACTGGTACTAACAAAAAACCTCCCTGTCAAATCCTGTCCCCTGCCAAATAAAGAGGTAAAAAGAAAAGGAAATGAAACTGTTACCTAGAGGTGGATACATCCTATGGTATGCAAGTACTTTCCTAACAGACAGCTATGATTTAACTTGTAAATACGGATTCAGGGGATTGTTTGGTCATAGCATTTATTCAGTAACCTGCTAAGCTGACTTTATTTCTGAAAGTCCCTGTTTGTGTATGTGTAGGATTCCTCAGACTCCTCAATTAGAGGATTGCTGGAGACTTGATAGTCCAAAACCACTCATTTGTACTTGGTGAAAATTTCCCCCTCTCATAACACCTCTCTGAAAAGGTCACTTGTGAATTCACTGAACCATGAATGCATTGAACATGCTCAGGAGCAAAATCCATGCTCACCATTTACATCTGCCTGCCTGGGAGGACGTGGAATTATTATCTGGAGAAGTTTTACTGTTGTTACTTACACAGATTAAAATACAGCTATCCTGTACCATCATCCCATCATGGCATTTCTGGGCACATACTATTTGTGGTCAGTGAAAGATTTATCCTCTCAGAACTCACTATAAAATAGAGTCACCTACTTAATCCATTTCCAGGTACCTGCTGCCCCTGCAAGCTGTAAATCGCATTATTATGGTTAATGACTGCCAAAAAAAGGAACCTTCCTGAATCTTACTGATTGTTTTTTTCTAGCACTGAAAGTATTACTTAAAATTGTCACCTTTTACCTTTCTGAATTGAGACTGATTTTATGTTAGGGCACCTTTTCATTTCATATTTATGAAATGTACAAAACAAAAAGCGCATTAGTGTTTCCAGACCAAGCAGTCACGAACTTTATAGTCAGGACATAAACCCTGAAAATAACAGCATAACATCATAATGGGAAACCTGACAGGTCGTTAACTACAGCGTGCAGACGGCATTGCTGTAATTCACAAGTGCTTGTAGACAACAGCCTGGCCTGCAGCCTTTCAGAGCCTTCACCCTTTCAGAGCCTGTACGACAGAGAAGAGTACTCAGAGATGGAGCACAAAATTACCAGGTCACACTGGAAGTTGTTCACTTGCATGCCAGAGCACATAGCTGGCAGATGTTCCACCCCAGCACAGAGGTGGTTCTTTAGGACCCTTTTATGACCTCCTCTGATTTATTCTTCCTGTGTCTTTAATATCTATGAGTTTGTTGTGGGGGTTTTGGTGAAGAATGAAGGTCATTATTCAGAGATGTCATTTCACAAATATTAAATGAGATGTACGTATGGAAAAATGGATAAGCTGAGTTCAAGGCAGCAGTTGGAGGCCGGGAGATAATCAAGCAGCCAGTTCAGATGCGTGTGCCATCAGGCTGGTCTGCCTGGCATCCCTGTGCTGTTGATTAAAGGAGAAGATGTTCCTGCAGATCCTTTGGATCAGCCCTGTGCTTTGGCTGGCTGACATGAAGCAGTGCAGCTGCCCCAGCAGAGAAGCAGCAGGATGGGCACTGAAGGCTTGGCAGCTCTTGCACAGGCATCACCAGAGCTGCCACTGCAGAGCCTCGGAGGAGCTGAGGAATGTTGCAAATGATTATCTGCAGTGACATTTTGGCACTACCTCATACTAAGGAGGGTGGATGTGTCCAGGCCAAGGAACAGCCTCATTCCACAGCCACTTGTTCCAGTTCAAAATCAAACCCAAAGGCTGAAAGCACTTGCAGTAAAACAATGGCATTTCAATCAACAGATGAAGAGATGGGATTTTTCTTTCTAGCTTATAAAATTGGTCAAGTTGGGTTTAGTTGTGTCTCTGAACAACTAAAGGCATCGTGTGGTTCCTACACTAGAATAATTAGGATGCAAGTCTGGCTGAAGTAGTCCCTACAAAAGCAAGAGCTGCTGCCAGTTTGGAAAATCCTAGGTTATTACTTTTGTCTGAAAATAGGTCACACTGGAAACAGTGGGATTTGCTTGCTGAGACAAATGCTACATACCTTGAATAAAGGCCATCAGAAGCTGATTTGTTTAAAAAAAATTAAAAATCAATATTTACAAGATTGTATTCCCTTTACAATGGTGTTATTTAAAACCATCTCTTTCCAAGTTCTTTAAGTGAGGTGAAATTATTTATTTCCACAGCTGTGCAGTGTAGCCTCTATCTCTTTTGTTCTGGAGTGTTCACACTGCAATTACATTAATAATGTGCTTTTTGAGGAAATCACTTTTTAATACCGTATCCTTTACTTCTCGTGGAGGAGAGGGGCTGAATGGGAGGATTAAACCTATGCACGGGGATCATGCTGGTGTTACCACAGCACTAACAGGAACAGGATGAACAGGATGCTCAGCTCTGAGAGGAGCTGCTCCTCCAAATCTCAGTCAGGTGCAGTTAAAGCCGTATCAGGATGCAGCTGGGAGCAATAGCTAATTCCCAGCTTTAGTCCCAATTTAGAACTGCAGGACTTAGCTCTTCTCTATGACTCAGAATACAGCATATGACATAGGAAGGAACATCTTAGATTATGGAGTCAACCTTTCTGTATTTCCAAACTGGGCTGTGTAAGTCATGGCTACAGAATTCCCTTTCATGAGTGCATGTCAGGGCATTTCCCAGGAGGGAGTTTAGATTACATTTTGCTTTTCCTGTCCTGCAGTTGGGCATCTTCAAATGGCTTTTCTTCCTTCAGATTAGGCTTTCCTAAAATAAAGGATAAATGACTGAAGTCTAATAGGATATGGCTGGAACACTTACATTGCACGGCCTTGGTGGGCTCTTCTATTATGCACACACTGGCATCTTCAGAATTACTTGGTATTTTAATGTGCATTTAAAATTGGTTAACAGGAGTATAAATTAAAGCAATAGAGAAACTAGTCTCTCAAGGTTTTATTGCTCATTGTAATGTTATGTTTATGGGCTCGCTGCTTTGTGGCAGGACTTGCACTGGTTTAGTTTTAGAGAGTGCAGCTGGGAGAAGGTGGTGCCCCACCCAGAGCCTGGTGAAACCAATGGAAGCCCTTCCATTTAACTCTCTCAGGGACATGGTCACATCATTCGCACTGCCAAAGACTTGGATTTACTTTCCCAGTTGAGAACACTGTCCAGAGAAAATTCATATTTAGATAGAATTTTAAATACTTTATCGCAGCTCATTTTACATTATTCTTCATGCAACCCCTATGCCTAGTTTAGTAAAAAAAAAAGTAACTAAGAGGGAAAAAAAGATTAAAATTATGTATTTGTTGAGCTGTAACATGAGATAAGAGTTGTTCATAGAAGCGGCTGCTCCTGTTGACCTTAACAAGCACCTTTTTCCCATGAGAAAGTGCATACCAAAGATCATCTGCAGCCTTAAATACCTATGTGAGAATGCTTCAATTAAGCAGCCCAGAACACTGGGCCACTAAGGCTGTGTGGGATGTGTGAGAGTGTCCGAGATAAAAGAGCAAGAAACATCTGCTCTGCCGTTTATTTGTGTGATTGGTTAGTCTCCTAATCACTGGCTGCATAGTTTGATCCCAAACTTGTACATCAAAAAAAAATATAAATACTGGTGTGTGCTTAATAAAATGATTCTATTGACTTAGAATAGAGTCCATGTTTTTTCCAATCCCTACGTTGTGCCTAGAGATATTACTCAATTCATACAACTCTCAGGGCAACCACAGTGGAATTCTGGAAAGGGCCAGAGGAAACGTACTAATTAAAGTGGCAAAAATTTTTTCAAATTAAAGGACATGAAGCTCATGTTTCTGTCTGCCTTACCATTATTTGTCCTTTTTTGCTGATTCTGTAACTACTCTTTTCACAGCCTTCTCTCAGTTAATACCTTAATTAATTACATTTGGGCAGGCACATATACTTGCTTAAGGAATGAAACAGAGCTCCAAGTAATTGCTGTAGAAGATGACACAGAAACTCTCCCAGCTTGTTACATCAAGTTATGAATATTTATGGTTATTGGTATTCATTTCTCGTAACAAACACTTTACATTTGCATAGTTTTTGCATTAAAACTCTGCCTAAGATACCATTAGATTGTAAACATAAAGACATGAAGGAGCTCCAGAATGTGAATATTATGAAATATAGAAGAAAAAGAAACTTTTTTAGTTTCACAGACCAGACTTTTTGATTTAGAAAGTGCAGATTGAAACACAGAATACTTTTTCTAACAGTTTTCACTTTCAGAACTGGTTTAGCAGTCTAAGTCCCAGTGGCTTTTTAAGATTGATGGCCAGATCTGCAGACTTTAAGTGCTTTAAAATGCAAATGACTGGCCAAGGAAAAGAAGGTAAGTACCTGAGATACACAGCTTCTCCCAAAAGACTCTGGGAACTGGGCGTCCAACTTGCTTAGGCGAGAAGATACGAAGAGCCCAGGAGGCACCTACTGTATCACTTAGTGCCTGAAGACCCTCATAATTCTGTCTGTAAACTTCCAAACGACTTAAATCATCTTTAAGTAAGAACTTTAGTGCCTGGAAGAGTACCCTCTGTTCTCTTAGGGGTTGAAAGTGGGGTAAAAACCTGAAGAATCAGTTAACCCCCCACCTCCTAAACCCTGCCACAAATAGAAATCCAGAGAAAGTTAAATGACTTTTAAGAACTACTGGCAGCAGAAATGGGTTCAAGTGAAAGATGTTCTTTCTGGAACATCTGCAAAGATTTCTGGTAAACTGTTTCTAATGTGCCCTTCAGGAAGCTATTACTGAAATACTGGCATTTAATTTTCAATTTCCTGCTTGACCTTGTTCTGCAACATGATTTTGCATTGGTTTTCATGCATAATGTACATAAAGACACCTTCAGCTACTCAGTACATAATAGTGTTGCTGGGCCATATATTTAAAGCAAGGATTTTGTGGAGCATGCTGATCGTAATTGGAGGAGAGGAGATTCTGAGGTGCAGGCTCTTAAATACAAAGCTCTTGGAATAATGTCAGCTGGCTTGAGTAAGAAAATGTTTTCATAAGTGTTTTGAAGATGTGTTTTTGCTTACCAGTCACACACCTACAGTTTTCCTAAACTTCATGAAACTGCAGTAACATCTGCCTCTGAGAGGAACAGGGCACTAAATCCTGTACCATGACCCGTCTGCAGACATCACCTCTGTGGGACTGGGGAGAGGGATGCACTGGGTTCTTCCTTGAATTCCATACACTTTATTATACACCAAAGAGTTGTCAGCAGCTCTGTCTTTTACCATCCCTGGGTAGAGAGAGGCAGTGAACGTTTCTGTCATGCTTTTCTGTACGAAAGGCAAAAGGATTGGCACAAAAACTCCTGTCTTGTGTCAGTAAAGCAAAGCTCCACTTCCCCTCCACATGTCCCGCTCTGGGGCTTGATGTATTTGCTTTTATAGCCAGAATCTGCAGTCCAAACCAGTGCAGTGGGCACTCCAGCCCAGTACGTGCTCTTCTATGATTATGCCAAAGCTCTTACTGATGTGACTGCCAAAACTGTCTTGAACTGCGCAGGAGTCCTCCATATTGTAGTGTTAAATAGGCAGGAAATTCATATTTTAGGGAAGTACTTTCCTTCTACAGCAGGAGTTTAACAAATAGAACCAGATTCAAGTGTCCTTATTCAGAGACTCTCTAAATTTGGTGAGTGTTTTCACTCCCTAACTTGCCTCTTCACTTCGTGACATATTTTAAGAGAAGCCAAGATAATACTGTGCCTCACCTCCATATGGCTGTGGGTAATCTTGTCACAGAACAACTTGATTTTCTGTTCTCTCCCTGCCATACTTTGCATGAAATTAATTTGAATATAAACAGAGAATTTCATACTATGAATGGACAGAATTGCAGATATATAGAGAATTTCACATCATGGATGGACATAATCCCAAATATATTTACCTCTCCTCACTGGCTATCTGACCTAATGCCCACATTTGTTCATTGTCAGAGTCTGAATTCACTAGAAGCTTAACAGAAATTATCAAACTTTAGCCTTTTCATGCGCTCAGTTGGATGTTTCATCCGTTAAACCCTACTGCTTCAGCAGAGACATTCAGCCACCAGGGGAGCTACATAAAACCACCTGTTCCAAAGAACAGGCAGAAATTCTTTTATCTTTAGGCATTGCACTAATAAATGATCAAATTCTGCTTCCTGTATTTGCAACCAAAACCTCCAAACAGACCCATCCACTGTGCAGTGCAAACCAAAACACCAAAGGCCAGAGAAGAAGATCACAATACTACATTTCACCAGCCTGTAACACCTTAAGGTCATTGTTCTATTCATGCTGATATTGGGTTTTTGGGTTTTTTCAAGCATCTTTTTTAGAACCATCTTCCTTCCTATGTGGCTCTCCAGTTAAGCTTCATACAGACACATTTATATTTCTGTATATGCCTACAGCTATAGAGATTTTTCATATTTAAGATTCAAATGTTTGATATACACCTGCTTTATCTACAGCATTCCTTCTGTAATACCAGGAAGTAATACATGTGTGGTAAAAAATTAATCTAGTGGTTGAAGAACAACAAATATAAATTACTTTACAAGAGAGAACTTAATTAGTGGAATTTTATGATGTGTGGAGATGGATGTGCTCCATGAATGCCAAGGTCTTTGCATGAAGATGCACAAATAATTTCAGGTTGGAATTTTTTTTTAATTGCTTTTAAGAATTGAAACAAACATAGGGATGCAAACTGGTTTTTTTTCCCCAGCATTGTCTTTTCAAGAGTCCATCCCCTTATTTTTGCATTTTTAAATGGTTTTTAACATTGAACATTTTTTGTGAATAGTTTGCTGATTTGGGCTTTTAAAAATCAGTTTTCTAGAAATAAGCCACAAGAAATCAGGATATAATAGCGGATTCTAAATTAATATCAGCAAACCAATATTGGGAAAAGCATATTGTCTTATTTGTAGATGCAGAAGGTGGATCATCTTGATAGTTTCTTATGTCTCTCTGGCATTTTTACCGTTTCTTACTATTCCTAAAGAATTTTTACTCTGTTCTTTTTTTTTTTTTTTTTTTTTTTTTGTAATTTCACCACCCTGGGTACTACACTGTACACAATGTTCAGCTGTAGTTTCTTCATACACCTTCAGAATACTCTTACTATTATTTTAAATAGCTTGTGCCCTGTCATTTGCAAATAATGTAGAGCATTTTATCCAAACCAATGTTTTCAGTGATAGTTGAATTGGGGATTTGAACTTATTTTAAATTTCAAATACAACATGAATTATTGAATCCTCAAACCAGCCTGATTCTACTTTCACCCACAAAAATACATCCCAATTTTACACGTGAGAAATTTTGTGCACATTTCTAGTATGGAATCTACTGCAGGTAATAAATGTGGTAAAAGATCACAGGAGTTTGGGTATTTCATTCCCTCATTTATGGCCTGGTGAATGTGCAGTGTTCTGTGCAGACACAAGAAGCTGCTGGGGCCAGTCAGCAAAGGAAGAGGGTGTTTGGGATAGAGAAACAGCATTTCCATATTGTGCAAAGGATAGCAGCAGAAAGGAAGAGTTAACCACTTAGCATGTGCTCAATCCAGCATCCTTTCCAGTTGCTGTATCTAAAGTTAGGAATGTGCTTGGAGGAGGAGCAGCAACCCACAACCAAGCACAAGAATGTCAACAGCAGACTTAGCTCTCATTGCAAGGTCCATGAGCAATGGGTTTATGCAGAATTGGTTTTTGCTTTGACCAAAATAAATGCAGAATTTTATTTAGTAAAAACAGTGAGCCCAGAATTCTTTAACTTTCACAAAACTGGCAGCTAAATCCAAGAACATATGTCCAATTTACTGTGTGGGCAAGGCACTTCTACAGAACTCTAAAATTAAGTTGTTGTGTATGTTTTCTGAAGGTGGGAGTGACCTTCTGGAGATACTTGAGCTTTTAGGAATCATCTTCAACAGGAAATGAATCACCTACTGAGTTCACCGTGTTCTGTAGGTATTTCTTGTTCTAAATTAAGAGTCTGCGGGACTGAGCCCCTTCTCACCATTTTTACCTCAGATTTGCCCCAGTATCAAGTGTGCGGGGAATAATCTGGACGTGGGGAATTGCCTCTGGATTCTACCACAACCAAAATGATATTAATGAGGTTCAAAGTTAAAATTTTGTCAGGAAGAATTACAGTCCATGTGTTTGTAGGTACACATTTTGTATAATTTTGTAAGACTGGTATGTAGCTCCTGTTCTAATCTCCATTTTTACGCTGATTATAATTAACTGAATAAAATGAAGTAAGATTTCCTTGTTGTAAAGCATCCCAAAGCATGTCAATCTTAAAGCAATAACCAGCATCCTGCATGTGTGAGGTTTTTAACACTCAGCTCTGCACAACATTGCCATTCAGAGTCTTAAATAGGTAGCCTCAAGGTTCAGTTCTTGCTTCAAGAAAGAAGTGGATTCCATTTCTCTCTACTGTTGTACTGAGAGAACAGTACTGAGAGAACTGATGAGAGACCATCACCTGTCCTCAAGAAACTGAAGAGGTACGAGAATGTGGAAAATTATGTAAATCAGGTATTCTTCAGCCACGGTCTCTGGAATAGGTCATGGGAAGTGGTCATGTGGGCAAGCCAAAAAGATTGGAGAAAAGACAAAAGTCTTATGTAAACACTTCCAGTTCTGCTGTCAGCAACTCTCCTGAGACTCACACAGCCATGCCCCCAGCACAGCCAGTCAGGAGAAGCCCTGGAAGTCTGAGCTTTGGAAAGAAAATCTGCTGCTCATCAGCTTTCATAGTGAAGAAATACCAAGCGATTCTTGTTTGGAATATGTGTTATGATTCCATGGGCAGGCTTCCCAGAGACTGTTTGGTGGCACAGAGAAGCCTCATGGCAGCAGGCCAGCTGGCACCCTCAGCAGCACTCCATGATCTCTGGAACCCCTGAGAAACAAGCAGAGCTTCCTCCACAGATGGCTATCGGCCTCCTTCTCATCCGCTCCACAGCCTGTGACTCCCAAATCAATATTTTCATAGGTAGTTCAAAATTCCAGCTGGACCTCCTGTGCATGTGCGCTCCTCCAGCCTCTGCTTGTAACCATTTTCTTCCATTTTTGCATGGCTTTAGCCAGCAGTTTCTGGTGTTGAGAGTCTTAACCCCCAATCACCAGGAATTGCAATTTCCAAAGGAAGTTAAGGCATCATGCAGTTTGTCTTCAGGGAACCCTGCTCTCTTCTAAAGATCTACCAAAGCAAAAGAAAGTAACTGCAGTGGCAACTGGAACAGATTCTAACTTGAAGAACAAATAACTTTCTAGCTCTAGTTTCTGTGTTGCCCTTGGCCTTTGTTCAGTTACTTAAACTCATCCCTCAACATTGAGAAAGAATCAGTGGTTTCAGAGAGGGACCTCCTGTTTTCCATTAATGAACATCCTTGGTCGTTCACAGGATTTTAGTCTGGCACCATCATGTTTGAGTAGAAGAAAAAAGACTAATCCTATCTTGAAACTTATATCATGAAGCAGGGTTTCAGATAACAGTATTTGTACACTTGAAATTTTGTTTTAAAACATCCTAATTAAAGGAATACCAAGGGAAAATTAATGTCAAAGCAATACTAGAGGCCTTGCTGTACCCTCATATCCTAAATAAAGGTATTCTTGAGGTTTAAATTAAGAAGTACCTGATTCATTAAACAATGTTTTATAAGCATTTCCTTCACTGATTCATGTTACTACATCAACTTAATTTTTTTTTCCTGGGGACACAGAAGTGTAAGCAATGAAAATAAAAACAGAAGTCCCAAAACATCTATACAAAGGTACTTGCTCTGGGCTTTGTGTTGTCCAAAGACATTTTAAAATGATTGTTCCTCAGTTGTCTTTACGAAGTAAATGGATTACAAAGTAATATGGAATAGTGGACGTGCAGCATTTCTTTGTTTTGCTAGGTATTAAAACTTACCATCCTTGATTTCTGCTACTATTTAAATAAATTTTCTGTATTCTGTCACTTGTGCACTATATGCACAAGTGTTTCATTTCATGTCACTGAAAACCTCTTACATATGGCCAGGAATAGGACCATCACCAGAAAGCTTATTTTTAGAATATTTCAAGGCTGATCTGAAAGGGCTCTGTGTCCAAAATAACAGAGCTTATTTTTAGAATATTTCAAGGCTGATCTGAAAGGGCTCTGTGTTCAAAATAACAGAGTAGCTCTTTGTCAGACCTCCAACATGGCATAATTTAACAATGCTCCTCATTATTTTTAACGGTAGAAGCTTGTGGCTTTATACACTTCACATATTCCATATTTTTTAATATAAATGTTAGTACCAAATTTCACTGTGTTTTGCTAGCTCATCACACATCTCAGCGAAGGATGAAAGAGCACAGACCTGGCTTTGTGAGAACGTGGTCCAGCAGCAACCCTCGTGTCTGCAGAATGTTGAGGCTTTTGTTGTACTTGTTGCTAAACCACTGCCACTGTCCTAATTAGCTTTTCTTATGTTTGTCTTTGAACAGCTAAATAACTGAGGTCTCTTTCAGCTGTCTTGTCGTTGAGATTAATTGTAAACATCTGCCAGCTGGTGAGGACAGTAATTCTTGTAGCTGTTCAGCAGAGTCCCTGAAAGGACACTGCTTTATTTATTTTGTAAAGCCCTGCTGTACAATTTCTTTGTAACTTGAGATTATGTGTCTGGATTTTTCCTTTCTCTTCCTCATTAACAGAGGTTTTATGTACAATTTTTTTAAATGCTGTCAATGTTGGAAGTAGAAATCAGCATCAAAGCAAAATGAAAATTGCCCATTAATGCTGCATTTCATTCTTGAGATGGCAGAAATCAAAAGTCTGTGTTTATGTAATCGATAGAATCCTATTCTATTGACAATGAGAAAAATTATTTTAAAAGTTTCACTGAAACCTGTTCTGTAACAACTTAAAACCTCTATGCTATCACACAACCATCTGGGAGAAGCAAAAATGCTTGTTTCAAAGGCCAATACAAGCAGGAATAGATGTGTACATAGATAAGCAACCTGAGCAGATGGTTAGAAAAAATGAAAGTGGACGGCTGAGAAAAGGTCCCTCTGACATTCGCTATTAGAGACAACAGTGGCTGTTAATAAAGCAGAGTTAATTCTATAGCAAGGAGTGAAATATTTAATCAGCAGTACTTCATACTTAATTCAATTAACTGCCTTCACCCATCAGTATTAACGAGAGTTGGAGCTTGGATTAACGTGCTTGAGCTTCATCACAGCACTCCCAGTCTGCTTAAATGCTGCCAAAACTTAATAAAGTGCTGCCAGTCAAATTACAGTATCTGAGCCCAGTGCATCAATGTGCTAATACTGCAAATTATCCTCTACTCACAGCATTGTTTGATAATTCCTTATTTATGCTGATCTCTGCACTAAAGAGTTTAATTAGTGTACAGTGGTAGAACAAGTTAAATTTCTTATCCCTTCCTTGATGACGTCTTCAGTATCATGCAAGAGCACTAACTATAAAGGGTGTATCCATGTGTTTTCAACCCCCCCAATGTTTTAAATAATGACTTTTATCAGATATATGGATTGCCACAGCAGAATTTCTACTAGTCTGAAAAGGATAGATGCTAAATTAATTTCTGTTTTGGTACTAAAGAACATTCCTATTGTGGTCTTTGTTTTTCTATGTGTAACACACATCTCACCCTCAATTCCCATGAATAGCCCTGATTGTGCCACTTCCTGTGGCTCATATTCCTTGTGCTTTCTCTCCCTCCAGGGCGAGAGAAGGGACAGTGAAGGTTTCCAAAGTATTTTCCTTTCTGCCGTTGAGGGATTTGATTCTCAGAAGCTGATAAACCTTCCTCAGCAGAAGCTGAGAGAGTGATGCTTTGGTATTATATCCCATCCTGTCCTACCTGTGGCCAGCCTCACCCAGGAGGCTTTGGAAGCTCTAAGCCCAGCCTTAAGCACTGCTGAAGGGGGAGGCAGGCAGCCAGACACTGCTTATTCCACCTTTAACTCTTCTGAAATAAATCTCTGCTGCTCCTCAAAACCCTTGGCTACTTTTCAGCTGGGTGAATTGAGGCCAGACCCTGGCATCCAAAAGAAGATTTGAAAAGTGCTTTGAAATGCAAGTTCTGGAAGCATTACAAGCTGTCATAAGAATCACAGCAAGATAAATGACATTACAGAGAAAAGGCAGAAGAGCATGCTTTTTTATATATTTCTTTTTTATCTTACCAGAAGAAGAGAAATGAAGATGTCAGTTACAGATTTTAGGTACAGCCAAGGGCCTGAGAGTTCAGGAGTCCACAACATGAGTTTGAGGGAAATTTTGTTGGAAAGTAATTTAGACTTGTACAATATTCAGAAATGTATTTTGGGGAGACAGAAAGGCATGTGCAAGTCACGCTTGACGGTATTCCACCTGAATAGATTTCCCCTTTTACCTTGGCTTTTTGAGACTATTCCTGTCACCTGGAGTATGTGAAATCCAAGGAAATGAAAGGTGTCATAACCACCCAGTTCCTCAATCCACGAGGTGAAACAAGTGGAGGCTGAATTGGAAGTGGTGTCATTCTTTTGGGAGCTGTAGCCCTGTACTTGGCATCAAGTCTCTTGAGGACAAGTGAAGATTAGAGAATGCAGCACAATACATGAAAGCAAGAAACAGCCGCCAGAATTTCTCAGAAGAACAGAGAAACTGGGTCAGTCAAGAACTGCATAAGGAGGAATGCTATTTATGCTATATGTTCAGCAAGTAGTGCCATCTGAGCATTTCATTCACCCGAAAAATATTAGAGGTTATGGCCAAGTTGGCTATATTTTAGAAATGGAAAATAGCGGAGAATCAAACCCTCACCTGTTAATAACGTCAGCATAACTCCATTAATTTGACCAGAGTGTCACCAGTTCAGAACCTGTTCCTTGCAGTCAATATTCGTCCTTTACCATATTTTGTTAGGAGTGTTAGCAGCAGCAAGTGAAATGCTGAGTTAACAAGTATTTCCAGACCCCATGTCCACATCAGAACCTGTATAAGGGTTGCAGATTTCAGGGGTTCAGTAAGGGTTCAGGGATGCAAATGCCTTGCAGGTGGTAAAAGTTTCTGTCTTAATGGAGACTAAAATGAGCTATGTCCACATTGGAAAAACGGTTTGAATCTGCCGATAAAGTTGAAATCCTACTTTATCCTTTTGCCTTCTATTCAAAATAGAAGATATAAAGACCATCTACAGTGTCTACCCAAAATCTAATTTACACTAATAAAGAGGCACTCAGGCTTTCAGCCATTTAAAAGAAGAAGGAGAACCACTTTCTAAATCAGTTTCTAAGTTCTGGCACTTTTGGTGACATTGAAAATAAAAAAATTGATCCAGAAAATTAGCAGACAACCTATCGTGGAAGTGCTGGTGCAAGGAGTGTTGCAAAATGGAAATCGGAGAGTTGGTTATAAATGGGCTGCACCAGGATGTTTCTGTGCAGTGGCTGTATTTGTCAGTGAGATAAAAACATGGCAGCAAATACAGCACTATTGACTTATGAATGATCAGGACAGACTCAGTTTAAAAACAAGAGAATAAGGAGCTCGTGCAATTCAATGTAGCAAAAGAAAATATGGTGCTTGCACTGACGGGACATTAGAAAACGGTCTTCTTCTCCCATGTGTAGTCCTGCTAGTAATTGTCAAGAAAAAAAATATGTCAGAAGTTTTAATAGTAAAAAAAAGAAAAAAATAAATTAATAGATCCTCCTGACAACCTTTTCTGCTTGTGAGTTTTCTGCCCTGCACACAGAGAGTGACACAGGCTCTGTGCTGAATGTCATTGTTGGCCAGAGCTCCAGCTGTAAATTCGCAGCTCTCACAGCAAGAAGACGCAGCCAGATAATGGATATGGATTTTCTGTACATCATGACTGTGTGTCATCCAGCTACCACCTGTACTGAACCTAATAATTTGTCTGAATAAAGCAGTACTCCATAAACTTTACTGCTGAGCAAACAGCACGCTGTTGGCAACATCATACTCTGCTCTCACTTTCAGCCCATCAAAAGATGACTCAATTACCATTTAAAATTTTATACTGCCTATGAAGTCAAGGACTGGAGAATTAGTAGTCATCTTGAAGGTATTTTGAAAAGAGCAAATGTATCTTAATGTGACGAGGTGACAGGTTTGCATGTTAGTGTTAAAAGGACAAGCCAGTGTTGGTGTTAATTTTAACATGCAAGATATACACAGTGAAGAACAGGCAGATGAAAATGATGGATTCTGTCAGCACCTAAGAGGGGATGATCACCCTTCAGAGATGCCCGGATTCGGGGATTAGAAACAGAAGAACTAGAAACGACAATTTCTTTTCCTTCTGGAAAAGTCAAGGCAAATGGTAAAATTGATAATTAGAAATAGACTTGTGAAGCTTGGCATATTTTGCTTTCTTAAAAGCTGTGGTAGGTGTTTGTCTCTAAAGTGCTTTTATCTCATAGCGGAATTTCAGGGAAGCCGCCTTAAACTTATGTCTTATTTAAGGCTGAGTCTGAGTCCAAAATATGGGTATCATTTAAGAGTGGAAAGAAGCGTACTTAATTTTAAACCTATTTATTATGCCCACTGCCACATGGTCCTGTACAGTCAGTGGCCAGAACAAGCACTGCTAATTTTAGGAATTTGTTTTCTAATGCAAAATTTTATAAGATTTCTATACAATTTAGAAATGCTAATGTACAAGGGATAACAAGAACTAGAAAAAAGAAGGAAGAATTTAAAAACTTCTGATAAACTCAGGAGTTTCAGTGTATTTAGTTAAACCTCATTCATGACAAAATATGAGGATCTGTATGTGCAGATTAAGAAGCTGAATGTATTTCTGAGTTTCCACACGTCTATATTGTGAGGGATTTTTAACTTAAAAATTATTAAATGTGAACCATGGAGCATCCTGTCAGATACCGCTTCACACAGCTGAGTTAGGAGAGAGATGAGTATGGAAATACGAGAGCAGACAGAACAAGACAAGGTGACATCTGACATCCAGGTAATGCACCAAAACTCATCTAATAGATGGTTTGCAACAATCAAATTTTCTTGCACCTCAGGCTACAAAAAGAAGTTAAATGTAGAATATTCAGTTTAAAAATAAACCAAATAAGAATATGCTGTGTATCTCAGATTAAGGAGGCTTTGGTATTCATGCTAGCAAGTTGCAGTAATCATCCTAAATCTTAACGGTTACCTAAAAGCACTTTGTTACAGGGATCTGGTGGGACATGACAATTATCTTCTCCTAAGTTTGGGTGTCCTCATTAGGTGATTTCTTACTGGTTGGATGTCCACAGGGTTTGTAGTACCCAAGTAAATTTTCAGGGATCCCAAGGTCTAGGATTTACCATCCAGGTGGTTTTAGCTGAGGGTGAACAAAACTTCCAGCAAAAGATTTGAGGAGCCGCTTCTCGTGCTTGAAGAGGGACCAACCACGATTTTACCAGAAAGTGCAGCTCCTGAGAAGGTAGCAGTGGATCAGTCACACATGTGTGGAAGAGCCATCTATAGCATCCACATCAGGAATAATTCCCAGGAGAAGACTGAGTCCACCAAAATACGCAGGGTTTTTAATACTGTTAACACCTGCTTTGATGGTAAGCCTAGTGCAGCCTCAGCCCGAGGAGAGCAGTGGTTGCCTTGGAAGTTGATCTGTTTGTTTTGAGTGCAGAAAATTAGGCTCATCTGCTTAATGAGTTACAGAGTGTTCTCAGACTTTTGAGGGGTTATAAGAAGTGTTGCCTTGGGGAAAAAGAGACCTTAAAGAAACCTCACTAGGCTGCAAAAACTGTGCTTCCTGTGTTTTCAAAGGAATTTCTAGAACTGGAGGCTTCCTAATCACTGGCAACTGTGGAGATGCCCAGGCAGGTCTGTGATGGGTGCTGGGGACTGGAGCATTAGTCAGTCCATCTGAACCACTCTATTCAGACAACATTTCATGAGAACTTCAGATTAAAAATGCATCACAAAAATCCTTCCACCAGCAGAAGCAGCTTCAGATGGTATCAGAGAAGAAATTTCCCAGAGGTTACTGTTTATGGAATTTTAGTTTTCGCAGATTGGGAGTGTATTTTTTGAAGGAAGAGAAAGTGAAAACGGGCCAAGTCAATGGTGTGAACAAAACCAGAGATTCTTCCTCAGACACCTGAAATTATCCCCTCTGTTTAAAAGGTTGTGCCCACTTTGATTTTATTATATGCTCCACAGCAAAACCAGAACATGCATGAAACGTGGAAGTTAAAGGGAGAATTTCAGGGACTGTAAGAGGTATCAGACATAAATTTGAAATTAGATGTGGATAGCTTATTTAGTATCTTTTGGCAAATGCTGTGTATTCAGAATGTATCTGTGCTTCAGAGAAGCACTTTGCTGTAAAGCACTAAAACTGTATTGTTTCCTTCTAAAGCTTTTAAGATTTTCAAACTTACGATGTGCTGAGGCTGAAGGTTTCAAAGGAGTGATTATTACTAAAAAATTGCAATCGTAGCAAATCAGTGGTGTAACACCAGGCCTTGTGAAGTTTCTGAAATAACTCGCACGCAAATACAGCAAAAAGTATTATTTCACATCATAAAACTGACAAGCACATCACTGGGCCAAATCCCAAGAAACTATGTATAAAGACCATTTTTAATAATAAACTGGCCACAGTTAATGCTACAGAAACTAAATTGATACTTCTCTTGTAGCAGGCTGGTTGTAAGTGGTCCAGAAATTGTCATTCTATTCCTCTGCTGGTTTCCTTTGGCAGCATAATAGATATATCTGTTACCTCAGCTGACAACAGCAAATAGTGCAGAACAAAAAAAAGGCATCACTGTTGATGGAGGTGAAGCCTCCAATGACAATTGCCTGCCTGAGAGACTCAGATTTTGCCCTGTTCCTCTTGCACAAAAGTTAAATTGCCAAGGAAGCTTTGGGTAGTACAGTCCAGACTTTAAGAAAATAGTCCAGCTAACACAAGCCATGAGAGTGTTTGTTTGTTTTGCTAAGGTTTTGTGATTCACATTCAACTTTCTACTTTGAAAATATTTCTGAAATAAGCACATTCAATTTTCCTCATAACATGTTCATTCTTTTCTGTTAAAGAAGAAAAGCAGAGTGGAGCAAGTTTAGTCACTATATGTAGTTTATAGTTGCTGAACTCCTGCTGCTCTTCTGCTAAGATGACTTCAGGCCTAGTGGGATTTTATTTCCATGTATACCACTGCAGTTCAGCAACATTTCTACAGCTGTTTGAAAAGCAGGGTAGGAACTTCTTAAAATACCTTTCTTAAAGCTCAGATCAAAAAGTCATTGTATATATTGCCACAGATCAGGATGGAAAGCTTTTCTTAAAAAGTTCTCTTTGTCCCAAAAATTCATTCCGTTTCCTCTCTAGCTGGGGCAGTGCTGAAACTTGGCTAAATAAATCAGAAATACACGATTTTGTTTGGCAAGACTGATGTTCACTTTTCTTTGGACAGGTTATACTGAAGAAACCTCTTGATAGTAAACACCTGTAGTGAATTTGCATATGGCAATTTTAATGGGATTTATGATTACTGACTTGGGGAGCTTTGTGTCAGAAGTTTTAACGTAAGTAAGAACACTAAACAGAGCTAATCGGTACTTACTAAGGCTTCTGGATATTACTTCTATTAGAAATGTATAAATAATAAAAATAAATCACATTGCCAGATATCTGAAACACACCAGGCTCTTATAGGAAAATAAACATTGTGGCCATGAGTGAGAGTCTATGTTCTCTTTCTCACTGAGAGCACAAATTGAAATGAGCACTTTGTTTTTTGTTCATGTTAAAACCAGACTGGTGCACTGATGGAAGGTACTGGTCAGTGTATGGGACCAGTTTGTTCTGAACAGCCCTTTGGCAAGTGCAGACAAACTGTAGGTTTATTCAGCTAATTCAAATTAAAACTAAAAAATCAAGTGGAAACTTAAGTCAGAAGAATTTTTTTCTTAATAAAAAATTATGTAGGAACGATTAGGAGTTGGTAGTTCCAAAGTCTAAGGAATTACCATGAATTAGTTCAGTTAGTTCTGTTTTCAGGATTATTCTGCTCATATTTTGATTTCTAAAAATATTACCCTGTGATACTGAGGTCAACTAAAATTTATTTTTTCAGTGATTATGAAGCTACAGATTTTGCCTCTAGGCAATTTTTTTTTTATTACCTGGTGTATTTGCTACTCATAATAAATTTCAGATTTATTTAGAAGCTTGGGTTCATAACATTCTTGATCCTCTTTCCAGTCTTTTCCATGTACATAGTTATAAATTTTCTAGTCAATCTGGATGTAACCATTTAACACTTTTCTTCCTAAACCTCTTTTCATATGGTAGGTGTGAGTTTATTCTTTTACTGCTGGAAAGACCATCAAATACTGTATCCACAAAATAAGATGTATTCAGTTCTGTGTGAAGGTCACAAGTAATAAAGCCTCCAAGGCACTATCTTACAGTGAATCTTGGCTGCCAGAAAGGCAACATCCATTATCTTTTACACATCTCCCTTGGAAGCAATTGATGCTCATTCCTTCTGAGCGGATGCAGTCTCTGGCAGGAATGGGATGGCAGGAGTGTTCCAGAGCTACGGGCCCTCTGCGACACACACACACAGAGTAGATTCTGCTCGTTGTGCCTCCAAGAGATTTTAGGATTCCACATCCTGGCATTGGCCCTCTGACCAGTGTCCCATTGCACTGCTGGAGGATGTTGGGTGCTGCTGAGGTGTTCTTTGAGGTGCAGCAGTTACCTTGCAGCTCAAAAGATGCTCATGCCCTGCTGTATTTCTCACATAAACAGTGTGGTGGCTACTGGCACTTTTCACAAGCTGAAAGTCCTTACAAGCTACGGAAAGAAAATGTCACATGGTTATTGCCTTACAAACTCAGGCCCCCTGCCAGCACTGGTTAGATGAGCAGGATTTTTTGTGATGCTGTGTGATTGACACTGAGCCGTGCAGACGGCTTAATCCACAGGTTAGGGAAACAGCTGGATAAGGAGGGCCCTGGAAAAATCACTGCTGTGCTAAACAGCTTTTCAGTCAGAGTTCGTGGAGTTGCTAGTTGGAAATAATAGAGGGTTCTGCTTGCAGTGCTGTTTGAGCTAACCTTGAGCACACACCTGACATCCACAGCTCAGTTCCTCCTGAGTCAGGGTGTTTTCATGCACTGAGGGCACCACAGCAGCACATTCCCAAACCCTGTCTTGCATCCAAGAGGGAGCATCCACTCCTTGACCGTTCCCTGAATCCATTCCTGCTGTTGCACTCAGAGCAGAGTTGATCTTGTGACTCAGTTGCTGCTGTGAGTTGTGCTGTTCTGGCCCTTTGGCTTACACCTGCAGCCTCCTTGAGCTGTGTTCAAGCCATCCCCTGAGCAGTCTGGGGGTCTGCTCTCTGCCCTGATGCTCAGCCCTGCTTTAGGGCACAGCCCCCACCACTGTCCTGCTCTGGCTTCTTTGTGTCTGTTCTCCCCCATCCACCCCATGAACCATTTCCAAGGAGACTGCAGACCCTGCACTCAGGGGAAGCACAAAGCAAGTCCTGCCCATTTCAGAGTCCTGGCACAACACACAAACCCTTTAAGAGCACATGATCTGCCCTCTCCTGGCTAATTTTTGGTGGAATAGTTAAGGCAATACCTTGGCGTGGTTTAACTCAGCACTTCTTATTTAATAAGAGAACTTGAAGGCCTTTTCTTAAATTCAAGCATAAAAAATAAAAAGTGTTCTGGTCCTACCTACTACAATTTCTTAGCACTCAAGATCTAGTCCCTCTAATGGAACTAAAGGCAGATAGAGACTTGTACACTTTTACCTGGTTTTTGCAGAGAGTTGGTTTAAAATTTAGACAGAAAAAGGATGTAAGAGTAGAGATCAAAAATCTGTAATCTGTGCTAAATTCAACATGAATTTCAGCTCTGCAGTCTGAATCTTGCTGTTGAAATTTTCAGGTGATAATTTTTTCCAAAGGGTGTGGGATAGGAGTGGGTCAGTCATGCCCTCCTCACCTCACTGCCCTGCTGGCACTGTCCCATCACATGCAGCACTCTCTTCCCTTTCTCCACTCCCAAACGATGCCTAAAGTATTTATTTACTTCCTTCCCCACCTCCATTCTATTTTTGGGGTGGTTGGAGGGATTTTGGAAGGGTTTGGTTGGTTTCTTTTCAGACAAAACCAGCTTGAGAACCTTCCCATTTCTCCTGTCCGATGGGAGAGCTACATAACATTCCTTTGTGTTCAACTGCCAAGACAGAAACTTCAAAGTAAATGAAAACACACTTACTACTGTCATTAAATACACATTTAGGTGAGTATTTAAGAACCTTTACAGCCTTGCAAAAACAAATATATTTTCAAAATGTTTCTTCACTGACAGCAGAAAGCAGCATTTGCTGTATCTCTGTCCAAAAGCAGCCTCAGCAAGATCAGCAAGTTTGTTTGGAAGTTCGGATTCACAGCACAATTCAAAACTGAATGCATTAATGGACCTAAAGGTTTGAAATGTGACCTTGTCACCAAAAAACCTGCAGTATACTTGAGCATCACATATGGCAATTAATCCAATGGTAAAGGATTTTCTGATGTTGGCAAGTTCATAAAGGATTAAAAGCAGAAAACTTATTTAAATAGCATGTAAAACATGAGTAATCATGTAGTATTTGCCTTGCATTTTCTAGAAGAGCCAGAGGGCCATGGACAGACTCACCTGAACAGCTCTAACAAGCAGAAGCAGATTTGGAACTCAGAGCGGGTTTATGTATAATGTGAGATGTCTTCCCATCTATGTGTCACATTTTAGCTATTTGGTGAAGGTGAACAATTTCGTTTATTTTCTAGTTTGCAGGGGGTTTACAGATAGCTTTTCAGCAGTGCAGTTTCTTTCCTCTTTAAGAAGTTATTCAGTATTTATGTTGTTTATAAACAATTTTTCTGGACTAGTCACCACACTGACAGACTTTTTAGATTATGTAATAGGCCCATTTTTTCAAGAAAAAGTGCATCCTTTCCTATATTCCCTTATATTCACATTATTTCAGAGAATTCAGACAACACATTTCAGCCTTTCTGAAAATTAGGTAAATAATGACCAGCCTTACACCCATCATAGTACTGACGATCTGACATTCAGCTGATTGGTGATGCAGGAACTTCTTGGGTAAGAAACAGTTCTATTTCCTGGCCAGTGTATTAGTCCAGAATACAGAAACCAGACAATGTGGCATGAAGCAAGAAATACCCTTGCACTCAGCTATCCCATTACATCCCAGAGAGTAATTCCTGTGCAAAGAGTTTGTCAGATGCCTTAGAGACCTGCAAGATACAAACATTGTTCAGGAGGAAGAGAGAACACAAGTGAGACTTCCCTACAGGCTCCTTAGTTACTGGGACTACCATAAAACCAGGTTCATCCCGAGTGAGAGGGACCACAAAGCCTTTTGTGCTTCTGCCTGTTGCACACAGAGAAACACGGAAAAGTGTTCAAATGAATCTCTGGGTACAAGAGATCTGGATTCTCCATGAACGTGGAAGTTTTCTTACATAAGGATTAAGCTGGTTGCTGTGCTCAGCAGCCTGTCTGCAGGGGCTGGGTGCCACATACTGTGTGTACAACAGGTTGTCAGGAAAGCAGGGACTGGATTCTGCCCCAACAGAAATATCAGATCTTCAGAGTCTTCACCACACAGAGGAAAATGGATCACTCAGTGAAAGATCAATCACTGGAGAGCAATTAGCTGAACAGTTTGATGTAGCCATTGAGGGGAAGCCAAGGTTTCTTTCCATTCCAAAATATTTTGTAGTAATGGCTCTGTTGAAAGTTGTGGCTTGGCAGCGCCAGGATCGGACTTCTAAGAGATCAGAATTGCCCAGACAGCATTTTTTTCACCCTGTGAGTAAGTGCATCAAGTCAGCTGTGCTCACTTCTGGCCTTTCCAAGAATAATCAAAGTTACAGAGTTTTGGTAATCTCACTACAGAAGCAGCATCCCCAGGCAGAGCCAGAGCCCTGTGGGACGGGGTCACAGAAATCTGATTAAACACCAGAGCAGAGAGCATCATTGTTCCTGTCTTGAACTGTCATTACAGATACAAACTGCAGCACTCAGTGCTGAACTCTGTGCTGGCTCCTCGCTTGTCTTTGCAAGTCAGCAGAGTCTGGACATTTCTGCCTCCCTGGCTGTCATTAACTGCAGGAGTCTTGTGGGAAGCCAAAATAGTGCAGAGCTACAAGCAGTTCTTGAGGGGTTGCTATCACACACACAAATACCTTGGAGAATGGGACTTGTTAACTCCTCCTGAGTGCTCCTTACACCTGCCTCTCACACCTACCTTCTCCAAACTGAATCCCCTTATGCCCCGCAGTTCCAGAGTGAGATGCTCATTAAACCCATCCTAATAAAGGAAGCATTAGCAGGCATGCCCTGGATTTGGCAATAAATAGTTAAATTCCAACTTACTACAAAATAACCTATGGTTATTTTAGTAACAGTATACTGTGAGGCACTGGGATACCCAGAGAAAGCACTTTTGATAGAATAAATATGCTGTCTTGTTATTTTTTTATGTTCCTACTTTCATTTATATTTTTCAGCAGAAGGATTGATAGTATCCCAAAGACATTAAAATAAAGCTGAATCTACAGAACAGAACTCAAGGTATCTGCTGGATAAGCATTCTTTTCTCTTCCCTTAAAACAATAAGTTCCAAATTACTTTTCTCTGAACAACTTTTTCTATTCAATTTCATCTATTTAAGGCTTTCTTCACCTTTCTTCTGGATCTTCTTTGAAGTCCTACATCTCACTCATCCTGCCTCAGAACAGCCACTCATTTTAACAGCACAGCCATAGTCCCCAGTTTTACACCATGAGCTGCAGAAAACCCAAGGATGAAGAACATGAAGAGGAAAGATTAAAGACCATAGGATAGCTCAAAATCTGTTCCCTGCGTTTTAAGGCAAAGCCCCATTTCAAGTCCAGAACGACCATCACAGCTTTTTATTTTGCATTTTATCTTTTTCCCGTTCAGTCTATGCTTCAGCACCAGGCCAAACTCTCCCCATTTGCCACCCCCCAAATTACAATGAGTGCCAGGCAAATGCTCTCAGATGTGATTGTGCCTGGCTCAAGGGAAATCTGTTGGACCCTGGCAGTGATTGATGGCTGAGGGACTAACCAGACCTGGTTAGAAATTACCAGCTGAGTGGCAGTAATTGGTGGCAACTCGTTAGTCATACCCACAGCCCAGGCACTGGCAGGCAGAGGGAGGGAGCACAATGTGCTGCTCAAAGGCAGGTAGGACACAGACCCACAGGGACTGGGGATGTAAAACAGGGAGAGGGTGCTGCCTTCCTCCCCTCCCTTTTCTCATTTTTAGCTCATTTGCCAGGAAGGATTTTCCTTACCCAAGACTGACACTTTGATGAGCAATATGTGCCCACTCCATTAAACCTCCCAGTTGCTTCTTAACTTTTAAAACAAACTGTTCTTTAATCTGTTTTAATTTTCACTTTTTCTCTTATAGTTGTGCTAAATCTTTCAGCAGCAGGAACTCCACTCACATTACATGGAAAAACCCATTTCCCCCAAGACTGTAGTATCTTGTTGACTAGAATGAGAGAGAAACACATTCTCTTTTCAGAACTTTAGTAACCCTGGCCCTAGAAGATTGTTAGCTGCTTAGTTTTGGACCTGGATATACCTCTCCCTATGGGTGCCCCTTCCTACTCCTGCCATATGAATAATGCAAAGGAGAACAGACAATATGAAAAGCATCTGTAAACACCTTTATAAGCAGCTGACCTATATTTTTCAGAAGCATTAAAGCAGTGTTTGATTGTATAGCTTTAGTATGTGTGAACTCACCACAGTGTGGCAGAGAAAAATGTAATTACATACTGTTGTATAACTACTCTTTACCCCAAGATTAGCATAACTTGTAGAAGGGAATTAGTCTGGTTTAATCACTGTAATGAAAGCAGTGGTACTGTGTCCTACACTTGGATCCCAAATGTGTAGATAAAAATAAGCCAAAGCTTTTTTGGGCCAGAGGTCACTAATTGTGATCACTAAATACTTTTTTTTTTCCCAGGTAATACTCTTAATTTAAGAAAATGCTCAATTAGGCATAAATAAGCAGCTATAATTTAAAAGGTAAATTGAAGAGGGCATTGCATGATGTCTCTATTAAAAGCATAGCAGAAAATTATGACTTTTTTTAAAAGACAGTATCTTTCCAGAATCTTAAATCCTCATTTTCCCCTTCCAGTTTTCTGTTATCTCTCATGTAACCAGTGCAGTGCTTGAACTTTTCTTGTCATTGAGAATCCTTCATACAGAGGAAAGATGGCATTTGAACAGACCAGTATGGAATTATGAGTATGGAATTAGCAGTATGTAATATGATGCTGCTGGAATTCTTCAAAATTTTAATTTCTTATATGTTTCAAGATATAGTGATGACAATCTTTATATTTTTTACTATCTTTTGAATAACGGCAATGCTGTCTTACTCTGGAGGATATATTTCATCTATCAACCCTTTGCTGCTTAAAAAGAAATCAGAATACTTTCAGTTCTCAAATTTGAAGCCATTGTGATACTGTCTAATATTACTGCAGTCTGGAGAATTCTGTGACCAATTACTGAGATGAATGCCATTCTATACTCTATCATTTCTTTGGTGTATGCGATTTATCTCTCAATGCCTTTATGACTTTACATTTGGCTTTTATGTAGAGGCAGAGCAGGTCATGTGGTTATCCAGAGGCATTAGTATGATAATTTTCTTCAAGCTGAGTAGGTGGAAATAATTAATGGACTGCTTTATTGATGTACATAGATTACTGATTCTCTCTGTGGCTCCAATTCCCAGCCTCAATAAAGTAGCTTGAGATTTTATCTGAGGGACCAGTAATTACACAGGGCAAGAATAATCGCTGCACAAATACAATCTGATGGGGTTTTATGCCATTGCCAGGGCCAGTGCTAAGGCTTAAAAATATAAACAAAGATGTGCTGCACGGATAAGTTGACACCTTTCATTTAAATTCATGAACTCTGCAGAAATTTAAATTCAGAGAATCTGTGCTGTTGGAAGTTGAGCAGACTTCAAAGAGGAAGCTACAGGCTTGGTGCAGTAAACCAGAAATAACCTGACTGACTTGCCTAGACTCCACCTCGTGTCACTGACAGGGATCAGTAGCAGATACCTTGGGAAAAACAAGCATCTATAAAAATAAACACCATAAAAATTGGATCACATTTGCCACTTTTTGTTTCTCCAAGCCTGGTGCAGATTTTAAGCAAGGATTTCAGCAGTTCACATCACTGTGGTATTCATCCTAGAGTTCTGCCTGACCTGAATTAATTTGTTCATTTTATCTGTTTATACTGGAAATCACTTTTCTGATGCTTGATTCTGAGACAGTTCCTCAGATTCATTCCCCATAAAGAAGCTCCTGTGTGGGAACATCCCTTGGCACCTTTTTGTGAGCAGTAAGGAAAAGAACTGATACAGCTTTACTGCTACATAATGTTCCCTGTGCTGCTCTTACAACCTGATCACCAGCTGGTCCTACACACTCAGCCAGTATCCTTGCTTCTCATACTCTTAAAAAAGTTATTGGTGGCTTTTAAGACCTTAGAAGATTGTTCTTCAATATCTTCTTCTGGCATGTCTTATTTTAGTTTTATATTTAACTGGTCAGAGTTTATCATCTTTTCCATTTTTCTTATTTGGACAGCATTTTTTGAAATATGCTCCCTTACTTCCAGCCACCTCCTTTATTTCCTGTATTTGAAGTTTTCTGGCTTCTTTTACCTGTTTAAACAAAGGCTCAGAACAACCCAAAACACCTTAATTCTGGTGTCCATTTAAATAAGATTCTTCATTTCTATCTAGTTCTTCACTGGGTTACACAAAAATCAACTACACAAGGCTTTTCCTTCGTACAGAGATCTGAGTTCAGTGTAGTGGGATACCTGTTACACAATCATAGAATCACTAAGGTTGGAAAAGACCTCTGAGGTCATAGAGTCCAGCCTTTAACCCAACACTGCAGGCCCACCACTAAACCATGGCCCCAAGCACCAAATCTACACATTTTTTGATGCAAAAAGTGTTGCTTCTATAGTTGCTGCTAAAGCAGAGTCCTTGCCTTGCTCAGACCCAGTCAGTTCACACTGGATACTTGTCCACAGCCCTTCCAGGACCCAGACCTTTGACTCCAGCATAATTTTTTATTACAATCAAGCAATTCAGATGTCATACACAGCACACCCCTGTTCGCATCCTGGGAAAACTGCTGGCTCCTCTCAGCACAAATGCAAACTGTTCCCTGCAGGCAATACCATTCTGCTTATCTGCAAGTTTGCTGTCGCAATGGAAGGACATCCTTCTTGGACACCATTCCCTCACTGCTTTCCCCTGGAGAGAGGAGGCTCGTATTTATTTCAGCAAATCCTTGGTACTCATCACCAGGATAGCTCTCAATCCTTGCTTTATTGTTCTAGCTGCTTTTATTTCACTGCTGTTATGCATAGGTTTGGTAAAAGCCATCAGAATCTTTCATTCTGTTGTGTCATGCTGATACTCAAGCATCTTCATCTATCTCAAGACAAATTGTTCCCAGTAATTGAAACAAGCGCAGCTGCAATAAGATACAGACTGAATAAAGATGTCAGAGATTCCTGCACAAGTACAAAATATAAGTAATCCACCTCACCATATAACACACACACAAAAATCTGTTGTTCACAGTGTGCTGACATACAGAGGAAATAAACTCTGAATTTTCTGTCAGGAGAAGGTTGAAGGCACTGATCAGACACAAACTTATGACCTGATGTCTGTGCAATATATTTGTAACAACTTGGCTCCCAAGCAGTGCAAGTTTAGGGGGATTTAGAGGGGAAGCAGAGATGACACAATTGCTATATTCAGGCTTTGGGTACAATAACCAGGAGCTGGAGCACCTTGTTAAATGAGATTTTGAGCTGGCACGTGGTCTGCATGCAAACTAGAGTCACAGTAGCTGCTGTACAGCACAGGAGCTGTCTAAAATGCTTCAGAGGTCCACACACAAGAAAGCAGCGTATTCCACGCATGAGTAGATTTTTACGGCAATACAACGTAGTTGTGGGAAAGGAGACACTGTTTCAATAACGACGATCCCAAGCAGAACCTTGTCTGCTAGTTAAACTGGAATAAAAAATAATTAATATTTTATATGTTTTCCTACATTTATACACCTAATTTCTTCAGACTAAACAGTTAATTCAGGACCTGTGTTTAATTTACATGAACCTTCTTAGATTTTTCTATTACAGTTCTGAGTACTTTTAGATCACTTTAGGCATCTAAGCATCAGCACTAATTACTTTAATTAAATGTTATCAGACATTAATATTGCTTAATATCCCCGTCCTCTAGTTAACTTAGGTGTGCAGTGCTAAGTCAGTCATCCTTAATTAACCCTGGGCTGAAGCACAGGCAGAGTCACTCTGATCAGTGGGGTGAGTGCAGCAGTGGGGGACTTTTCTCTTTGTGTGCCCAGAAACAGCAGCAGGACTGGAGAGGTCCTGAAGCTCGAGTCTGGAGTGTTTAGAGAGGAATCAAAGATTTCAGCTCAGACTTACATGTCTGGTGACAACTGTGACCTTTGCAGGGCAACACCACAACTCTGCAGCTCTCCCTCCTCGAGTTCCAGGCTATTGTGACAGACACGGCACAGAATGTTGGGTTTCCTGTCACAAACAGGAACAACATTATTAAACATTCCCTCCCAGCAGCTCTTTTCCAGTGCAGCTTTTCTAGGTCAATCCCAGTTACATCATAAATTTTTTAACTGTTATCAGCTTGAAGATAATGGGCTGACTGGTTTGGTTTGCTCTTTTATTGCACTTACCATTGCCTAGGTTTTTTAGTTATTTTAAAAACTTGCTGAAGACTTGTTTTTTTACAAATTCCAGGAATATTTCTGACCAGAGTGGGTTTTTTTAGTAATACTAGAAACCACTGAAGCAACAGATTCCCCTTGTAATATTTTCCCCCTTGATTCTACAGCTCTACGGTTTCATTAATTCATTTTTTAAAGTAACACCAATAACCACAGGGGGATTTATCAGGGGAAACCAGGCTCTCTAAATTAACCTAAACTTTTATTTTAGGCATCTGTATAAAATATATAATTTTCTCTTACAAAAGCTGAAGTGAGCTGCTATGGTATTTCTCTTCAGAAAAAGCACAAATAATTGTGAGATGGTTTGGTTTTAATTACGCTACACTTATTTTATTCCATTTCAGAGCATTAGCACTATTTTTTAGTATATGCTGTGAACTTCTCTAGGATTCTCAGTCCATAGTAGAAGTGGGAATTGACTGGGATGGCAAACAGAGGAGCCAAAAAACTTTTTAAGACCCTACTGCCAATGTATTTTTCAGATCACACAAACTTTCACTTATTTTAAGGGCCTTCCATCTGACCTTCTTTGGGGTGGTGGCACACAGGGTTTGTTATTCAAATAAAAGACTACTGACACAATTTGATTTGGGCACCTGCAATTCCACCTATTTTGGATGCTATTCCCTGATCATTGCTTTCCCATGGTTGTAAAGCATTCCACTATCATCCCTCATCTGAGATTTTCATGCATTACATTCTAAGAGCAGTTGCTGATTTGATTGTCTGTCTCAGGTGTTAAAAAAAAGATAAGTCACCAGCAAATTTAAGGTATCAGTAGCACATAGTCACATAAAATTTGTATGTAAGGCAGTTTTAAGCTCTGCTGGCTGCACCACGTTGATTATGGCTGTTAGAATTCACCTACACCTGTAGCACCTATGGCTGCACAGACAGGTTGGCACCAAGAAAGAAAAAGTTTAAGCTGAGAACTGAGTTTTCAGATATTTTGAAATAAGGGTTAACATCTGTAGATGATAACACCTGAACTACTGGAGCAGGCAGATACTCAACAGCTGCAAAACACTTCCCATGACTCCTGCACAGACACTCACAGGGAGGTTTTGCTGTGCAAGCAGCAACCTAAGAATTCCCCAGAAAGTTTATCTAATTTTGTAGAAAAGTGACGTGAATTAAAAAATTAACCCAACCAAAGTTTTTACCTACATACACTCAAACTTTGAAGGCAGAAAGAACTGAGTTCTATAAAACATATTAGGAAAATACTCACCAAGATCACCCTTTTCCCAGGGCTACACTACTCAGACATATTTTCCACCTTTCTCCCCTCCAAGGAATATCCTCTCAATGTGTTAAGCCCAATGTAAATGTGAGGTTCAAATCCAGCCAAAATTTTATGTGGCTCCCACTAGAGGAGCCAAAAACTGCAGTCAGGAGCAAACACACTACAAAGTCCTGCATCCAACTGACCACAGCAACAACAAAAGCTTTTTATAGCCCGGGTGGGTTGTTTTCAGCTACACCCATCAGGCAAAGCACCTGTCCTGCCCCAGGGCCCCAGCCTTCCCTAGTCTGGGTTTGGAGGTTTTGTCACACGCAGTTTGGACATCAGAAGAATGCTTTGGGGCTTAAAGGCTATGAAAACTTTTAGCAACTTGTAAAAAGAAAAAACGAAAGCCAAAAGAACTCTCAATAAGATTGTGAAATTTCCAGCTGCTACACAAAACTACAGAACAGTTCTGATAAGGTTGAAGTTGCAGACACAAATCTAAATGTGTCCTTTGTGTATCTTGTAGTTGCACTTCACTCATCTACAGAAATGTTTTCAGCACCCAAAGAGAAGCCCAGGTTGATTTGGTCTGTAAATTGCAGATGAGATGCAATGGGACCCTCAGTTGCAGTTCCCTGATAAGCAGCAATATGTAGTTACATCACTTTTTTTTTTTTTTTTTCCAGTTAGGAAAAGCAGGAAGTAACTCAGTTTATCCACGGTCAGGGTTTCCTCCTTGTTCCAGGCCATTGCATGGCCAGGGAAGGAACTTATCCTTCCTCACCACTGCAGTGTGACTTCTCCAATGAGATTTTTTTAAAATCAAAATTTTGGTTAAAGAAAGATTTGGGTGAACAGAACAGGAATAGGTAGAAACTCTTAAGAGAGCAGTCCTGTTCTCCAGTATCAGTGTGTGTTTCTCTTACAACTTTTCTGTGGGTTTTAATGAATTTTTCTAAATACTTTAAGTATTTTTTAAAAAGTTGAGTAGAATGGAAGAGTTTCAGTCCAAGGACACATGGAATATATGCAAAGTTACCATAAGGACTAGTGAGTCACATTCCTATTGCTCAGTAAATATTCTGTAATAGAAAAGGAGCTGTTTATTATTAAACCTGGAATTATATCTAAGGGGAAAAGAACCAACCCACCTTCTTTCCTGAAACAAAACTGTATGGAACCATGTTTTGGTCTTTGTATACGAAGTTTTAAATTTCAAATGCAAGATGAATTAGCCTGTTTTCCGTTTCAAAGTGTGTGTGCAGACAATCCGACAAGTTTAATTACCTGGCCATCTGCCTGGCATGTACTGCTCCAGTCTTTCCACACTTCCCTTAAATTTGCACTTTCCTGTATTTTGCAGTGCCCTCCTTTTGGGGTTTGGTGAACTCAGCTTGGAATCTTTGCTCTGTTGGGAAAAGACAGTCACCTGTCAATATTGAAACCAGCCATATGATTTTTGATCCCTTCCTAACTCCTCTTCGCCTAAACACAGGGGGAAGAAAGGTAGGTGGTCTGTCCTGTTCTGTTGTACAAAATAAATGGAGTTAGTAGATTTAAAAAGACCTTTGCTGTATTTTATATTTCTAAAGCATTTACTTTTATCTGGCAGCTCCGAGGCAGAATAACAATGTAGTGTGTTTTAAAGATACTCCTCAAATAGCTGAATAAATCAGTGCTGTTTATACAGCTGAAGGGTTGCTATTTCAATTCTGAAATTATTTTATAAATAAAACATCTTGAACCTGTTAGCAGTCTTGGCAATAGTCATTAGTTTATAATGGTTTTGTGTTGCTTTTCTTATGTCGGGGTGCATAAAAGGCTATTTTAAAGTATTTATTGCTTGTTCCATGCAGGCAGTTGTCTCTTACCCAATCTGTGGTACAGACCAATGCAGGTGGAAAGGCACCATGAGTTACAATAACTCAGCAAGCACAGACTCCAACAAAAGGTTATTTGAAAATTATTTATCTTCCCTTGTTGTCATGACAAATGAGATGTCCACTGGAAACAGTGTGACATTCTAGGAATTTGGTCTGTGCTTCCCATGGAGGTTCTGGTGGCACATGTGCAAATACATCAGAATTGATGTAGGCTTCATCACAGAAATGATGAAATGGTGGTGTTGTTATTAGTGAAGGACAGTAATGCTTCCAACTCTGGCCCAAATTTCAGGGTAATATATATATTTGGCTTTTTAAACAGAAATGTGGGGAGGTTTTTTTAGTTTTGATATTAGAAAAACCCCAAAAACCAAAACTTAAGAGTTTTAATGACTCTACTATTTACGTAAAGGCTTACACGTTTCACATTATATATAAATTACAGAATGACAAAACATTAAATTCACGAATGTGAAAGTTGTCAGTGAGTCGAATGTAGGAGGTTCAGAATATTTAATGTCTTCAGCAATTCTAAGAATTCAGCTGGGTTTTTGTACCAGCTCAGAGTGAAGCAAATGTCTGATTATTGATAAAATTTGGAGGCACTGACAAGGTGGAAGATGCTCTATCAGTAATGAGGTTCTTACCACACTTACAAACACTGCCACTGATGACCTTCTGTCATGTTACAAGAACAGGATTTGTCCTTGTTGTGATTTGTCTTAGAGAGGCTTCCAAAACAGTTAAATCAAAATTCTCCTTTGAGAAAAAAGATTGCAATTTCATTTCAGTGCCTTAATAAAAATCCTTTGTTCATAGTTAAGGCTTCAGTGAGAATTTGATTTGGCAAGTAGTGTATTTGTATTCACTTCCTCAGTAATGTTTTTTGTATGTTAAAAATAGAGGTGTGTTTCATATGAGCTGAAGCACTTCAGCTCTCAGCGCTCTGAACCAATTGCTATGGCAGCCAGGGAATTTCTTAGACAACACTTAACTGTGATTATGCTCTACATGAAAGGATTTTATGGAACTGATTCTAAGAAAAATGATGAATAAATAAAAAAGGGATTTGATGTGGTTTCAAATCAAAGTTATCATAAGCTAGCTTACACGCACAGTGAACAAGACAGCTACTTGCACACAGAGTCACAATTATAAAACTCTTTTGGAAAAGGGGCTGAGAGAAGACTCAAGCTCTAAGAGAGAGCAAGATGGAAGGAAATACTCAGTTCAGTTGTTCTTGGAACAGTAACTTCAAATTCTTAACAAATTTTTTTGCTATTAATTTAGAAGTTCAGTTTTATCTGAGTTTGAAAAATATTTATTTAATTTTAAAATCAACGTTTCTACTTTGTGTGCTTCACTTTGGAAATTAACTTATGAAGAACAGAAGTGGCTCACTCACAAGAACAGAATCCAAGACTAATCTGTGATCACTGACTTAGTACTTCCTCTTACCCCTTTCACTCCTTGCCACTCATTTCCCCTGGGCTTTATTTTCAGTGGGGAGCATTGCTTATTTTCTGTAAACCAGTTACCTGTTTAGTTCTCCCTTCTCACCTTGGCAGAACAAAACTGTTCCATTCCACTACAGAATTTGTGTCTAAAGTTTCCACTTAAGCACATCCCTTTCTAGTTCCTTTAGTTTATTTTATTTCAGTGTTAGTAGTGGAAGCCTTTTAGTAAACCAGATTGATGCTTTCCTACAATTTTTTAGATTGCTTGGAAATAAAGCAATATTCTTCTTCTTCCTAAAGAGAAGAAAAGGTCTGACAGGAGGGTATGCAGGACATCATCACTGTTTTCCTACCCTGCAGCCTACACGGGGAGGAAAGCCCAGTCTGTGGCCTGTCACACAGCAGGTGACTTAATGGTTACTTCTGGTCTGAGGCTGAGAAGAAAATTCTTTCCATTCCATTTGCCAAATATTTATACTTCTTTGATCCATTTTTTTGCAATAAGGTTGCAGTGAGCAGTGATATATATTGCTTTTTGTGCTGCCCAACGATTGCAGGGCAGTATCAGTTCACACATTTACAATTCAAGCACCATGAGATGTTATTCTGCGTTGTGCTGTTATTCTGTATGTGTGATTCTCCATTTCCTGAGAAAGTGGCTTTTCACGTCCTGAAGTCTTGAATGTCATTGATACAGATAATTGGATTTCAAGATCCAGAATCTCAGCACAAGATATTTAATGAGTTTACATGCAGATAAATTCCCCAGAAGAAATGCTGCTTTTGAGGAAACTCCCCAGGTTCCAGTTCTCTCTCAGGCCCAGCTTTGTCTCTTGGTTATCTATTTTAGTGAATTTAGCAAGCATCCCATTTCAGATAAACAGCCCTTTCTGATAAACAATGCCAACCCTTATTCATTTGCAAATCACACTCCTCCATGTCACAAAGAATGGCACCCTTTTACTTTCTCTGCTCTTTTTGCCTTGGATTCACTTAAGCACCAAAGCAATCAGCACAACAGAATATCTTACATTTAGGCAGGAAGTATGTGGGTTTCAATCTCCAAAGCAGGGATTTCCAGCCTGTCATGGATGATGGTGGTGGATGAACAAACCACCCCACTTCCCACTGACTTTGTCCTTTGCTGGCATTCCTTCCTCAGTTCACCACTGCAAGAGCTCTGCCTTTGGTCTCCAGAATTTTGTCCCTTACCTTTCTGTAGCCCATCTGTCTTTGGTCTCCTGGTTCTCTGTAGACTTAATTTCAAAACCCCATTTCTAAAATTCTTTAAGAGTGAACTACAGTTCTTGGTCATACTTTTTTTTCTTTTTCTCCTACAAACATGTTGAGCAGCAGCATCTGCTTCGGCACCAAGTGCATCCCTGCCAATTAATTCTCTCTTGCCACATCAGTGACCTTAGGTCTTATGAGTCATTTTAGGTCACACTCAAGGACTGAAATTGTTGCCTAAAGCAGGTAAAGTTCTGTTTAAAACCACTTCATTTTTAAGGCAGGCAAGGACATTATACCTGATGTTGATCTCTGGGGAAATAAAAGGAATTGATGTCTGCTGGCCAAGGACTGTTATTCTATAGCTCAGTGTGCATTAATTGAGGTTACTCAGCAAGATCCACACATCTGCCTGCTCATATGGAGCATTAATGAATGCAATCACGTATTATTTAAATTTATAAATAATTGGTCCATTCTATGAATCACAAGATAATGGCAACATTTAGCAGCAGAATTCTAAACTAAAACAGGGTAGGAGAAAAGAGATTTATGGATTGGAATCAGTTAAATGATTTCTGTGCCAGCTAGTTCTGATTCCATGCTGTTCAATCAATTCAGAGTATTACTAGCATTTTTCTCAAGAGTGCAATATATGACAACTGCCAAGCTTTGCTTTGGTGATTACTAAAAGGACAGATACTGGTATGAACCATATTTCAGCACTGCAGGAATATAAAAAATGAATTGTTAGAAATGGTCCAGGAGGAATGGATAGCAATAAGACATCAATGTCATCTGTAAACTGACTTGTGATAAATTTTTAGAGGTCTTAATAATATGAATTTTGATTTAGAGTGGCTTTGGAAAGTCAAAAGTCTGATGCAAACATCAAAAACTTTAATGAATAAAAAATGAAACATAGTATTGCCGCTTAAGTATTTGTTTAACATTTCTAATGCTTCTACAGTTCTGCATGTTTTGGAATGTGTTAGTGAGTGACCTGGTAGTGGAACCAGCAGGTTAAAGTAACTTGTTTATTCACCCTCATCATGGAATTTAGAACAGGAAAAAAAATGCTGAGTTTTATTTCAGAGGTACCTGCAGATTTTTCTGTTAGTAGATTGTGCATAGGGAAAAACATTCAGGGTCTACATCTTACCCTATATTGGGACCTCTCTTTCCTTATTGCTTCAGTTGTCCTTGAGATTGCATCAGTTTGGAGTGTGTGAGGTCTCAGATGGGCATCTTGTTGTGTTCTCAGTTTCTGGTTGTTTCTGACACAGATCACCCATGACATGAGTCCTGAACAGGGACAAGAATATACTTCTGCAGCTTTTTCATAGCATAAAGGGTTTTTTTTCTTTTGTTCCAGTATAACTATTCTGCTTGACATTTAGTCTTGTCTGGTGCCATAAAACAAGCTCACTTGTCTGCCATGGGAAATTTCCTGAGAGATCCTAGACCTGGAGAGTGATTCAGTCCACAAACAGCACTGTAGCCTGTGTTGAGCTTGGGATATGATTTCAATTTGGCAGCAGGGCCTTTCAAATCATATGTTACTGTCTCTCAGCTGCAGTTGCACAGTGATTCAAAGCAGCCCATGGTGTCCTTGCAAAGGTGGGTGTGCTGTCCCTGGAAATGCCCTCAGTGGATGTAATCAGAAACATCAACAGGATCTGCTTTTCTGGACATTGGGCAGCAGATCCATTAGAAGGTTAAAGATGTTATTGAAGCTAAGCTAACAGATCCCAGCCAAAGGTCTTGCCCATCCTTTCTCCCTCCTCATGTTTATTTCACTAAGTTGCTTTCCACTTTTCAGTCCCTAATGATGAGCCTTAGAAAAAAAAGATGGGAGCAGCAGCTTGCCTCTAGGTAGAGTTTGATATATTCAAAGGAATTTTCAAATTTGCCCACATTGTTCTTAATGCCCCTTTCCTATTTACTAATAGACACCGTGCGCTGCATTGATAGTATCTTACTTGGATTTATTTCATCCTGCACTTAGGTCTATTTATAAACCTAGATATTTATTTCAAGCCTTGCAGAAGCAGAAGTAACGTATATCTTGTCTGTGTATGTGATTCTCTACTTGGGGCTGTAGTCACTGGTATGAAAAAGGCTGAAGATTTTTCTTCTCTCACACTGATCCTGCTGTTATAGTAAAGGTGTGCAAATCTCCTCACTTCATATGATTTAAATGAAATATAATTTTGTATTTTAGCACTGTTAAAACACATTTCCTGGACTCAAAACGATGATTCTTTGCTTTTTTTTTTCTTGTTACAAACATTAATAAATGTATGACATATTGAAACGTAGTAATATACAATAATGTTACTTAAAGTGGGTATTTTTGACACATTGAAATGTTGTTAACTGAAACCCACTGTAATGGATGGGCATATTCCATGTCATTTTGTACACAGAATTTGAATTATATTATCAAGGTCAGGATATCTGGGGAAGGTGCAGGCATGTCCAGGGTTGTTGTTCAGCTGCCACCAGTTCATGAGGCAAAACCCTTGCCATGCTGAACAGAATTAATAAGAATCCACATCCCTCTCCTCCTGGTAAATCCTGAGCTCAGCATTTACAAGTTTGTGTTTGCAGTTCAGTGGCAAAAGTCTGCAATTTCTGTATATTGGAGATTTCTTTTTCTTCTCAGAAGGCAACTGTTGGTTACCTGTTACGGTCATTCCATCCTTTAGGATGGTGCCATTCAGGACTTTAAGTAGCTACGTTGCTAGGTGGCTGCCATCCCCTGTGCCTGAAAGGGCACTGGGAATTCTGTAAGTGTGGATTAGGACATGAGTGGGGACTTGATAATGCGCAGAAGGTGTCAGCTGCCCCTCTGGGCAGGTGCCACACTTTGGCTGAGGCTGTTTGTCGCAGCAAGGCTCTGATCCAGCTTTCCAAAGAGCCCTGCAAACAGCAGGTACAGGGATTGCTGGTGGCAGCTGTGAAGTGGGAGCTGTCAGGGCCTCAGTTCCTGACAAACTGGACGTATCCATGAAGGAAGTGCGGGAAAAGGTTCTTTTTTTCCCCCTCACTTTCATCCAAAATGGTTAAATCAAGAAATCACCAGATATTCAGCAGGGATTTCTGCCTTGCAGCTGGAGCAGGTACTGTGTGACAGACACGTCAGTTCTGCTGTGAGATAAATGACACAGCTGGCAGCATAAAAAAAGTGCCATTCCCAATTCAGAGTAGCAGTTTGGTGTTGGACAGAAGTGCAAGTTCATTGTTTCTCCTCCCAGAACTCTTAATCTGTGATGGTTGAAAATTGAAGCAGGCACAGTTTGCTTATAGATGGAAGAATGAAACTACATATTTTAGGATTAGATTCTAGAAAGGAGCTTAAGGGGAAAAACTGAAAAACTGTTGTCAATGAACTGTATCTAATAATCAAAAGCAAATCTGTGGATCAGTAGCTCCTCATCTAATTGGGATCTGGAGGGTGGAGCAGTGGGAATATTTAAGCTGCGTGCCATCCAGCAGGCTGAGGGAAATCATCAGTAGACGATTCTGCAGCAGAGGAGGAAAATGTACTTAAACTGGGGGTAAGAAACTGTTCTTACTATAACAGTGTGTGTTACAGGGGCTTATGGGCCTTATAAGAAAACTGGAAAGATGAAATAATCCTTTTGCATGTACCCTTTTTTATTTGGGATATATTGTTGCTGTACAGAACGTGACAGAGACTCAGAGCTCGTAGTGGTGCTGTTGGTGTGTGGTAGCCCTGTGTTACTTAGGTAAGTATTTGAATCAGTAACTCTTTGTCTGTGTTATGTAATTTCCAACTGAATCAATTAGAACTGAGCATTTTTACCTCCATCTTTTTGATATTGCTTGTGTCCCTGAGCAACAAACAGACCCAAACTATCAGGGTAGGTCTGACAATGGAAATTTTAGCTTTTAAGCTGGGAAAATAAGAGAAGAAAGTTTAACTTGAAGGCCAAAAATCATTGGGCAGCTTGTTTTAACTGGAAAATGTGAAGAAGATGAAAATGAACATTTTCTCTTGTAAGCTTTCATAGAGGAAGAGTGTGTACTGCATTCTTATTCATTGTAACAACTTGGTGCCACCTGTGTCAGGGAGGCTGTTGAGCAGGAGAGGATGTTTCACAGAACACAGTAATATATCATGCTGCCACAGAGATACATTTGGGATGTACAGTGGGATGAGGAGGAAGGGGAAGGAGAAGAGTGGGCAAGGGCTAATGACAGATTGAGTCTCTTTGCTCTCTGTGGATGTCTAAAAAGGAATGCTTAAAAAGAAAAAGGAAATGGCTTTAACCTTTATTCCTTTATCCTTTCTTCTGTGCCCCAGCCAGCAGCTGTAGGCAGCACATCAACACTGTAATTTGCTGCTGATGGTATTAAATCTGTGCACTCACATTTCTGTAGTCCCCCTTTTCCTGCCACTCTGCAAAGAGTGCAGAGAAACCTATCACAGATATGACTTTAAATCACAGCAACTTCCAGGCCTATGCCAATGGCAGCACAGCTGTGCTGGGGAGGCACTTAAAAGCTCCTTTGAAAATCCTTTGCCTTCATGAAGTATTTAGCCTTAACTATGTATTTCATCTAGTCCTGTATCAGGTAGGACTATTTAAGACCTCTACCCAAAACAGTGTTCAAATGTACTGAGCAAAGAAGCCTTTGAGGGGGAAAAAGAAAAGGATTAAAATGTGAATTATTTTTAATCATACAGATGTACTTGTGATATTGTCTCAGCCCTTCCAAATAACTGTATTTGTGTGCTTAGTTTAGTAAAGCATATTATTTATGTGATGGACATTAATAGCTACTTCTGAGTGACTCAAATGATGCAGATATACATTTGTGATCTCTTCTTTCAGTGTGGTACTAAAACCCACAGGGCTGCTGTGGTTTCCGTAGCCTGAAGATAGATTGGGATGTAAATGCCTGTTGGACAGATATGGGGCTATTTACTGGGTATTGCTCAATTAGAAGCACAGAAACACTGTTAAAGAGCCCTCCTGGTTTGATGTTGCCCAGGGACATAGTGAATGCTGGAGACAGAAACTCAGCCCTCCGAACCTCTCTGCCAAGATGGATTTGGCATGGACAGAAGGCAGTGATAGTGGAGATCCATGGATTCATCAGCCACAACAGGAAATCCATGCCTCTAAATCTCAACTCCAGGCTTAGAACTTTGGCACTTTGTCTGCTCTATTAGAAACCTTCTCAGTGCAAGTAAACCACTGGCTACCCATGACCAGATGGATGTTGTATCCAGGTTTTATAACAGTGCTTACACCACATTTCTAATATTTTTTGACTCACAGGGATGTATGCCAGTTTTGGACAGAATATTCCTCTTATCATGCAAAGTTTTGTGCCATGTACTTACCCATTTGTCTCAACCTTATCTCCCAAGTCTTTGAACTTGTATCTTGTTTGATTTTTTTGAGAGGCCTTTTTGTGACGAGTCTTCTGTTAACACAAAATGTTCCATAAGCAGAAGAAATAATGCAGCGTGGTTTTCTACAGAATCTCATTTTAGCTTCTTTCATTTTAGCCTCTGTCTCCCATTATGACTTCTCCACTGCTCCACAGATCCCTTCATTAAAAGACAAAGGCAGAAGATGCTGTGGCTATTTCCAAGTTCTTTGTGCCAGTGGATGCTCCTGCTGACTGCCCAGCTGACTGCTGCTAACAGGAGCTCTATGGTACTCTGTATTATGGAGTTTTACCTGCTTGGTCCTCAGCACAAAGTTGGTTTGCTCTTTTCTTCTGGCCAATTTTCACAAAATACTGAGATTTCTTCTTTGTCAGAGCTGGATGAAACTGGCCAGGAGATAGTGGAGTTAGTGTGGGGAAAATAGGAAACTCTTCCCAAAACAGTTTGTTACTATTATAATGAATTATTTGCAGTATATTTAATCATAGGCACTTACTAAAAGCAGTGTCTGTGAAGACAGGAGATAAGGAGATAAGTGACAAACAGGGAATTTCACAGGTAGATGTATATTAAAGGAAGAAATTGCATATCCTGCAGATTGGCACTGATCACATCACCACAACAGTGTTTGGCTGCTGTTTTCTCCAGCAGAAATGCATCATTTTCAATATCTTTGAGGGAGCACAGCACTGAGGACTTATTATCATAAGCAAAATGAAGTTAATAAATTAATAAAAATGTAGCATTGCTTGGATAAAAATCTTAAGGAGTCTCTCACCCTAAGTAGTTTTCCTTCTTGCTTTAGAAGATATCACAGCATTTGCTCATTAATGATCTGCTATTTCCTTACAGTTGTGATAAATTTGAGTCAGGGAAGTAAAGCAGCACAAAGCCTTGTGAGAGCTGCTGCAAACTGCAGTGCAAAGACACTGTAAGGACTGTGGGACTTACCCTGAGCAAGAACACAGCCAAAATCCTCCCCAGCTCCATGGTCAAGGCTCACAGGCCAAAGGGGCACGAGGGAATCTGCTCAGAAGTACGAAAGCCAGCTCAGAGAACAAGCAGAGGAATCAGTTAAGTAGAGAACAAGGTATCTGAGCTGGCACTGCACAGCTGCTCTGGAGCTCAGCCAGCCACAGTGGCCATCTCTGCATTCATCTCCATGGCTTGGGGGAAACCTCTGCCCAAACAGCAGGATATTTGTATGGACTGGTATTTTTCCAAATGTCCTGTTCTTTGAATGCTGTTTGAAGTTAAAGGTTTGCTCAGCTCCCCTTAGAATATCACTGCAAATATCGCCAAGGTGTTTATATGTGTCCAGCTGCTTCATCATCTCCTTTTCCTACTTTCCCAAAAGAGGAGAAATTTTTCCAAGGAAAGAGGAGAAACTATTTAGCATAGAGAAGTCTGAAACCATTTTCATGATGAATGCTCACCTCTGCAAGGGAAGGCGTAATATCCTCATCAAAGGACCAATCCTTCACTCTCAGTGACTGTCATGTTGTGTGTATGGCTGCCTGGACTGCTGATGGTTGCCCCTCATCCCCTACAAAATAAGCCAAATATATAAAATCAGAAACACATTTATGAATATCTTCCTCACCACAAACTCCAGAAGATGTTTGTTCATTGAAGGCTGTGCCAATGAAAACCTCTACAAGGTTGTCTCGGTTTGAAAGACAGGTATCTGCCAAGAAAGGTGGGAACTTCCCTTGGAATGGAAAAGGTGACCCCCTTCCCTCCAAATTATAACTCCGAAATTACAAGGCTTTCAGGCAAAGATATGGGAAAAGGAATAACAGTTCTTTACTAATATATATATGTGTGTATAACAAGGCAAACAAACAGCAGCAACGTCAGCAACAACAAACAGAACCAGAATCCCAACAGCTCCTTCTCCCGGCCGCAGGCACTTCCCCCTTGGGGCAGTTCCCGTCACCGCCGGCAGGGGCGCTGGTGGCTCCCGGCCAGGCAGGGCAGATGTGATGAGTCCCCCGGGGCTGCAGGGGGCGCTGCAGGAGGCGCGAGTTCAGTTGCTTCTCCCTCACATGGTAGAGGTGGGTAGGTTGGACGGTGAAAAATGGGCTGGAGCAGAAACCTTGGAGCGGCGGCTGGGACGGCAGAGGCAGGCACATCTGCCGGGGTGGCAAACAAAATGCAACAGAAATCTCCGCAGCCCTAGCAGGAGCCGCGGGGAGTGGGTGGACGCTGGGTGCTGTGTTAGAGTGTAGTGAGCAAGCCTGAGGCAGTGGCAGAAATCAGCGGAGCTAGGTAGCGGCAGCCGGGCCTCTCCACTGCAGCTGCTGCACACAGCCAGGGAGACGCGCCCTCTGGGAAGGGGATGGGGTCGGGGTCCCGGGTTTCTCCCCTGAGGCACCCGAGCAGATGGTGAGGGTCCTTTCCAGTCAGATCAGGCATTAAAAAGATCCCAGTGCAACGGTTGCTCTCACGAGCAAAGGCTCATCCACAGTAAGGAAGAAGCAATACAGGGCTGCGCTTCGGCGTCGGCAGTGAATTCTCCCTGCAGTAAGCAACAGCTCGACTGTCCTCCTCTGATGTCGAGAGCGAGAAACCGAGAGGAGCTGAGCCCAGCCCCTCACTCCCCAGCCAAAATCTCGCAGTATTTCTGCCCTTCCCAAGAGAATGTCCCTCTGCTATGATAGTGCAGCCAGCCGCACTCCTCCCTTTCCCTCTTGGCTACATCTTTTGTCTCTCTTAAGTACCGGATCATTATTGTCTCTTAGCAACAGATGGGACAAAAATTCCATGAGAGAAAGAAACAAAAGGAAAAATCCTAATCACCAACAAAGGTACTAGGTCAGAACCCAGAAATCATCACAAGTCGGAAAGTGTTTCACTTACATCCCCATCATTGTTTGGGTGAAAACCTGTTTCATTCCCAGATGTCTGATAATGCAGTTAATAATGAGATATTTTACAGTATCTTCTCTCAGCTAGTTCTGAGCTCTCTGATTATCTCATTTAAAGCATTATGTATTCTTTTGACCAATGGATTTTACTCGTATCCTCTCCTCCACTTAGACTTGTCTTTTCCTGAAAGCCCTTTAGCTATAAAACCACATATTGTTTCAACATCTAAAATCCTTTGTCTAGTAATGTTTGTCCTTTTTTTAATGCCCCACTGTGCCCTGCATAACTAATCACGAGCAAAGGGATGTGCAGTGAACTGAAGAGATTCCTAAAAAGAGGAACTACTGGTAGGAGTGGAAAACTTTTCTTCCAGCCTCTGGGAGATACCATCTGTTATCTTCATAAGGTTTGGTATTCCTGGGGAGGTGATTGCTGGAGAGAGAGAGCTATGCTCGTGTGGGAACATGCAGCAGACTTTAACTGAACACTCCACACAGAAATTAGGAACAATATTACAGCATCTGGTGGATGTAATGGGAGAATAAACCAGCTGTGCTGGATGAAATATTGAGTATGTCAAAATATTACAACAAACTTTATAAATATTACTGTTAGTCTGACTGCAATAATTTTTTAATAGCATGAGAAGACAGATAGAGAGGTGAGTTCTGCACATCAAATGCTATGAAAAAGAATGATGCTGCTGTAGAGAGCAGGAGAACCATCTCACAAATAGAGCAGACAGAAACTGGCTGCAAACAAGAAGGGAACTGTAACGGCAATCACAGAATGAGAAAGACAGTTCTCATCTCAGGATCTGCCGTGGTAGCAAGAGCCCACAAAGCATTAAAGAGATATATTTTGCAATTTTTTGCAAAACGAAAGTTACATTTCTTTGGCTTTCTATGGTATTTTGAGCCAAATCAATAAGCTTTACGACCCACATCCTCTGTTGGCTCATTGAAGCTGACTGGGCTATCAGCTTTCTTTCCTGGTGCACTATAGATGGGCAATCACACATTATTTAATGACTCAAATGGACACCTTTGGTGATACTGGATTCCTTAATGAGATATGTAATTGTTCCCAGCTTATGCGGCTTTTATTGAATTATTATTGAAAACATAATTTCATGCTTGGTTAAGTCATAAATTTAATTCAGTCTCTAGCAAGATTTAGGGACAAATATGACACTACCAGTGCTAGTCCAAGGACAGGAGAGGCAGTTGTAGCTACCCAGAAAGTCTGAACTGGCTGATCACGCAACTGGTTGCTTTTCAGCACTTCCTGCTGATGGATTTAAAAGTGTAGGAGAAACTTTTCCATCTAAAGTAGGCCAGTTGTGACTGAAAATTGTCACTTAGTTCTAATACATAGGTTGAGTCTTGTGGGTACATTGCAGTGCCAGTTAGTTGGGTAAAATGGAATTGTCACTGGGCTTTTTGGTGGCTTCAGGACACAGATGAGTCTTTGAGTTGGCAAAGGACTTGTGGCTGCTTAGGGCTTTTCATTAACCAAAAATTCAACATCTTGGTTGTGTGTATATCAATTGGGCGCTTCCACAAGAACTGCCAAGTCAGTGAGAATTGTCTGAACACAGACTGTGTGCAAGGGACACCCTCTTTTTCCTTTTCATCACAAAATCCATGAGAGGCTGAGCTGGATGAAGCCATGGATTCCTTTATGCAAGACTGACAGGAAGCTCTGTCAGCCAGCACTGCCTTGAGTCTATTGAACAGAAACTGTCTGCTTTAATCCTAATTTTTCTCCAGAAACATTAACTCATATTCATATGCTTAGCACAGGCATCTACAAATAGTCTGAGGAAATGCCTGCTTTTCTTGGTAAGAAAAACCTAGCTTTTAGATGCCTGCAGTTTAATGAAATTAATTTTCCCCCTTGTTTCTTGAATATAAAGCAGTTCAGACTGTCTTTGACACCTCAGAGTAAATGCATCATAAATTAAAGGTGCGAAAAAAATTTTCAGTGAGTTTGACGAGATGAAAGCATTCACTAGAAATATATTTTTTCATAATAGGTTGGAATTTATGGAAACCCTTACTCACTTCATATTTTAACCAGCTATTTGGCATCTGCAATATTTCTTGCTTCAAAGATTCTCATTTTTATCTTACTAATTCAACTGATCATCTTAGAAGCACGGTGAAATATACTTAATATAATTTTTTCTTTAACAATCAAAATTATTTAATTACTTTTGCAACTTTGTGCAACATAAACATGTATCACAAGCATTATGTCTTTGACTCTTACTGGCTCAGCTGGCAGTATTTGATTATAAAGCCCACGTCATTCTATGCAGGTGAAGAGCCAGAACCAGATACTGATATGTATGTTGTTTTCCTGAAAGTCAGTAACACATTGAAATGATTACGTCTTTTATGCCACAACTGCCCAAATTATATGTTCTCAAGGAGCCTTGCCTACCTACAGAATGTTTCATCGTTTTTCTACAAAGAATCTGTGGTAATATTTTTACTTGAAACAGCAAGGTTTGGTTCTTTTCCTTTCTCTCTACTTGAATTTCTGCATTTCTGCACTGACTCTACAGAGACCAGTGAGAACTTTTTTTCTGGCCTGTTGGTGTTTGCAATTAACTTTTAATTCAGAACTTTTGGAGACTCTTTTGTATGGATTTGAGTTTCTTCAGCCTTTTGAAGCTGAGGATGCAGCACATCTCACCAGCTCAGTTTTTCATAAACCACATTTTGCTGATTTTACTTGAATACAGAATCTCATTGCAGTCAGTGGAGCAGCTTTTGGCAATCAAAGGAAGGTATTTGGGAGTGGATAGCAAACAGTCTTTGTTCTAGCTGAGGAGTTGGTGGATATGTGTTGCTGTTGAGGCGGGAAGCGACACAAAAATACCCCAGGTTCAGTTTCTGGCAAAAGGCTCTTTATTCAAAACTCCTGAGACATTTTATAGACTTTGCTGTGTTTATCATTCATGTTACTCATCCATTGGCTGCTTAACTACTACAATAGATTCATTGGCTATAATTTTGTTACAATGCAGTATTTTCAGCAATTGGTGGCGGCGGTATCCTAAACATTCTAATCATTTAGCAAACACCAGCTGTAGCTCTGCTGTTTTGGTTTCTTGCTTCTGCTAACACTTAAGTTTCTCACAGGTACAAACGAATTGTGCTAAGATCAATGTTGGAATCAGACAGGCTTGCTGACCTGCTGTCAATTCCCACAGATATGTGTCTTGGGGATGGTTTTTATTCTGTATCCATATTTTTGTTTCTCTTTTTGTGTGTGGAATTGTCACGCCCCCCTCCCCCCTACACTGTCCCGGCTCCGGGTGTATCGCAAAGGGTGAGAGCCAGCCCAGGATTTGCTTCGAGGGTCAGGGGTGGGGGGCGGCTGCTTCCTTCTGGCGGAGCAATCCTCTCAGCGGCCACGCAGCACGGTGCCTCCGACAAGAGATACTGTTGCCATGTGGGTTTTGCCCGTTTCTTTCCTTTCCCTTCGGCACTGTGACTGGGGCTCGCCGGCTTGCTTCTCTGCTCCTTTGCTTGTTTGGGAGCCCAGAGCCAGTGCGTGCTGCGCCGGGAGCGTGCCTTCCCCGGCCTGGCNGCTGCTGTTTGTTTGCCTTGTTATACACACATATATATATTAGTAAAGAACTGTTAATTCTTTTTCCCATATCTTTGCCTGAAAGCCCTGTAATTTCAAAGCTGTGATAATTTGGAGGGAAGGGGGTCACCTTTTCCATTCCAAGGGAGGCTTCTGCCTTCTTTGGTGGATGCTTGTCCTTTAAACCAGGACAATATGTTAAATAGTAAAAGTACTACTAAGGAGTAAAAAAATCTCTGATTTTTGTCAGACGTATTTAAAACAGAAAATAGTTTAATGCATAAAAACCAGCATAACATAGTGAAGCTATAATGATTTTAATATAATTTTAATTATCAAATCTGTGTTTCTACAGTAGAACATGCTGAGTGTGGGCTTAAGAAATCACTGGAAGTTAAAAAATGATTACTGAGTCAAATACCGTGATTTAATGAATTAACCTGATTGAAAAATAAGATAGTCGCTAGAATTTTCCTGGCATAGAAAAGCCACTTAGCAGCCAAAATTCCAAATAAAAGGAAATTATTAAAAAAAACCCCCAAAGCAAACCACACAGGGGGGAGTAAATTCATAATTTCTACTGAGTAAGAATTGGCAAACTNTAGTCGCTAGAATTTTCCTGGCATAGAAAAGCCACTTAGCAGCCAAAATTCCAAATAAAAGGAAATTATTAAAAAACACCCCCAAAGCAAACCACACAGGGGAGTAGTAAATTCATAATTTCTACTGAGTAAGAATTGGCAAACTTCTTGTCAATAGCTGAATTTTCCTGACATAGAAAAGCCACTTAGCAGCCAAAATTCCAAATAAAAGGAAATTATAAAAAAACACCCCCAAAGCAAACCACACAGGGGAGCAGTAAATTCATAATTTCTACTGACTAAGAATTGGCAAACTTCTTGTCAATAGCTGTAAAATGCCTTATNTTTTCCTGGCATAGAAAAGCCACTTAGCAGCCAAAATTCCAAATAAAAGGAAATTATAAAAAAACACCCCCAAAGCAAACCACACAGGGGAGTAGTAAATTCATAATTTCTACTGAGTAAGAATTGGCAAACTTCTTGTCAATAGCTGTAAAATGCCTTATATGCAGAAATATTTCAGGACATTAAAGACAAGGCAAGGTTTCTGGCCCTATGCCTTTGCATTCAATACATGATTTATGTCAGCTTTACTTTTCTATTTTCCAGTAAGCCTTTCTTCTCCTTCTCTGTAACACAGGGCTACAGGAATTCTAGTGACATTGGAGTTTTTGTTTAGTAGTGAGGTGTGTCTGTCACTGCTTTGTTTGATGTTATGCTGGACTCCACTTTGAGTCTTTATTTTCAAACCTAGCTACTGCACACCTTGGTATTGTGATGTATTGACCATAGTAAAAATATCTGCAAAGTAACTTTAAAGATACTTGCATTGAATACACCATCTTTCTATGTCTGCCTGTTGCAGGAAGTAAAACTACTTTTTTATCCTGTAAAGCCTTGATTACCTTCTCTTGGTCTTGGTATCCTTTTAGAAAAGGTTCTTTGCAAATGCAGGTAGTGCTTCTCTGTTGCCAAAGGAAGTGCTTTCTTTAATATCACATTTTCTCATTTAAATACTTTCTCTGTGTTCTTTTATGTTTGCAGCTGTTTTAAAGCACCTTAGCTGAAGCCTTTTGAAGTAAAATACACACAAATGCCCTTTATGAGCCCTTCTGGCTTTGTCTCTCACCATCCCTAATAATTTTCTTGGAATGCATACATCTTCCTTTGGCAGTTGCAGATGGGGTTGCCAGAGTGGCTCTCAGCAAACAAGGGTGCATTTTAAAGGATCAGCAGAGTGTCTGTGAAATCATTGCACTGCATTATTATAGCTTATCTTTCTACTTTCATGGTCTGTAGTCCTCATATGGATTTATTTCCTCTGTGCTTGCACACAGCTTTGATGGTGCCCTGTACTCTGCCCTGCTTAGACTCGCCATAAAGCCTCATACTTAAAGGATAATGCTCATGATGGGGAAAGTATACAAGGCAATAAACAGCTTTTGCAGGTGATTAAACACACTGAAGCAAAGCTGAGGCATTTGAAAACCCCAAAAGCTGTTCATTGTAAGCACAGCAACACGTCAGCTGTGTTCAACAAGCCACAACATTAAATAAAAGCTTCTGCCTTGCCTTGCAAGGGCTGTGATGTTTTGTCCGCCAAATAGATCTTTCCTTCTCATTTTTAATGGTGTGGGTGGCTTTCTTTGTGTCACGTATGGTTTAACAGGAGATGGTTCCTGAGTAATTGCTTGGGATAAAAACAGCAAAATGTCTTTCTTCATATCACTGCAGAGATTCTTGATGACAGTCCTTTCCTCCTCTCCCACCCCACAAGAATCCCCTTTTATTCCCAGCTTCTTTTTCTTCTCTTGCTACTACTTCCATTGTCCATTTCATCATTTAATTTCTTGGTCTGGTTTTTATTTTGTTTTGGTTTATTTTTTTTTTCGTTCAATGGTGTCTTCACCTCCACTTTCCACAGCACTTCATAGTTTTCCTAACAAGAATGCCTGAGGCTGGAATATTCAGCCACTTCAAGGAAGAGGTTAGAGCTGGAGTATTATGAGTCACAACATTTGTAGTATCAGGGAATCTCTGTTTCACAAATAGCACTGCTTTGGTAATGATGAGCTACCTAAAACCAAACAGCCTTTTTTAGCAATTATAATTTACCAAACCATGTGATCTTCAAGAGTATTTTTTTAAAAACAGGATGAGACTTTTTATTCCAGTGGAGGGATGTTTGATAAATTCATGCAGATTTCTGTGGGTCTTCCTATCAAATGCAGTAAATAAAACTGCATTTACTATTTTCCAGCCCACATTTACTGGCAATTATAATAGTAGATAGCACCATGGCTATTTGTGCAAGTCGGACTTCAGTTAACTGCTGGCACAAACTCCATGACAGATAAATATGTCATAGGCCAATAACCCTCACAGAAGACTGTAATTTTCTATGGATATCAATGGAAGGGAACTTACAGTCTAATGAAAGAATATTTAATATTTTGCAGTGGTTCACAAAGACAACATTTTTGCTGTTTATTGCTGAGAATTACAGCACAGTCTTTCTCATTTATAAATTAGACCTTGAAGCAGTATCTTCTATGAAAGCAAAATATGAAGAGAATAATGGAGGTTTGGTAACCAGCTGAGACTGAAGCTGTATGCTGTGAAACAGAGTTCATAGATAAAGTGATCAGGAAAAAATCTGGTTGGTAATTCCAGTTAGGAGTTGGCTGAGGTTTTTTTTTCTTTCATCTAGTCCTTTAATAATTTCTACAAGAGTGATGTTTTAGGGAAATTGATATTTACTCATTTATACATGGAAAAACATCACAGTAGCATTGTATAAATCCCGTGTACGTTACATTCTTGTCTCAGATAAACACAAATCCAGCATAATTCTGGATTTGCACCAGTATTACTGAAACGCAAATCTATCCTTGAATGTCTTTATCCATTGTGACCTGTTAAGTTTATCTAGGGCAAATCCCGAACCACTAAAACCATGGCTCCACAGGGAGAGGGGCATTCCTTACCCTCATGGAGAGGCAACCAGGGCGTTCCTGGCACAGCAGCTCCACGGGGAACTGCAAGAACTGCCTGCAGATATGAGCACGGCTTGTGCTGACTCCTTGGGAAGGCAAACCCGGAGCAGGCACTGGTATGATAAGGAAAAACACACACAGGAGAAGCGTGCTGCATCTGCAGTCACTGGGATACATCCCGGGTAACTGCTCCGCTCAGCGCGGATTGCGCTGTGCTTTTCCTGGAAGTGCAGAGATGTCACATCCTGAACGAGGAAGAGTACAAGTGACTGCTTCCTGGGAAGGCAGAAAATCCTCAGATGTTACTTGAAAACATGCCAAGGATTTCAGCTGTCACATTCAGAATGAGGGTTAATGATAGAAAACATATTTCAGAAATCTCATTTTTCTCTAAAAGGGATATGAGTTGTTTGTTCCCATTTCGGGTTGGGAAAGAAGTTCTCAGAGACTGATTTGGATTGTTTCTCACAAAGGTTAATCCTCAAACTCTGTTCTGCATTTTCTCTTGTCAGGTTCTGTAATGAATATGAAGTAATACAACATCTTCAGGTAGCTTTTGATATTTATTGTGTACCTTCAAATATAGTCAGAATAATACAGAGAACAGATTTGGAGAAATAAAATAGGATGTTTATTCTTCTAATTTTTCAATAATTTTGAGTTAAACAGGACTGGTTTTGTAAATAGATTTTCTCCTCTTTTTTTTTTTTTTTTTTGCCAAATATGTTACATTTTCATTCATTAATTTCACCAGTATATTATATATAACTAAAAGAATGTTTTCCTGATGAGCAGTCGGTAAAGCTAGATGCTTTTAGTGGGAATTTTTGGGTTGAAATAGATTTTGTGAGGCTTTTTCCCCCTGTTGTACTTCCCATCAAAATGTTTGTTGCTCATTGTAATTAAAAACATAAATTATATTGTTTTCTGCACTATAGGGATAAATATCACAGTAAAGACTAGTTGAAGAGAAACAAAGCTATTCCTTTTTTATTATTATTTTTACCTTTTTTTTTTTTTTACCTGAAACACAAAGCCATTCCCATTACAAAATTTTCAGAGGAAAATTTGAAAGATTCCTGGGACCATATTTTCAACATAGTTCCATACCTAATGAAGATTTACGAATGTTCCGAATCCCATTTTCATCAAGAGAACTTCGTGCCAGAATATGTCTTTGCCTCTCAAAATCACTTCAAGTGTTTTTTTGCATCTCAAGGACTGAATTAGTTTTAAAACTATGACTCTTAAATTTCTGTGAAGTAAATGATCACTTAGGGCAGTGTTGTCCTCCATTAGATTAAATTGACTTCTAATATTGTATCTTCATATGAATAGATTTTCTTTTCATTCAGAGTTAATAAGAAATATACAGCATTTTATATTTGCTGCATGAAAGGAAGATTGATTTATTTCAGGTACTTTATAGGCTATTTTATTATTCACATCAAGATCTCATCTATTCCCTCTGCATTCATATTTTATAGTACTTTAACTGATTGATTTGATTTGACCCAGCACTTTGATGGCACCTTTGCCATGGAGGCTGCACAGATGTAACAGAAATAATTTACTTGATTCTTTTCAAAGCTATTTACCTTACCCTTGAGATATTTTATGAACTTCTGGCCTTTTGGTTTTGACCAGATTAACCAGTAGACAAAGGCAGGTAAAACACAAGTCCCCAGGAGTAAAATGCTTACTTACTCACTAATATCATCATATTTGCAGTCCTGTACAATACAATTGTTTTCATTCTAATGCAGCAAAGACTTCAGAATTTAGCCCTGAATTTATCTAATTTCCAAAGCGCCTCCTGGTCCTTGTTTTTTTTCTATCTGGAATGCCAGGTTTCATCTCTGCTGAAGTCACATGAACAATATTGACTCTCGCCTCTGTCTGAATTTGCCCATTTTGTGATACAGGAAGGCAAGATAAGTTTCTATTCCCAAAACCTTGGTTTTCTTGCAATATCTGAGGTAACTGTGATGGTGAGGCAGAAGCAGAGCCTGATTCTCTGCTCCCACAAACAGGCATTCTGCATTATCCTACCTTAATTTGAAACAGTTTAGAACTCTGCTGCACTAATCAGTAAGAAGCCCTTAATAAACTACTTGGAAATGGGGCCTAGACATCAACTCTTAAAAAAAAAAAAAAGAAAAGAAAAGAAAAAAAAGGAAAGAAAAAAAAAGTATTAAAAAAAAGTATTAAAAAAAAGTATTTAAAGTCTTTTTAGAGAGACTAGCAAAGTAAATCTGGGTGTATTTTAAGATTTCTTTCTCTTTATCTGTTTGGTTTTCTGTTCTCCATGTTCCTGCGTCCCAATGCAGGAAAAACCAACGAAGAGTTTTGTTTTACCTGGGGATTATCACAGGATTTGGTCCTTCTGGCAGTGAACTTCCTACTGCTTTCACAGTTTTAAATGTGTTTCTTATTTGGATCATGGCTCACTCAGAATCTTCTCTAAATTTACACTAAATTTACGTTTGTGGTTGCTCCCATACATTCACTTTGTGGTTCCAATGCAAATGCAAAACTCTGTCTTAAATATATTCCTATAATAGGTCATAGTCCTGCCACTCCTGAAGCAAAACTTCTTAATGACAGACTTGTGGAGAAAAACACATCAGAAAGGCAAATCCATCATCTTTCATTAGGAAGAGAAACACCTGTCCTGCACATGTATGTGAAGTCCTGCTCAGTGAATCTGATTAATTGCACTGTAATTCTTATGTCCTATAAAAAGAAGTACTAGAGGAATTCTCTAATAGACATTACTGCTATTCTCAAAGGTATCATCAGCTAATAAAAAAATAACATTATTAACCTAAATTTCAAGGTAAAATTTATATCTTTCTGGTTTTACGCTTTTCAAACTGTTAATTCACGTACTTTGTTGTAGGTTGGCAAGGAACTCTACTCCAAACTGTTACTTTATAATTATTTTTCTAGTTCAGGCTTCCTTTTCTGCTTGTTTCTGTGTTTTGTTGTGGTTTTTTATCCAAAAATCTAAGTGCTGGCATACATTCTTTGGCCAAAATCTTTACATCACAAGGGTGAAAAACTGCTGGTGACTGTGTGGCTTTTAAGTGTCACCTTTCTTTACAAATCCTTTTTTATGTTTCATCATCTGGCTTCACTTCAGTTTACAAACATGGCAAGACTGTTTTAAATCTCAGAAAAAGGTAAAATAAAGTGTCCAAATAACAGGTTGTAAGTGGAGAGCTTATTTTGACTGGAAAGCTTTCAACATCTGGCTTCGGCAAACAAAGGCCATTTTGAAATGGTATTCGGGCAGTGACTAAACCCATGTGGAGGATGTATTTACAGCTCAGGAGATGTCAGATAACAGTCAAAGTAATTTGGGCATCACAGGAAATAGTAGGAGTGATTCTAGTGCTTTCTGTGAAAACCTTCAAATTCCCATTTCATTAAAAATTCCATTCTGCAGCTGGTAGCAGAGATTACTGGGGTTTACCATCTGTGCAGATTAATGTTTTCGAAAGGAGAATGAATGCAACAGATGAGATGCTTGGCTTTTCAGATCAAACAAAACCTCAAAGTAGAATCTCTTCACTGACTCTTGCATCTTACACCTGTTTCCTTTTAATCACGTGACTGAATTGTTTGGGAAAAACAATTCCAGCTTTTGTTAAAGCTGATTAATTTGAAGATTGCAGATCACCAAGATTCTTGTGGGCTGGTAGCTGTGGAGAATTGGTGATTTTATTGAGTAGATTTTATTACTGATTGGTTGAACACCTTCTTTAGATGTTATTGTGTTCATATCCAAGAAAAATATCTTCACCCAACATTCACAGTGATTGAAAAGCATCCCAGTGTGTGCTCCAGGCTGGATTAGCAGTGACAGCCAATATGGGGAAGCTCAGCTGCCTCCAATCCACACCCCTGTTGTTTTTGGTCTCATCTCTTTCTTTTTGGCTGACCATAACTAATCTTTCCAGGGGACTGAGCATGGGATTCATTTAAATTGCATTTTTAAATCAATCCTATGTCACTGCAGGTCTTACAATGTTATAATTTTCAAATTACATTAGCTTCACCACACATCAAACACTGAAATAAATTCTTGGCAGTGATCACTGTATTAGGATTCATCAAAATTAATGGAGTTTCTGGGTTTGCCAGGAAATAGGATCATTAATTTGACCCTTTCTTGAGAGCAAGAAAGGAAAGCACGGTACTTGCTTACCAAACCAGGTATCAATCCCTCCCTGGGTTTCCTGATAAATATTGTGGTTATTTCCTTGAAATACAGGATGTTTTACTCTGTTCTGGTGGCCAGCATCAGACACTGCTGCTGAGGGAAAGCAGAGCCATGGCAGGGTGGGCTCAGCAGCCTCCTGGAGAGGAGAGGCAACAAGAGTTGGGACCAGGAGTGGGGCAGCTGCCCCATCCAGGGCAGGGACTGCCAGAGCCTCCTGTTCCTGAAAAAGACACTTGACCCAGCATAAGGAACAGCAACAGCACAGGGTGTTACAATCCCCATGGATTAAACACTAAAAAAGCCCAGCACCCCAAAAACCACTTGCTAATACAAACATGAAAGTGGGTAATTAAACTCACTGGCAACGTTGGTCCTTGCTCTCCCTTGAGTTTTCCTTTTATTGAAACCCAGCTGTTCTCTGGCTGTTGCCAGGGGTAACCAGCAGTGACATTCAAGGTCATTGATGAAAAGCAAGCCTTTGTCCCCTGGATATTTCCCACTTTCTTGGAAACTTGCATCCTAGAATAAAATCCTTTAAAACAATATATTTTGGTCAGTGTAGCACTTGGGTTTGTTGTATTTTTTAATTTCCATTCACTGCACTTCTTTGTTCAGTCCATTACTGCTCCTCCATGTTAATTGTACGGAGCAATATCCCAAAGAGCTCCTGGTTCAAGGAATGTCTCAGAAATGTGTCACCGTGTCACCAAGGCTGCTGTCCTCCATTAGGACAGACTGGTGACACCAGACTCTACATGCAGAGCACCAGAGTGCTGTGGAACCAGCAACGCTTCTCTATCTGTGTGTGTTCTACCTGAGCAGCTGCAAGTCTGTTCATTCTGGTATTTTGAACATGTTTAAAATTGTCTTTTCCCCTTTCTGTAACATTGGTGACTCATTTAGAGAGTTTTCTGCTGAGGAAATAGTTCATAGAATTCATTAAAGCATTTTCAGAGGTAAAAAGTCAGAGTTTCGTGGGAAGGTAGGGAAAAAATCCATTCTTCTAAATGGGAATTTTGTGGCAATTCATCATGCAGTTCTTCTTTATATGATTTTCAGATGGTTAGCAATGTTCTGTATTGTTTAAATTGGGTTTTATTCTGGTTTTTTGTTTAACCTGTATTTGTCCATTGCTTGGTTTACACTTTTTATGTAAATAAGCTGCCTATTGTGAATTAGAGAGAAATTAATATTTTCAAATATGTTTGATGTTGCCTGTGAGCTCCCCTTGCATTTTTATTATTTTGTCAGCCTTCCAAGCCAATATTTTTCTCTAGAAAGATGCTACTTAAGAAATGAGTATCTGGGAACAGAGGAACCAAATTAGAGCTTTGCCTAGGTGAACATTACTGCTTTTGAGGCAAGTGGGAATTTCCCTTGTTTATCTGGTGTGTAATTTGGAAAACTGCATTTTACATCTAAGTTGACCCAGATTTTCCTACACCACATTTGTGAGATAGAGGGAACAAGCACAGCAGACATCAAAGTGTTTATTTGGTACCTACCCTGGCCTGAGAATATAAACTTCGAAGTATTTTGCAGCCAGAGAGCTGGAGGTGAAGAGACCTATCAGCTCTACCTTAGAGGGAATTCTCTGTCCCAGACTCAGCCCTGCTTTTCCAGAGGTGCCCAGCTGGCATCTAAAGGCACTGATGTGTTTTAGGCTGGGTTATGGAAGGTGCAAATTACAGTATTTACCTATTTTACAAGCAGATTATGATGATGGAAGTATTAATTGCTTACAGTGTAGTGGATAGATTTAAAAACTCACCAAGAGGGCTTTGCAGCTTCCCCATGGAAGTCTCCTTGATGGATAAATGTCAGCCCCATGTCAGCAGAACAGTTGTCACCCTCAAAGTGTTGCAAGTGCTGGTGTGACAGCTGACAGGGGAGGCAGCTGGACTGGCGTTGGGGCTGAAGCTGGGATGTAAGATCATAGCTGCTGGAATGGGGTGAGGAAGGATGGAACTTGCACACAGGTAGAGCAGGAGCTAAGAAGGACACACAAAACCAGGCATCCCACAGCAAAAGCACAAGATGGATGGGGTTTCATTCTTTATTGGATAAACACTGTCATTTTGTTTGTTCTATGTGCAGATTCATGGCAGGTTCTCAGTGCTGAGGATGGGAAGGTGCCTGTGTGGCTCCCAGTCTGTCACAAACATTCCTGTGAAGCACAGAGCAGCTTCATGGACTGGTACAGAAATTCAGAGTGTAGAGCTTAATTGGAGCAGTATTTGTGCTTCACTTCAGGAGTCAAGGCTGCTCCTCTCTTTTGTTTCATCTCCCCTCCTTTCTTCCCTTCACAGCCCAGACACTTGCAGAGGATTTTGAGTTAATTTACATCCTGCAGAGGATAAATGGCAGAAACTGTTTCTTACAGTTCTGCATTAGGGCTGACTTATGGAAGTTTTGCAAGGAAATCTTGTCACTTCTTATTCCATCAGGAGAGACATATTCCTTTGGAATGTAGTTACTCTTTGTGAGGCAGCNGCAACGTTGGTCCTTGCTCTCCCTTGAGTTTTCCTTTTATTGAAACCCAGCTGTTCTCTGGCTGTTGCCAGGGGTAACCAGCAGTGACATTCAAGGTCATTGATGAAAAGCAAGCCTTTGTCCCCTGGATATTTCCCACTTTCTTGGAAACTTGCATCCTAGAATAAAATCCTTTAAAACAATATATTTTGGTCAGTGTAGCACTTGGGTTTGTTGTATTTTTTAATTTCCATTCACTGCACTTCTTTGTTCAGTCCATTACTGCTCCTCCATGTTAATTGTACGGAGCAATATCCCAAAGAGCTCCTGGTTCAAGGAATGTCTCAGAAATGTGTCACCGTGTCACCAAGGCTGCTGTCCTCCATTAGGACAGACTGGTGACACCAGACTCTACATGCAGAGCACCAGAGTGCTGTGGAACCAGCAACGCTTCTCTATCTGTGTGTGTTCTACCTGAGCAGCTGCAAGTCTGTTCATTCTGGTATTTTGAATATGTTTAAAATTGTCTTTTCCCCTTTCTGTAACATTGGTGACTCATTTAGAGAGTTTTCTGCTGAGGAAATAGTTCATAGAATTCATTAAAGCATTTTCAGAGGTAAAAAGTCAGAGTTTCGTGGGAAGGTAGGGAAAAAATCCATTCTTCTAAATGGGAATTTTGTGGCAATTCATCATGCAGTTCTTCTTTATATGATTTTCAGATGGTTAGCAATGTTCTGTATTGTTTAAATTGGGTTTTACTCTGGTTTTTTGTTTAACCTGTATTTGTCCATTGCTTGGTTTACACTTTTTATGTAAATAAGCTGCCTATTGTGAATTAGAGAGAAATTAATATTTTCAAATATGTTTGATGTTGCCTGTGAGCTCCCCTTGCATTTTTATTATTTTGTCAGCCTTCCAAGCCAATATTTTTCTCTAGAAAGATGCTACTTAAGAAATGAGTATCTGGGAACAGAGGAACCAAATTAGAGCTTTGCCTAGGTGAACATTACTGCTTTTGAGGCAAGTGGGAATTTCCCTTGTTTATCTGGTGTGTAATTTGGAAAACTGCATTTTACATCTAAGTTGACCCAGATTTTCCTACACCACATTTGTGAGGTAGAGGGAACAAGCACAGCAGACATCAAAGTGTTTATTTGGTACCTACCCTGGCCTGAGAATATAAACTTCGAAGTATTTTGCAGCCAGAGAGCTGGAGGTGAAGAGACCTATCAGCTCTACCTTAGAGGGAATTCTCTGTCCCAGACTCAGCCCTGCTTTTCCAGAGGTGCCCAGTTGGCATCTAAAGGCACTGAAGTGTTTTAGACTGGGTTATGGAAGGTGGAAATTACAGTATTTACCTATTTTACAAGCAGATTATGATGATGGAAGTATTAATTGCTTACAGTGTAGTGGATAGATTTAAAAACTCACCAAGAGGGCTTTGCAGCTTCCCCATGGAAGTCTCCTTGATGGATAAATGTCAGCCCCATGTCAGCAGAACAGTTGTCACCCTCAAAGTGTTGCAAGTGCTGGTGTGACAGCTGACAGGGGAGGCAGCTGGACTGGAGTTGGGGCTGAAGCTGGGATGTAGCTGTAGGATCATAGCTGCTGGAATGGGGTGAGGAAGGGTGGAACTTGCACACAGGAGCTAAGAAGGACACAAAACCAGGCATCCCTCAGCAAAAGCACAAGATGGATAGGGTTTCATTCTTTATAGGATAAACACTGTCATTTTATTTGTTCTATGTGCATATTCATGGCAGGTTCTCAGTGCTGAGGATGGGAAGGTGCCTGTGTGGCTCCCAGTCTGTCACAAACATTCCTGTGAAGCACAGAGCAGCTTCATGGACTGGTACAGAAATTCAGAGTGTAGAGCTTAATTGGAGCAGTATTTGTGCTTCACTTCAGGAGTCAAGGCTGCTCCTCTCTTTTGTTTCATCTCCCCTCCTTTCTTCCCTTCACAGCCCAGACACTTGCAGAGGATTTTGAGTTAATTTACATCCTGCAGAGGATAAATGGCAGAAACTGTTTCTTACAGTTCTGCATTAGGGCTGACTTATGGAAGTTTTGCAAGGAAATCTTGTCACTTCTTATTCCATCAGGAGAGACATATTCCTTTGGAATGTAGTTACTCTTTGTGAGGCAGCATTTCTCTGATGGGCCTCATCTTCCACTCCCACCTGGGTGAGGTGGATGGCTGCACCTGTCAAAATGCACTTGGTTCATGCTGCGAAAAATAATTGGTTGGACAATGGAGCTACTTTGAATTTACATGTGTGAATCATCCCACAACCCTTCCTGTGTTTGTGGGGTTGGGCCCTGGGTTTGTGAAATGACTGATAAATATTCTTCTAAACATCTATGATTTCAGAACAATGGATATTGCTGAAATGTCAGCACTTCTGAAAATGGCAATTTTACTAGGAAATGAAAACAATGAGCAGCTTCTGATGGTCAAGGCAGCAGTGTCTATGTTCTCTTGAAATTTCTGGAAAATATTTTCATATTCTGTTCTGCTTTGCCTGTGGTTCCTCTGGGTAGATTTTGAAAGGGTGGGTCCAGGATTAATATAAACTCCATTGAATTTAGCATATTTTGATTTGCAGAGGATTAATGGTGTATATAGGACTCAAACCACCTTTTCTCCTCTCTTATACAGAGTACTGCATTTATTTCAATGCATTTTTCGAATTAATAATGAAATACTAGGACACAACCCAGAAATATCTTACTATTATCTATGAATAAAGTGCTTTGCTCAGCATTACAGACTTTGAGTAGAACTGAAATGTTCCTGTAACGTATCTACACATAATTTGACACAATCGAAGCATCTTTGGTGACTTGTGAAACAAGACATTTCCGCAGACCGTGCCTTTTGTGCCCCATACCTCTTGTTAACAGGATTAAGAAATCAATAGTTGTGCTATCAAGAGAATGTAAATGTTTCCAAAGATGCTGTGGTATATTTCTGCCCAGTCCTCTCTTCAGAAATGAAAAGTGTGCTGACTGTACTGAATGTTCACAGTGAGTTGGAACCATTTCACATCTCTGAAATTCAGGGAAAAACTGTTAAAATACAGGTCATACATGACCTGTATTAGGAAAAAAATAAACCAACCCATAACATGAGTTAAGCTTATTTGAAATCCCTAAAGTATAAACATGGACTGATGGAAATCCATGGATATGTAGCTACAGTTTTACTCTCACACTACAAGTTTACATTCTTCACTGAATTAATACAATGCTAAGAAAACCCCAGCGCAGATCCATTTAGAAGTGTTTGGATTAAACATGTCACATTACTGAGCTGACAGACTTCAGCTTTGTTGAACATTCACAAACCAAACCTATTTTCTCACAGTGTTGAAGTCAGGTAAAGCCTGCAACCCTCCCTGAAGACAGCTTTGTCTGTAGAAAGAATCAGGAACAATATTTTTGGTAGATATTCATGGATGTTTTATTTCTCTGACCGCATGGCAGCCAGGAGAGACACCGACCAGCACATGGCAGCCAGGCCAGGCACAAACGCTGCTCCAAAAGACCCAGGAATCATGGGACACCCACAGTTTTCAGGGTGGGGAAAACACCTACAACCAATAATGAACAGGATAACATATGGGAGCCTGGAAACCCCGTGTAACCATGCCTCAACTCCCAGGGCCCATCCCCCAGGGGGGCACCCCCACATCACAGCTGTCTGGAATGCCAGAAATCTGTGTTTTTAGAGGATTCCCATAAGATCCTGTTCCACTTCTCTGTTCATCCTACCACTGAATGCATTGTTTTATGCTCAGCTTCTCTTTGGTAGACAACTGACTGATTTCCTGATCACAGAGGCATTTGCAAACATGCCTTCTTGGAAATACAGGCATTTTTAGAGCAGCTTATTCTTCCCGTTTCATACTTTTTCCTCATATTCCAGTCTAAAATTGGCAAACCTGATGCACATTCCCACCAACCCACTTTATCCTGTTTAAAAATAGCCATGCTAATACTGTAAGCTCAAACAGGACAGATTTGCAGTTTTCTGTATTAAATATAGTGAAAGCTGTGTCAGTAATAAATATGTTGTTCTAGAAGAGATATGTTCCAGACTAGAGAAGGTGGGACCATCAAAGAGAGGAGAGAATGTCAGTGCTGTGTTTATATTTCATACTCCTCATGTTTATATTTCATATATATCATATGAGAAGAGAGAACAGATGAGAGAACAGATGTAGTTCAGGGAAATGCAGAAAACAGGAAAGACAGTATGGGTTTTCAGATAACTACAGAGAAAGCTATTTAATGTGGCCAGACACTGACAGAAGAAGAAGTGCCCATGAAAATGTTCTGCTGGTTGTGTGGAAAACTGCACTGAGCACTTGGAATTGTTTTTCAAGGCAGAAGCTTGACTAGCAGAGTAGTCCTGTATAAAACTTCTATGTCAAGTCTCCTGCTGTACCTGTGCTTGTGTGCAGCCTTGGAAGAGCCCTGTCAGGGTGGAATCCCAGGTCCCTCCAGCCCCTGTGCCAGGTGCACTTTGAGCACTCTGCAGGGGCTGTTCCTGACTGGCTTTGTCTCGGAGCAAGGTTAAAGACACAATGCAGATCTGCAAAAGGCAAACTAGGCCTTAATCAGCAATTCAGCTTTTAGAACTCTGGCCTTGAAAGCAGAAAGGAGGTCTTATGAAAAACAGAGAGGAAATTAAGGAAGAGGAGTAATAGACAAATTTGGGAAAACGGAGCTGTTACCCACCCCTTACCCAGCATTCAGGTTCCATTCGGGCTGCATCTTTATCTGCTGTGAGAAGAAACATCAGGAGAAGCTCAATGGAAAACCCATCTGTGGGATAATTGTCCATTTTTTTCCTTCATTTCACCTGTTTTCAGTGAAGCTTAGAGACCCAGCCCCAAGAGTTCACGAGTAAGAGGCTTCCCCTTATCTCCAGACCTTCTGACAGCTGGAAGACAACTTCTGGTCTGTCTAACCATGCTCAGCCACCTAAGGACAATATCATTTCCCACTGCCAGAGCTGAGCACCACAGGTACAAGTAAATAACTTGGCAAGTAAAACACCCTTGTAAACCTCACATCCAGTTCCCAGTCCCTGTGTCCACCCAGGGACTCACCAGGTCTCACAGCTGAGAATGCTCAGTGTTAGTAACACACTCCCCACCTGCACAGGTGGACATTCAAGGTGCATTTCTTATTGTGTTCTCAGGGGCTTCCTCAGACCTCTCTCCATAGCAGGTGAGCCCCTCACAATGGACTGTAAGAATTGTCCTGATAAAGGATCCCTCTTCACTTGCATGATCAGCTCCTCATAATCCAACCAAGCCAATAGAATTTCTCATATTTATAAGGGAAGAGGGAATCTTCTCTCTCTGTAATGACTCCAAAGCCAAGGACATGCCCAGTGGCAAATCAGTGCCTCTCTGAGCAGATTTGTCTTGACAGCCCTGTGTAAAAATCAGAAATAAAGTAATGAGTTTACACACTACACAGCTGCCACAGTACATGTGATGATGGCAGATCAAAAAAAGAACGCAAAGAGAAAGAAGGGGGAGAAATTAAGATGGCTGAGAACTTTTCAGAGCTGAATTGGAAAAATAAAAGCCAACAGTATATAAATTTGGCAGTGTAAAACTTTCCACGTAGTTGTGGAAAGTCAGAATGGTGAAATGCTGATGAGATGAAGCCGTGGGTCTGTCCTCCTGGGGTTTGCCATGCTCATGACACATAGGCATCAGCTGAATATTCTTGGTTTTGTCCATTTTAAAAACAAGTATTTCCTCCATAGAGAGCAAAATTAGTTGGAATTCTGCATGTAAAAATGTCAACTGTGATTCATCCAGTGGCATCCTGTGGAAATACTCCTTTCTCAGTGGAACTCACTGTGTGTTGCCTGTGTAGCCCTTCCAGTTTCATCTGAACTTGTTTCATCAGACTCTTTATGAAATGTTCTTCAAACAGCCAATCAGGTGTTTACAAAGGCTTCATATCTAATAACTGGTTTGAAAAGCCACATACACTCAACCATGTATTTTAGCCATTGCATCATTTATATGTATTTCTTTATCAGTCGTTCCTCTGAAAGCCAGTCTGTTTTAATCAAGGTTATTTTTCAGTATACATGTATACTGGGATGCTTTCCTAGGCATTTATATAGGTATAACTGCTTTATATACTCAGAGTATCCAAAATTAAAAAATGTTAAATAAAAAAGTTTAATTTAGCCACGATCTTGGTTTTTGCAGTGCTGTAAAGTCACAATAGCCTCATTAGCAGTGTTGCTGCCCAGTATGTTCAAGGAGAGGGGAGCAAAGGAAAGCATTAGAGACTAAAATCATGTATACACCACTGCATGCACAATGGACATTAAGATTACTCCAGATTTATACTAATAGAAGAAAAAGAAAAATTTTCAATTCTGTGACCTCTGTCCACTGTTCTTTGTGCTTATCTGCTGGCTGCAGGCATACCTTAAACCTGTCTGAAGCATCAGCCTGAGAAATGCATTTCCAGAGTGAGCTGAGATGGCAGATAGCTACAGGAAGGATTTTAACCATTGTTTAAAAAAAAAAAAAAAAAAAAAAAAAGAAAAAAAAAAAAAAAAAAAAAAAAAGCGAATGGAAGCAATTCTCTTTGGGAAATAGCTTTACATATTTCATAGCACCTGGCTTAATAACGGTGATGCCCAATCCATGCTAGCAGTCCCCAGGCACAGGAGAAACACAAATAGTGAGCAGCTGCTTTGTGGAGGCCAAAAATACATCATCAAAAATTAAAACAGGGTTCAGGGGTTGTATAATGGAGATTTACAGAGCTAACAGCAATATTTGGGCTGTTTTCACACCCCCCCTGCAGTCAGACTCCTTAAATAGGCTGCTGCTTGGCCTTATTTCAGTCCCATGGCTTCTCTTGGGCTAAGCAAAACACCCAAAAGTTTTAGTTTGGTACTCTGGGAGAGTTCTCACCTGGAAACAACACAAACATACCCTGGGAAGCCTGATTAAAATCTAAGGATCACATTATCTCCTTTGGAGTTGTGGCTAAAAGAGGGAAATATGTGAGAAAAAGCTGTCCAAAGCTGGTTTTGCCCAATTTTTCCCTGTCCTTACATCTGTTTTGAACCTGAAGCTTTATGGATGATTAGGTTTTTTGATAGGAGGGATGCTCAGAAAATTTCTGAGATGCTCAGAAATTCCTAAACTGGAGCAATCTACCTTCTTAAAAGGGTTAAAATAGAAGCAAATATTTCTCAGCTCTGCCTGCTCCTTCTGTCTCCTCCTGCATTCTCGGAGCAAATTAGTCCAGATAATTCAACAGAGGAGGAGCAAGCATCACAACTTCTCAGGATACAACACCATTGTTTCCAGGCTGCACCTGCTCCACAGAGCTGTAAAATACAGGCATCAAAGCAGTAATGCTCATTTTATTGCCCTGAAGAGTGTGGATACCTGATGGTAATGTATTTCCTTCGGGGGGATGGAAGAGGGAAGGGGATGCACAGCAGGAGCAGAGCAGGGAGGGAGCCCCGCTCGGGGCTGACATCCTCAGAGCTGGCAGGTGAGTTTTACAGTGCAGAGTAACAGCAGTGCTGGGAAGAGTCAGTGGGAAATAAACTGCTGATGAAGCACACGGGTTTGGAGCTTTGGAAAAGTTGAGTCTGGAGTCTGGAAAATGTGTTGTCTGGATGAATCTGTAGGTTTTTCTCTTTTAGTTAGAAATTGGCCCCAAACAAAATTGTCCAGGTCAAACAGGCCAAAATCTAAACAGGTTAAAATCAAGTCTAGATTTAATAAGCAAAAAGTGTGGCTCATCTTCACTGACATTTTCTTAGCTCTTTGTTTAAAAAGAACTGGATTTTTATTGGACTGTTTTAACTTTGTTATCTTACTTGCTTTTTAAGTATGGCTGAGTACAGAATGCTTGAAACATGCACTGGAACCACATGAAACTTTAATGAATAAAGTGCTAGAGCATCAGAGGTTCAGTGTTAGGCTAAAAATGTTAGGTCTGAAAAAAGGAGTCCAGGTTTACATTTTTATTTACTCACATAACATTAATAATTAATCTAGGTTTCTATTAAGGAAGACTTTGTTGTTGATGGAAAGGATAAAAACAGCATGCAGAGGGTTAGTGACACCAGTGTGACATGATGTAGACTTGTTTAGTCTCCAGCTTGTGTGATAATGCAAACTTCAGAAAAACATAAAAGTTCTGCACAGAAATCCTTACAGCTCTATGGTTTTAATGCCTAATTTTTATACTTTGCCAGCAGAATGAATAATTGCTACCACTCTGCTTTTGTCTGTATTTCCTTTTAGTCCAACATACTCTGCACCATCGACATGGGATTCAAACACCAGCAATAAATGAAAGCTGGTGACATGGCACCTTTATTGTTTCTGTGATTTCATCAGTTGACACTGGATAGGTGGGACAAGATCAAGAAAAATCCCCACACTGAAAGTTATGAGGGGGAATGTAAAACTTTCTGAGCACCTGAGTTTGTTTCAAATGCTGATTCAAGTTTAAGTCAAATGAAATGTTGTCTGCCCTGAGCCATCCCAGTAGCTCCAGGTACTGCTGCTAAGTGTTTTTGTTCCTAGGATGTTCACCTACAGCTCAGAAAAGGGGAACTATGGTCCAATTTATCTCTAGATGTGTATTCTAGCAAAAAAAATTGATGCTACCGGTGGGCAGGGTTATAGAGGCAGGATAGCAGATCTTGTGCCTGTCACTACATCCTGCTCAGAGGAGTAATGTATCACAGGTTATGTCTCCTCAGGTAACAGTCCCAAGGCATGGAAATTCCTCTTCTTCTCCAACTGGACACTTAAGGATCTCCTTAGAGAGCTTTGCAGGCTGTAAATTACAAGAAGGCAGTAAAATTGTAAAAGGAAAGACTAAGACTGTGATCCTGGATTACACTGCTGAGCCGTAAGAACTGTATAACTAGAATTATGGGAAGAAATAAATAGAAAATTGAGGCTGAATATCAGGAAGAACTTTCCAACAGTGAGAGCTAGTAGGCTATGAAGGAATCTCCCATGTGAAACAGTTGATGCTCTTAGTACTTGAGAGTCTCAAAACTGAGCTGGCCAGTGTTCTGTGAGGAACACCCTGAAGAAGTCTTGCAAGCTGATCTTTTTCTGCTCATGTACCCAAAAGGCACTATGGGCTTGAGAGGAAGCCCCCATTCCTCTGCTTTTCTTGTCAGTGATGCTCCTTTGTTATCACATGCAGTTAAAAATATTCAGCTGATATATTTAGTTGCTCTCTCATGATATCAAATCTTCATCAACTGATACTTGTCAGTGTCTGATAGACACAACACAGGGCATTTATTTTTCAGTCAGGAATTTCTCTCAGCCCCACTTTATTTGTTCTTCCTAGAAACACAGGGCTTGTAACATTAATCTTAAATGTTTTAATCTAAGATGTTTAAGTGGTCTCTGTAGCCTTTTTCAGAGCAATTTTTGTTCTTATTAATGACATTTCAGAAGCAGTTTAAAACCATCTCTATGCATTTCTTTGCAGTTTGATTTTGCAGGTTGAGGCTCCATAGCACAAGGTGTGACAGTTTCTATCTGGTTTTACTTTTACTGCTGAATACAAATGTAGTGTTTGTCTGGAACATTACTGCTGCCCTGCAGCTCTGGTAGTTTTTTATGCTCTGTCTTTTTAATGATTATGTGTAGTTTTTCTTCCAAAACCCTCTTCTGCTGTTTACTGGAGTTGTGAAGTATTTACCAACTTCATGAGATGTGACCAATGCATAAGGAGGAAAATGGATTTGATTATTTAAATTGCATGGAAAAATATGCACACTGTCAAAACAAAGAGTGTAAGATTGTATTCTCTCTTACACTCTACAAATCAGGAGTAACTGCATTGGAAATAGTGGAGTAATATCTCTGCAAACCCAATTTAAATACCAGTAAAATCAGATCTCCCAATCTGATATACAAGAATACTGAGGTTTTAAAGATGCCATTTTAATTTGAAAACTATTTACCTTTTACTTACTGTCAGCAAGGCTAAAAGTAAATAAAAGTGGCATAAAATATTTTCAAAATCCTGGTTATTTTCTTTTCTTTCACTACACTTCCTACAAACAGTTTTTCTCATTTTATGTGGATTTTTTTTCAGTAGTGATAGTATTTTGCTCTTATTGCATTTATTATTCATTATTGTAGATATGATACTACACGGGTTGGCAAGGATCTCAGGGAATGTTTTCATGTCAAATCTGGTTTTAAAGTTTCCTTACTAAGCTGGGTATTTTGAGTTGATTGAAGCGTGCTGAGGTTGGGATTGGCTTGGGTCACTCAGCATAAACTGAGTAATGCAGCTCAGAGTACTCCAGATTTGTACCAGTGCAGCTGAGTTAATGATCTGATTCCTAAAGTGGGATTCAGCTTCTGTGATTGGAAGTGTTGAGTTTCACTGAGGCTGCATCAATGCAGAGAGATGGGCATTTCCAGAAGCAATCTGTCAAAAAAGATGGGTGAACAAATTTTACACTGTAGGTGCCCTTTGCTCTTCCCTAAGTGTAATGGTAGAGAAGACTGTGAGTTTAAAACAAGATAATCAGGTATTAAACAGCAAAAATAAGATTACTAAGAAAAAAGTACATGACACAAATCATCTTCTCAGAAAAAAATCGATTAGCCTTCATTTGCATGCTGTTTATGCCACTGCAGAAGTATTTATGCTGCAGACAAAGCAACTGGTGGAACTGGTTCCCTTGGCTACGCCCCATTCCAGCCCAGGTGCATCCCCCTGAGCGCAGTGCAGGACGTGGCCCTTGCAGCCCTGATGAGTCCTGCTCACGTGTGCTGGGAGGTGCTGCTGGGACTGTACAGCCTGGCCTTAAATCCTGACATAGAAATGTCTCTGAAATATTATGTAACTGAGAAAAAGGCCTTAGGTTGATTCAGTTTGGTTTTTAAAATGATCCAGATTTTGTTTATTAATAATTTTATATCGCTGCTTATGTACAGTGCAGCTTATAAGAAGACAAAGTATTTATGCTTTCTTACAGTTATCAGAAGAAAATAAAAGATAGCATTGAGGCTCATCTGATTATATTATACTTCTGTAGTTTAAAAGATTTTCCAATTTTATCTATTGATAAAATTACTTGAAGCTGAGGATTAAAGAGGAAGGTTTAAAGCAGAAAAGCTGATTTAAGACTGAAGATCTTTCTTAGCAGCATCCATTTAAAGTTAATCTTTGATCATCTGTGAAGCTGATTACCTAACATATAAAACCTATAAAAATTATCCTCTCTTTTATTATGCAATACAAATATTGTATTCTGTCAAATTCAGTTATCATGAGTAACATTCCGAAAATTGATCAACAAAACATTAACCAATGTAACAAGAAATGTAACAAGAGAGCTCCAAACACACCACGAGGATGGAAGGAGGGGAAGGACAGAGGAAAGCTTTGTCGTTGTCACTCTCAGCAGTGAAATGGAATCCCAGGATCACAGAGAGGGCTTGTAAGGCAGAGAGTTCCTTCTCTCAAGATAGTGGAGGGTTTAATATTTAAACATACAAGAGGATCAAGAGGGTCTTACAATCTGTCTATTGATTTCACGTGCTCTTCAGCCCAGATATGAAGTACTCCAGATACTCCTCAGTGCATCATTGCCAAAGTAAAAACAAAAACTGTGTTCAGCTTGCCAGAGTTTCTCACTGGGCCTCCTCAGTATTTGCTTCTTGCATTCCCCTCAGTAACTGTGGGATTTCAGCTAACTCTGTCTCAAGTCCAGTTATCCACAGCAGCACCAACATCCACCTGAGGCCAAGAGCATCCCTGCAGTCTCTTAATAGCAGAGCTTCACTGCAGGGTCTCTTCTGAGCATTTCTGCCTGTCAGGAGGTTTACACAGAAAGTGGGGGAAGTTTCCTGAAGTTTTCACATCCTCAGACTCACAGTAAATGGAGGGATTTTCATAGAATCTTTTTTCTTATTCCCCAAAACTAAAGGGGTGGGGGTGGAGGGAAGAAGATGGGAAACAAAGGCAACACTACTGATTATCAGATTCCAGGCAGAAATTAAACAACTGAAGAGTCATTTCTCAGTTTATAAGTCACTTTGTCTCCATCCTTGTACTTTGTTTTGTGTTTGTTTTGAATGATGTAAGAGCTTAAAAGTCCTCTCTGCTCCCTTCCTGTTTATATTCCAAACGTTCAGTTAACAATGCACTATGCCAAATAAAATTTCAGTCCCGAACAGTCTTGAGCAATTTAGAAAGCTGCTAGGGCATCTCGTTTTCTGTACCTTCAGAATGTTATCTGTTATTTCCATTTATAAAACAAAACAGAGGGCATAAAACTGAATTTTAGGATTACTTTAGCTGGAAGACAAAGTCTTGCTTACCACAGATCAAGATTTCCCATTATCCAGATGTGAAACGTTTCCATCTGATTTTCGTATTAAGCTGTGACAAGGTGTTGTCATGCCTTCTGTCACACAAACCCATCACACATTTGTTTTTCATGTCCATTATGTGGCCTTTAGCTTGAAATTAAGGGGCAGGCTTTATTGGTCTTACGTTTAGGAAAGCTTTGAATAACCATTTTGAGGGGAAAAAAATCTCTTTTCAACATCTAATTTGGACAAAAAAGACTTAAGTGTAGGGTGTTTCTGGGTAAAATGTGTCACTGGCAGATCAGCAGTGCCTTTTGCAAAGTGTTTTCATGTTGTCAGAAATTGCAGCTCTTGAGATGATTCCAGATAAACTCACTTTGCTCATTAAATGTGGCTTGGCTGGCACAAAAATTTGTCCTGGGAAGTGCATTTTCTGAACTCAGGTACAATTTAGGAGGGTGCAGGGGTGCAGACATCCAGTCAAGGGAATCTTAACTGTGGGACATGAGGATAATGTACTGCTTACAGGGCTTTATCCCATGAAAAGATAGAAGAGGGGTTGCTAGGCAGGATTTATTGTTCTAAGAACTACATTTTCCCTAGAGTAAGTCACTTCTGCTTTTTTTTCATGCTTAATCTTTGTTTCTTTATGATTTTAGGAGGCGTGGTATCAATGAGCATTAAATTCAATTTCATGGCGTTTGTGAGACCTGTTTTCTCGGAAAAATACTTCTCAAGGCATAAAGTTACTGTCACATGAGAACAAAGATGAAAATGCTTATGTTTTCTAAATGATTTGGACTGTTTAAAGAATTCCTGTTTTAAATAGCCCAAATTATTCCGTTTGCTTGCTTAGAGAAATAAAATCTAATTTACAGTAATTAAACCACATTAACCTGATTAAAAATTATCTCCATCATCCTCTATTTAATACCCAGCAGCTTTGCTGCTGAGGCAGTATTGGTTTACGCTGAGAAGGGATTGCTCTGTTGAACAGGCAAGTTCAGCAGCAGATAAAATAGGGGAAACTGGAGAAGCTGAAAGTGAAAAAGAAGTTGGTAATTTTAGAAGTAGTTTTTTAATTCTCTGTGAGTTTATTTGACCAGCAATAACAGTTTCATGGGAGAAAAGGGAGAATAGCCTTCAGAAATAGCTCAAAGTGCTGGAGGGTTTTTCCTCATGCATGATATGGAACTATAGCAAACTCCTGGAGTCTCAGGAAGCTCCATCGTGTCCTGGTACAGCTCTTTTACAGTGACATTTGTGGGGGATGCTTTTGGCTCCAACTTCCATGTCTGCACTGACAGCCAATCCAACCAAAAAAAAAAGTGAACTGGAGTAGTGCCAGGATTTTCCAAGTGTTAACCCTGAACTCCAAAAGGAGGGGAAACGTTAAAATTTGCTATTGCTGATAAGCACATCATATTTTTATAGGTGGAACAAACGAGTGGAAGTTGTGGAATACAGCCCTAGAATTCCATTTCTTTAGAAGGGGATGGTACTATGGGATCCTTCTTCAATAAAGGTGTATAAAAACTTTTTTTAAGTATGAGGCATAAATTATGATCTATTAGCACTGAAAGTTTTAGGTATTAATCTTTGTTATTTCAACAGGAGAGAAAAACCCCTCCTTTTAACCTTTTAGATTCTTATTCTGACCTTCTGCATTCCTTTTGGAATTTAGATTTAGGCTTTTTTTCTCCTGAACACTAACAGAAGTTGTTGGAGCAGAATCACTACTACACTGCACTGTAGCACTGCATGCAAGTTCTTACTGTTTTTTCCAGAGGATCAGATTCTATGAATTAGATTTTATCAATTACAGCCTTGCAGTAACCCTAAAAAATCAGAGGCATTTCAAATATCTGAGTGGAATTCAATCTACCATCTCATTAAGTTGTTTAAAAGCTCCTCTTGCAGAAAAGACAGCAAATACGTTGAAGAGATGTTTACCATCTACAGTTATCTACTAACTTTAACTCATGTTTCAAAGGAATGTAAATGATGCTTTTTTGAGTGAATTGGGAGTTCATTAGTTAGAAACAATATCCTATTTCCCAGAGTCACAGATAAAAAATGATACAGAGGGTAAAAGGAGATACATAACCTCAGAGGTACCTATTTTTTTCTAGATTTCAGTTTCCAGTGAGTATAAAAGCATGTGTGGTGTACCATATTACATTATAAACTGGAAGTGTATTAAAAATAAATCATTCTCATGCATCATATGTTGCTTTTTAAAGGAAAAATATGCATTAAAGAGATTTGTTCAATCATAGGTCTGCCTTCTAGCATCAGAGATCAATGTGCAGTCTTATTAAGTTGTGCTCTGTAGATTTCTGCAGTCAAGTTCATCACAGAACCCATTTCTCTTCCTCTAATGGTGCTTGAACCTAAAGTTCTTCTCTGAAGTACTTTAATATTCATTTGGTCATTACAAGAAGACAGTGACTTAATGAACTGCAAATAGGAGAAGAAAGTAACATAAATCATTTCTGCATCCTTTTTTGTGGTATAAGCATAACTCTTCTTTCATCATTTTAATGCCTCCAGTGTTTTCTGCATATATGATCGCAAAAATTAAATTATACTGTGTTTTTTGCAATCCAGCACACCAATAAAAATATAAAATCATTAGAATTATCAAGATAGATTAATGCCAGAAAACTGTATTATTATTTTACATTATGCTACAGTAACTGTTAAGAGTGAGTTTCCTGCTGAGATATAAACCACTTAACATTTATCATAAATAATCAGTAAAAATTTGTAAACTATTCTTCTGTGAAGACCTGCTGCAAAACACTTACTTGAGAAATATAAGCCACTGGTGTCTTGCCTTGGTGCTTCTGACTGAAGATAATATTCAGGACTCTAAAATGAGAAAGTATTTAAGATTTTTTTTTCTGGCCTCCTATTTCTGACTTCTCACTGTGCATAGTTTTTTATAACCTCAAAAATCATGTTGCCATTATATTTTTCTAAAATAGCAACTAAGTCAGTCATGCCAAAGAAAATACCTGAAGATGTAAAAAAAAAAAAAAAAAGCATGAATCACATCCAAAGGTAGTAAAAAGAAGAGTGAAAGGATAGAAATAATTGCTGATGCCATTTTTCTGGGTTCAGTGCACTGGTCTGGAATCTGTTGCACTGTATGGGCAGTTGAGAGCCAGCAGAAAATGAGGATTCTGGAGGATGTGCCTGACAATAAACAGGCTGATGTGCTTTGGAGACAACACACGAGCAGTAAAATCCGGCCACATTTGGAACATGGTGCAGCCCCACCTGCAAAACCCCCGGTATTTTTGAGGAAGTCCCTTTGTTTCAGAGTCACTAAAACATTTCTTCAAGTTTCCCGCTTCAATTCTGTGCGAAAATCTGTAGTGATAGCAATAAAGAAAAGGCAATGCCACATGCTGGGAGGGCTAATACTGCTTCAAAATAATGATGTGAAAATAAAATAATGAGTGTGAAGCACCTGCTCTTTGTTCCAAGGGAGTTTTCCCTGGTCTCCCTGGTAGTTCCAGAGAGAGGAGCCGCTCCTGCTGCCACTCTTCCCTCACTCACCCTCCTTGATCCCTCTGTGCTCTGAAACCAAAGGTGAATTTTTCTCTGACAGTCTTTCTTTTTAATGCTACACTAATTTTGCATCCCTATTTTTGTTCCTACAATCTGCCCATTAATGAAATGTTTTCAAAATACTAAATTATCATATGTTCTCAGTACCACTGGAGTGCTTGTTTTAACTCCTGGGTACTGATTATAGGGGATGAGTTCCTTGCACTTGCCATTTTCTGGAAAGGCTCTGACACATGTGTATAAATAAAATTGATATTTCTCATCACTGGAGCCTCTTAACCTTTCTTTAAAAAATGGAATTAAAAGATGGAATTAATTGCAAATGAATTATTCAAAACTGTCATTTACACTTTTGCAGTGTAATGGTTTGAAAACAGTAAATATTTTTAGCAGAGGTGCTCATTGAAAACTAAAAGCAGTAGCTAAAAAGGGATTTTATGTAACTTTTGGAAAATAAGAGTTTTCTGAATTTGGCACTGCTATACTTCACTCCATCTGAACAGCATTCTTACAAAACCAGGATGGGGAGAAAATCACTGTAGTAGCTCTGCAAATGGGTCCCCCGTTGGCTTTAGGCATTTGTTATTAAACACAAAATAACACTTAGGGTACTGAGCATCCTCAAAATTAAGGAATAAATCCTTAACAGGCAATCCTGGGCAATCATCTATATAGGTAATTCTCCAACAATAATAAACTGTCTAGCTTCATATGATTTAATGTCTTTTATGCATTTATTTCTTCATTTATTTAAGAAAATTCTTATTTCAGTAGTAGCTCCAACGGGCACTATTGCCCAGTATTAGGCAACAGAGTTAGCTTAGTCGTGGTAGAACACCTTTAAACATTGTGTGGTATTTTTTAACAAACATAAAGCTACTCAAGATTTCAGTTCAGCTTCATGAAACTCTGTACAAATGCAGGATAAAGCAGTTCTTTATTAGACTTCTCAGTTACGAAGAGCCAAATGCTGTTACTCCTGCTCCCACCTGGGATTTGCTCTAATAACCATTAGAGGAGGAGAAGTAGATCTTTTGCCTTTTAATTACATACAAATCACTGGTATTATCCAGCTGTATTTAGGACTGGGATCTAATCCTAAAACATAAATTCCGTCATTAAAAAATTATCATTATTCTTTTGTGTATTTCGTGCAAGTGAAGACTTTCCTTCATCATTAAAGTTTCATTTTCAGAAATACATGCAGTGGCAACTGCAGTGGTCACTGCTAACCAAAAGTTAAGAAATTGTGGTTCTCTGTGTCACTCTGTAGTCATTATCGTAGAATTATAGAATGGCTTGGGTTGGAAGAGACCAACAGAGTTTCACTTCTGAAATGGAAGTTAAGTGGTAAGGATTTAATCCAGATTTACATGTATCTTACTGATTCTGTAATTTAATAACATCAATGATTTAATTTTCCTGACCAGCCCATGTGGAGAGCTGGCCAGGCCTGTGGCTGTCAAACCACTGCCCCAACCCCATGTTCTGACAACAAATAAATGCTGCTGTGGGCACCTGATTCCTCTCAGACAGTACACTGAAGAGAACTAATATTTTCTGGCAGTAATTCAAAGTATAATCTATGGAAAATACACCTGCTCATGTGTAATTGCAGACAGAACTTGTCTGACCATACCTGCAGAGTTTGGAATCACGTGAAAAAGGAAGAATTCATAGAATCACAGATAGATTCAGGTATTACCCTGGATCCTGGCCAATATTCTTGGCTCATTCTTATTTAAATACTGTTTTGCTGACAAACTGAGATGACAGCAGCGAAATGGGAGATGGTGGAGTCCCAAAATATCCAATGCACTTACTCTGCTACACTATCTGTGTTGTAAAAAAAATTAAAACGAAAATAAATTAAGTGATGCCACTTCTCCTGTTATACTTAATACTGCAGAACATGAATTTGGTTTCAAACCCTCTCAGGTCATCCTGAGGAGAAACAAAAGACCTACCTAGAAAATTTCCAGCTAGGATAGAAGGAGGGGAAAAGATCTCTCCTCATTCTCTTATATCCCCCCTGAACCCTCATCAGGCAAGTTAACCAAATTTTTGAGCAAATACCTCTCCCTTATTTTTTGTTGATTCTCCCTGAGAAAAAATCCCAACTTCTTTTTTCTGGGGAATAGAGTTTGCATTAATTGCTGCTTCAAACAGCATATACTTAAACATGGAAATTCAGTCTGAGATGAGACAGAAATGGAAATCTTGCCCCCAAAAAGGCAACAACTGCTCTCATAAGGATTCCAGTGCGAAAGAAAAGAGACAGAGAAAATATGCTACGGGGCACATAAAGAATTGATTCCAAACAAAATGTGTTTCAGAGATTTCCCACAAGGCATCAGCAGCTTATTAATGCAGTTCATTCCCAAATTCCTCCAGGGACCCAGTAAATAAAGGCAGCTCATTCTGCATCTCCACAGGTCCATGGGAAGGAGAATATTAAAATGCACTTCAGGATGCATGGAGGTGCCCAGAGCTGCCACAGCAGCCCAGGCACAGTTGACCTGTGTCTTTGGGCCTGACAATTTAGGCTGAGCGAGGGTCAGAAGTCCCTGGTGGTGCTGGGGACCATTCCCTAATTGAAATTCGATGGCAGCCGAGCAGCTAGTGAGTCAGAACTGGAGTCAGGGATGGCTAAATGAGCACAAAACAATTCTCTTGGCACAGCACTGTTCAGTCACCTCTCACTCCCATGTCTGAACTGATCCCAACTCTCCAAACTCAGCAGCAGGGCAAAAATCCTAATGCATTGCAAGGACTCTGCAGCTGAAACCAGGCTGTAACAACAACTTCACATTTGGACAAGGTGCTTTTTTCTTCTCTTTATGCTTATTCATTCAGTTCTAAACAGCTGTAAAGAGAAACTGTAGGCAAAGAGTGAATAAGAAGGGAAAGGCCCAGTGCAGGGCTAAATCCAGCTACATTAAAGATTAAATTCTTTCTATGATAAATGGGTTTCTGTTGCAAGCTCTGGAGCAGAAAATCTGTGATTTGTCAAGATCATCCACAAAACTCATCAAACAAAGTAGAACATAAAGGAAAAATTATTTTTTAATAAACTTCCTAACATGGAAACATGAGATCTTTCCAATTCCTGTTTTCTGAAGAGTTTTCGAAAAAAAATACAAACCCTGTCCTAAATTTAAAGATTTTACACTGTGAAAGAGCTTCTGCACTTGAAAGGCAGCAACAAAAAATGCATACAAATTCAAAACACACAGTCATTCCAGACTCTTGCAGTAACAGCTTGATCACCCACACATATTTTCTTAAATCTCTTCTAAGTGTTTGGGCCTGAAGATGACTGAAAATATTTTTATTCCTCCTAGCATTCCATATAGGGCAATCCCAAGGTGAACATGCATCCATGTGTGTATGAATATCCTGAATGTACTTTTTTGATGCAGAACAATGGGACAGTATTTCTAATGCTGTCATCAAGAAAGATGACAAGGGAAGGAAAATCAGTGAACATCTGTAAGTGTTGTAACAGTCTGTAACTGATGTTAGTCATTGCACACAAGTCAGGGTGGTGTTTTCCTCAGGTGAAGAAGGATAATATATCAGTATGAAAGAAAGGTTTGTGAATTAGATGTGAAGTCCAAAAGGAGAAAATACTGCAGAAGAAATAATTATGTTGGAAATATTCTTTATGGTTTGGAGAACATTGACTGTAGTGATCAGGTCTGTCCTGATGCTTCATATAGTGATGATTCAAAGATATAATAAAATTCTAATTTTAGGATAAAAGATACCTGTGTTTCTCATTACTTCTAAGTCAGAAAAATTCATATGTGAAGGTAGATTTAGGTAGATTTTTTTAAAACTTTGGTGTCAAATCCCTCCTGAAGCTCAGTGATGTCTAATTTCCTCAGGGTTCTCTGAAAAACTCATTTTTGATACCCATAAAGCTGGTTAGAAATTCTAACACCATGAAGAGCTGAAAGCAACAGAAGATTTGTTGACTTTCTTGGCCTAATGCTGACCAGTTCTCTTTCTGAAAAATGAATGAAAAGTCACTGACATTATAGAATTAGTCAACATGAAGCCTGCTAGAATCTCCTACCATGAGGGCATTCTTTTATGCCATAGTCACTAAGCAGAGCAGTGAGCAGCTGTGCTTACCTTTACTGTCAGTTAAATACCAGAACCTGGTGTTTCCTCGAAAATCCCACAGCTGGGATGTTCATCAGCACACTGAGCTGTTCTGGGGCTCCAGCAGCCATAACTGCAGATTGGCAATGCGCATAAACCTGAAAAATCCCTTTTCTGCCCAGGAAATGTCTCTGCACTGGCAGCCTGCAGCTGCTGCTGCCTCAGACCAGCTCTGGCTGAGGAAATGCAGCAGGCAGGCGTGGGGATTCCAGTATTGCAGCAGCATCCAGCTGCCAGAACCCATTCTGTGGTGCCTCTAGACCTGGGCAACCAGCTGTGAGACAGGGATTCAAATGACCTGGAAAGAAGATTTGGCTGCACTGAAATCCATGGTAGAAGTTTCTTTGTCTTCAGCGGAGCCAGGATTTCACTCCTGGCAGTTGCAAAGCTGCTGTTTGTACAGAATTGCTTCACTACTGAATAGTGTTGATTTGGGGTGGGAGTAGGCTGTTTCTCCTGGAATTGTTTCTGTAACTGAGCCAAGACCTAGAGAATTCATCTCAAGCAAACTACTTCCACCTTTAATTTCCAAAGGAAACTTGAAAACTTGCCTTACCTAATGCCAAGGAAATGAGGCTTCTTTTTCAGCAAAAAAAAACCCAACTTGGACACAATTTGCAAGCCAAACCAAGCTGTCAGAAAGGGGAGAGTTGACGAAGTTGTGCGCTGAGCTATCGACAGGCCCTGAGGAAAGGGTTTGCATCCAAATCTGTGGGAAGTCAGCAGTCAGCTCATGCTCCTATTAACCCAAATAATGCTCACTGACAGAGCCATGAATGCAACGTTAGAACTGGAGAGCTCCTGGTGTGCAGCTTTACGTGTTGGTCAATAAAGAGCCTGGCTGGAGCTGGAGGCTCCTGGCTCGGGCTCAGCTGCTGTGGATTCACAGGAGTATCTCTGTGGCACCAGAAAAACCCCGATTGTCCCCATCCCTCCTCTTGCCCCTGTGGGACACAAAGGTGAGCAGCCCTCAGACACAAAGAGGGAAGCAGCTATAATCTGCAGATACACAGAAAACTGCTAAATATTAGGAATAAAATCCAGTTTTCTGTGCCAGTGAGAAAGCAGAGGAGCCTGTTGTCCCCCCACAATCACCATGGCCTTCTCTCACCTGCCATCTGCAGCTCCAGCCAGGTTACAGCAGAAATATGCCAAATCCATAAGGAGGAATCACATTCTTAGGGACCCATTTGGCATTGAAAACCCTTTTCCTCTACTGGAAAAGCCACTTGTACATGTCAAAGTGCAGCTGGCATGTTTGGTGACCAAGACCTGCTTTTCTGCCACCACTGCGAACTACCATAGCCATAATCTTCTTTCCTGTCCATTGCACCATGGTGTCAAGGGCTTTTCTGTCATGATAGAATAGTTGTTTTGCAAGTTTAGAATCTGAGAGGTTTTTTCTAATTCCATTTTTAATTGTTTTTTAGTTGGAGAAAAGTAATCCCTATGCTGTTGGAAGGGGTTAAAAGAATAATAAATGTTCTAATACCTGGATTTGAATTTTAAATTTTGTAGACAATCACTTTACTGTTAATAGGCTACTTTTCCCTATTTGAGTTTTAATCCTGAAAATTTTATTAAAATAGGCAGAAATTTTCCTTCCTTAGGCTCCTAGTTTGTCTCTCACATGCAGTTTCATGTCTGTATGTAACAGTTCACAAGGACACTGATATGAATACTCATTATTCCAACAAATAGGCTATTTATTTCTGGGTAGAGTTACCCAAACCTAGCAGACAATGCATCAGACCAAATCACTGGGGTTGTCTTGAATTTTATTAGCGTGTTAACCTCTGAGCTTTCAATACACTGTGTCATCCTGACTGACAAGGAAATAGCAGAGATTCAGCCTCTACCTTTATTTAGTTGCACCCACAGTGTGTTTTAGAAGAAATGTATTTGCTTCTGAATCTACAGTAACAAATACTATCTACAGTATTTGCTTCTGAATTTGCAGTAACAAATCTACAAATTTCTTGAAGAGCTTAAGGCAGCCACCACTTCTCTGAGGAAAGAAACCCTCTGTGGAAAAGTAAAGCACAAGTTTAGAACATGGGAGCAAACTGGTTGATTGCTGCTGTAATAATTCAGTTGTCATTGGAATAATAATTATAATTCTAACAGAACTGATAAACCACTGTAGGGTATTTGAAAATGGCTTGAGCAGACTTTAAAAATTATTAAACTGGTGGAGCACACCCTACCACTGAGTGTTATGGTGATACTGGTTTGACATAACATGTGAGAGCATAAGGGTTGGAGGCTTTCTGCAGTGCTGCTCATTTGGGACTGAAATTTATCATTCACTTTGGCTCCTAAAAAATAATGCAATTTTTCAAGCTGATAGAAAATAGTGTGAATTATTCACCTTGCTTCATTATTATAAGATACTTTATGGTGACACCAGAGAAGTAATTATTTATAATGTATGGGATCATCTTTTATCAAATGTTTTCTCCTTTATCTTCTTGTAAATGTCTTGAAACGATGAAGTAGATCTTGAATCAACCAGTTAAAAGTGCCCAGCAATGATAAATAGTTGCATTATCTGCACAGGATTGCAACTGCAATGTTTCTCTCTGTGTATTAGCTTTTACTTCTGAAAAACAAGACTTTTGATAGGCATTTTTCCTTAGGTGCTTCACTTTATCATAACTGAATATCTACCCTGCAGTTTAGCAGCAAATGGAACAAAAATTAGGGGCTAGGGAGACTGTAGGCTTCTGCTTTTCAGAGAGAGTGAACCAAAATCAAAACACAGATTTAAATGTAAAGGAAAACCTATTACTTGTCAGAAATAAGTCAGCTGGAGTAGTGTGAGGGGGAGAGAGAGAGAGAGAGACTCTGTGTTTGTGTGTGTGTGTGTGATAAATTGTGCAAGCGAGTTTAACTGCAGCTGTCTGACTTTGGCAGATGAATACAATGGAGAGAAGGTGACTTCTAAAACACCAAATCCAAATTTTTCTTCTGGAATAAGGGCTAGAGCACAGCCAAGGGCACTTTGACACCAAGTTGGAAAGCTCATTTTGTTCAAAGATAAAGTGCCTCTGGTATATTACTAGATGTGGCCAACCCAAAAGAGAGACAGTTAAAACCTGGTGAAATCTTACTATTCAACTGTGGTTTTAACATGATTCAGGTTATATCAGAAGTAATTTTCCTAGTTTCTGCAAAGTATATTTTCAGTGAAATACCTGCATCATTATATGGTGTTTCAGAAACAGCACATTACTCATAACATTAGAGGCTTTGTCTGAAAACCAGCCTGGCAGTTGAGTCAAGCCATTTCTCACTTCTCAGTTCAGGTCCCAGTCTGTTATTGTCTTCACCAAGACACCAAAACTACAACAGGTTTCTGGTTCAAGTCTTGAAAAATATGCACCAGGCAAAATTAAGCCATTTTTCATGTTATGCTTTACCATCCCATCTTCTTTGCAGCTGTAAAATCCCAGAAGTTGAGTAGGGATTTTGTATTTATTTGGAGGCTGGGATTCCATTCTGTGAACTTCCAGCCCTTGTGTGTGTCCTCAGACATGGAGAAAGCCAGAACACCACAGTTGAAATTAATGCTGCTGCTCAATTACTGAGAGCAGAACCAGACACAGCAACAACATCGTGCCTGAAATGTTCTGAAAGCAAAACCAACAGGGCATAAACAGGAGCAGAATTTAGTTAATACCAGACAAAATATTACCGCTGCAGTAAATGATGGGGGGATGTCTTGCTGATTTATGTCTCTGAGGAGCTCCAGAATGGTGATGTTGTCTGCTGTATTGACAGGTTCATGTAAAATTCAGCACAGACTGGTACAAATCCACAGCACAGCACAGCCCATCTTTACTGCTATTAACCATCTACTTACTGCTAAAACACGTGAACACATAGCAGCAAAACAAGGCATTAAAATGTTGTTTAGATTCTTCTCCCCAAGTACTGATAAAGCTTTCCTAATAAACTGTTTTTTTAAGATGGACTAAAAATACCTGCCTCTTCCAGTTACATCCTGGAAATCAACAGGAAGGAAAGTAAATTACTGCTCCTTCTCTGACATCCCTGCTATTATGGTCTCAGTGGGGTGAAATTACTTTAATTAGATTTTTAAAAAATATCAGATGGCTTCTGTATAATTCCCCTGGCTGTTTATGCACCTCCCTAGCTTTTAAAATCCATTTCCAGGAGATCAGTCATTGATTTTGAGGAGATTTAATAACCCATTGGTAACTATATAATCACCTGCAGCTGCCGTGATTGCACTGGTTAGACTTTCTAATGGCTATAAGCTGCAAGTCAATATTTCCAGCAAAAATATGCACATGTGTTCACAACGCAGTGCTATAGAATCATCTGGAGTTCTGAAAACATGCATCTGCTTCAGAATGTCAGTTCAGCTCCCGGGTGTGCTTTCAAAGCAAATTCCTCATCCCCACTCACTGAGATTCAGTTCATATCTGGGGAACCACCCAGTGTGAGAGCAGAGGTGGAAAAATCTGACATCACTGTATGTGTGGGCAGCAGCATGGATGGGGATGTGGAGGGGTGTGCAGGGGATTTCAAAGACATCTGAAAAACACACTTCTCACAGCAAGATCCTTGTCCATCAACCCAAAACTTTTGATATTTGGAGCAGTGTGTCGTCTCACCCAAGGTCTTGTAGTTAGGAAAAGGTTTCCTATAGCTAGAGAGGAGTGTCAGAGACAAAGAAAGAGAGCAGAATAATTTTTTAGGTATTCTGATTTCTCCTTTTTGGCCATCATAATTCTAATGCTGACATTTTAGCTGGGTTGGTTAAATTGGTGCCCTGTTTTGGATTTTAACTTTGTGTTGTGGATAAAATATGAACCAGAAAACAGTACTTGAAATGACCCTCTCATGGAGATGATGCTGTGGCTGGACAGTTCTCAGAATCCATCTTTGGGGATGTCTGGGCAAGATGCTGGAGTTTCTAATACAGAGATGTGCTCAGTTCCAATCTCCTGTTATTTCATCCACTTCCCTCTTGAGTTTAGGGAAGGTCTTCCAGCAGGCAGCAGGGGAGAACCTGGCATGCAGTTTGCACATCTTCTGGAAACATTTTCCCAAATGCTGTTATTATCCTTAGGTGTAGTGCCATTCATAACAAAGAGGTGGAAAACTATGGCTTGCCAGGGTGAGAGACCATCCTGGAGAGTGCCTTCAAAATACCTGCAATCCTGGGCAATTTAATGACGTTTGGGCAAAATATTTGTTCTTCAGAAATCCCTTTACAGATAGCAGGGAAAACCCTTTAGTTGTTTAGCTGTGGAGCATCTGGAGCACCAGGAACTCCAGCACTTGGAAAATCATCCTAATCTTCCCTTTTGTTTGCACTGACGTTTTTATAGGAGGTCTTCTTTTAGCACATCATTAATTGAGCTTGAAATAGCATAATCAACTCAGTGGGAATTACCAGTCATAGATCGCAGCCAAATTCTGCTTTCAGTTATGGCTGTCTGAGTCCACATGATTTTTCTGCAGTTACTGTGTATTTACCTCAGGGTATCAAAGATCAGAATCCATGAATCTGAATTTCCAAGGCAGCATGATATTTAGAAACACTGGATAGTAATTACTAATTGAACTTCATTATTTAACTGTAGGTTGTTTTCCTCCTGAAGAGATCTATCCATTATTATTAATTAACACTGCTTAATCAGGATCCTACTTTCCTTCTGATTTCTTCGAATACTTTTTTATTGAATGCTTTCAAAGCATAATTTTGTTTCCTTATATTTGACTTTAAATATATCCTATAGTTTATTACTACTTTTTCCTTCAGTATTTATATTACTTTCTTTTCTCACGTGTAGTTAATTCAGTTGTGCTGAGCTTGGTTGGCTTTTGGGAAAAGAGAGATCTATGCTTGGGGTTGAATGCTTTTCCCTCACTTTATCAATTATAATTATGGAAGTTGTGCTTTAAATACAAGGAGGTTTTCACATCCTTTCTCAGATTTTTATTTTACAGTTAAGCCCTCCTTTGAAATTTTCCTAGTAATATCTGGAGTAAAAATAGGAATTTTGTCATTTTTGATCACTGCCTCAGTGTATGAGCCTAATTTTCAGTGCGATGATAACATGGCTTCCCAGTTCCTGTAATTGCTCCAAGTCCTGCAGTTTGGTCTAAGAAGTGGATTTACAAAAAGGACGCCTTCTCTGTGTTAAAATAAGTGCTTGTTCCCAATGGATATGCAAGAAAAATCTGGAAATATGACACGCAAACAGTAAAAGTCAGTAAAAAAAGAATCCCTCCCTATATTTCTTGAGCCACTCATTATTTCACCGTGTTTCTTGAGAGTTTGGAATAATTTGGAGTGGCCAAAAAATGAAAAGAACCAAGGATGGCTGCTTATATGTATCTTGTTTTCCTTATATTAATGTGCAGGTGAGCCCTTTGAATTTCTGATGTTTATTATCAATCATACCTTAACAGATAAAAACAGATGTTTTGGATGCACTTGGCTTTTTTGGCCAGATTTTCAAAGTAGTAGTAGGTGCTTGGGAACCATCACTTTTTTTTTGAAACCCCAGTAGCTTCTGCTGTTCTCAGGTTGAGTTCCTGGGTTCAAAAGACTTCTGCAAACACAGCCTCTAAATACAAAAACACATTTTCAGCCTTCATTGGGTGTTTCGAGACTGATCAGAGCATATTTGGCGTCCCTGTACTGGAGGTGACATAAACATGACCTTGCACCTGTTTTGTGGTCACCTGAACAGACTAAAGAACATCGCAGCATCTGAACTCTGTCCCATGGAACGTCTTGAGTGGGACATCTCAAATCTACTCATTTTTCCTGACTTACTAAAGAGTTCCAGGCTGCCACTGGTTGCAATGAAAAGCCAAGTGCACCCAAAACCTGCCCATGTCTGTCAGGTTGGTGACCAGGAGGATGCCTGGGTCTCAGATGATTCAGAAACAGACGGGAGCCCAGTGGGTGGATAAATGCAAACCTCACCTTCAATGAGCACTTGACAAAGAGAGGTCAGGAATGAGACAGAAGAAAAGAAGCCATAAGTAAAAGGGAGCAAGTGCCTGGTGACACCAGGGAGGAGGAAACTGTCTTTTCTCCACAGGTAGACTGTTTCCATATAATAATTTAGCTATCAACATCTGTTCAGTTTTTAAACTACTTTAATACTGACTGACATTTCCTTTAAATTGTAAATTGGGCAATTTAATGATAACCTTTAATTTTCTTCTACCCATGTAATGGGAAGCAGCAAAAATAGTAAGAACTAAATTGCAGACATCAGAAATATTTCCTATCAGAAGAAGGTAAAGAAGTGCATTCAGGCACAGTAATGTGTGAGAAATTTAGATGGCTTTCAACATTTTCTTTCCTATGATAGCTGCTGTTTGGCACTACTTTGTGCATGATTAATATCTTTATTATTGTATCACGGAAGATCTCTTCTATCCTAGACTGAAGACCTGGTTTTAAGAACTTGAAGAATTTTAATGTCCCACTGACTAGTGGGAACTGAAGTTTCTGAGCTTTCTTATATGAGATCAAAATAGTTATGAGTGCCCATTTACTCATTTGGTCTGTTCACACACACACAAAAAAAGCTCTGTCATAGTTTCCTATGGGTCATTTCCATCAGTATATTTGATGACACGAGGCTTCTGGCTCTCTTTGTTTAATAATGTAGTGCAGAAGATATTCTGCAGAATTGATTAAATACCTACTTGAAACTCTACTACAAGTGCTTTGGATTCCACTTATCTTAAAATGTTTACATATTTGAAAAACAAATCATTCCTTAATGTAGAGCCAGTGCTTGCCATAGCTTTCCTTTTTTCCCCTTGGTGCAGTTTTTATGTGTTGCTGGAGTGTGGCAGCTCTGATAGCAGAGTCTCAGGAACCTGTAACTTCAGAAATAAATCCAAGCACTGCCTTACAGTAACTAAATTTTGCTGCTTTTCAAATTACGCTGCTAGTTCTGTCTCCTGTCATGGGAGATGGGAAGGAGCTGGCCTAGGAGGTTTCATTTGCACCCTGCTGTCTCTTGCATAGGCAGGGAGGTTCACTGATGTGAATGGTTTGTTTTTCAGGTTTAATGCTGTGGCTTGGCCACATGAACTCTATCAAAGAAGACAGTTTTTACCATGAGTGCATTGCCAAGGCCGATACCAGCCCATCTATGAATTTAAGCTTGTTTTATTTTGTCCAGTCAAGCTGTACCTCAGATTTCTCAAGTATAACTTACTGGAGAAATGTTGGCCAGGGCACCTCAGAGGGTGTTTTTGTAACTGGCAATGGGAAGACTCTGGTCCCTTACAGTGAGGGAGATTCCACTGAGCAGAATTTGGTAAAAGGACATAGGAAGGCACAGAAGTGTTAACTTTTCTGATTTACTGTTACACTGACCACAAGCCCGTCCAGGCTGAAATTTTAACAATTTAAAGGCAAAATTCCTAAGACCTTTTCCACAGATGATGTCAACTACAGAGCTGTCCTGTTCCCACTGCTTTGATGCTGACATCAGGTTTAGGTCAGCTCACCTACCTGGTTACTCTGATGTCCCAGAGAACCCCATTCACAAGTTCTGTCCTTTTAGCTGAACTGCTGAATTGAAAGAAATCTGCACACAGAAATAGAAGAATGGTTCAGCTTGGTTCACAGAATCAGTCAGTTAATCTGAGTTCACCTTTCATTTCCTGGGCTGTTTTTGGACGCATCTGGATGTTGACATGAGTGAATTAGAGGTATACAAAGACAATTCATACAGTTTGATCTACTTCAGAACCAAATGTTTTCCTTTATCAATGACTTTAGAGCCATCAGAACACCTACGTGGCTTTTTACTACACTCTGTAGGATGCAAAATATGTAAGGGTTCAAGATGTTTAGCAGATTCTACCCCATCATGACCCAGCCCTGGTCCCACTGCCTGGGCCATCAACTCCTGTGGGAGTGAGATCCTTGGCTCTCTAAAAGTGTGTGTGAGGATTGCACTTCATCAGGATCGTGAATCTTCTCTGGGTTTTCTCACTGGCAAGTTTAATTGAAAAATGGGGAAATCAGTGCCCCAGAGTGAACTGACAGCAGAATCTGAGCCTCTCTTCATTCATCTGAATTAAATAAAATAAGTTTGACCTGAAATCAAGCGAGCAAGGCACCTGTTTCCAGCCTCACACCCACGTGCTCCTCCTGTTCCCTCACCCACACCTCCCAGCATCGTGCAAACACATTTATATACTGTGCAAACACAGTATTTATAGCCTGCTGGCATGGTATTGCTTATTCTCTTGTACACACAGGCCTAATTAACAGCTATCACTCAATTTATTCTTGATTCAAACATAATTAACAATATGCTTAAGTAATGATTTTGCGTATATCTATTAACTGCAGCCAAACTTGTCAAACTATTGCTCCATTAATTTAATTCTGCCTCTTGATTTAGGGAAATTCAATTACTGTGATGCAGTTAGTCATGCAGTAAATGTTTTCAAGTTCTCTTCTGTTGCTTAGATACTTCCCAAGTATTTTCTAGATTATTATAGTTTGTTGCCAAGGGAATGCATAAGCAAAAAATGATACCTCTATAAACTGTCAGGTGTACCTGACTATTCTGTACAAGTTCTATAGCATAAAAAGCATTGAATTCATTTCAGTAGTAAATAATCCAAAAGCATTAGATTTGTTTCAGGTGTAAATAATCTACCAAATGTCTTTTCTTCCACAAAATCATTTTACAAGGGGGAAAGGAAATTATAAAGTCATTTTTGTGACTGATGTTCTTGTGTGTCACTGCTAGCCCAGTGCAGGTTAGCAGGATCTTCCCCAGAGTCTGGAGACAGCAGGAAGGGAAATATTTCTCCAGAAACAAAAGAGGAGCCACCTTCCACCTCTTTTCCCTGCTGGGAGCTGGGCCTCAACAGCAGAGGCTCCCTTGGGCATATGCTCAAAAAGCCACATTTTGGATCACAGAGTCATCTTAGAGGCTTCTTCTCTTCATTGTGTGAGAAACCAGTGTTTTCTTAAAACCCTTCAGCTCTGCCCCCACCACTGCTATTACACACGTTCCTAACTTGGCTGGTTTCAGCCTATGTTTATTCAAGATTTTAACCATAGGAACCTTAGCAAAACCATGGAATTGGAACTGCTCAGATCATTAGTGAGTTCTTCCCCCAGAATGGCTGGAGGGAATTCTTTCACACACTGAGCATGTCCCCTTAAGTCATTAATATGCTTGAGGACACTCTGGCTTGTGTTGTGGTTCCTGACACTGTGTGAGTGTTCAGGAACAGAGGCAGTGTCCTCAAGGTCTCTGAGCAGGCAGCCTCTGCTACACTGGGTGACTAATGCCATTCACTTGCTAGTAAAATTCTGATTCTTTGACTCTCCTTTTTTAGCTGTATTCCTCTATTCAGCTGCCTGGAACAAGGCAAGACAGAGATGCTGTTGTCTCCCAGGACTTGAAAAGATAGCCCAGCAGCACTGTCTCTATTGATGCAGAGAGAGCTGCTTTGTGCATGTTGCTGGCACTTCAAAACACACCCCAAATAAGGGAACGAGTAGGGAAGGACCATGGGGGAATCCAAACACAAATGTTCTGCCTTGGAGAGCAGCATGTGTGTGCTGCCAGCTTTTGAAAGGTTTGTGGTCATTTTGGGGGAATCTTCAGCCATCTACGCAGCTCAGGGAAGGCTTGTTTTATTCAGGAGAACTGAGGACTGAGGTCTGCATTTTCTGAGTGATTAGGCCTCTTAAAATCTCCCTTGATGCATAAAATAAATTATATGTGCCTATGCTGTTATCATTTGAGTGAAAAAGACGTGGTTTGAAACTACCCCAGCTCCCACTGATGCTTGCAGAGCTCCAAATCCAAGGGTCCTGTCTACACTGCAGTTTGTATCTGTTTATGTAACAATAAATCAGCTTCATTCCATAGATAAAGCCCCTCTTAAACCGTGTCTTGTATTTAGTTTCCTGATCAATTAAAAGTAAGTCCATGTAAACTCTGACAGAGTTTCCAGCTAAAGACGTGAGGTAATTCAATTAAATTGATCTAGAAATAACCAGGTCACTCACATGCACATTTGGATGTTATAAATGAAAAACACAAAAATGGGGGGAGGGCACAAGGAACAAAATTGAAAAGTAAAAGTGTTCCAAGAGCTCTAAATTTGACAGGGTGCAGAAGGCAGAGTGTTGAGCAAAGGAAAATCAAACTTTAAAGTTGTTTTCCAAGAGTTCTGATGAAATGATGCCCGACTGAGCTGTTTCCCATGAATCCCCCACCTAATGCACCCTCCCTGCTCGTTACAGATTGCTCTGGAGATGAAGCTGCCTTATCTGTGCAGTGCAGCTCACACATCTGGTGGTGGAAAATTACCCATCCTAAACTACGAACAAAAGCTGTGTTGCATCTTAACTTGCTTACAAATGTGTAGTTCTTCCTGAAACTCTAAATACAAAGCTCTGGCATTTAAGCATAAGAGCTCAAGGCCTGTCATCCTCCTCAGCACATCCAGAGGGGCCCAGTCAGGGAATTCCTTTGGGCATTTTGTGATGTCCTGCACAAAGTACGCGATGAACCTTGGCTGGTACTAAAGCTGTCCCCAAACAGGGTGGCACAGGAAGGGGAACTGCTGGGAGCTCTCTGTGGGCTCTTGTTGCTGGGATGACATGGTGGCATTTCAGTCTCACCGCAGAATCCTTCCATCAAAATTAAATAAGATCTTAAACTTTGCTTAGAGCTGAAAATTTTGCAAGAAATCAGGGTAGGGTGGTGCCTCTCTCCTCAGAAGAAAGAGCCTAATTCCAGCTGATCTTTGAGTCCAAAACTTGGGGGTTTTTTTACAGGAAAACTTACATGTTAATTAGCTCATTGTAAATGCACAGATCTGCAAAACTCTGTAGTTACCAATAATCTCCAAATCTCCTATACTGACAGGAGACATTTCATTTAAAAAAAAATTACCAAGGAATTTTGAATCATAAAGAACAAAAAAATATTTAGACATCTTGAAATATTTTATTTCAAATCAAACTCCAGATATGTGGACTACATTGCTGTGTGATCTCTGTTGTTTTTAGACAAATATATTTGCCTAAATTCATAGTTCCTCCGTGCCTGTGCTAACAAGGGATGAGTGGCCACTTGACTTGTACAAGTAAATACACCCTCCATTTTTCATAGCCATGTTGTTTAGGGCAAGTTGATACTATACCCTAAGTCTGATGTAATGCCTCCTAAGCCTGATTTGTGTGTGCTCTGCTATAAATGATCATTGACTGAGTATTCAAAGCAGGAAACCAAGTGATCTATACATAAAGAATGACCACTAATCTTCACAGAGGGCCCTTCCTTCCCTACGCATTCTGAATGCTTTATCCGGTACAAATCCTCAGCTGTAAACTCCAGGTTTGATTCTCCTCTCACAACAGTGTAAATCAGAAGTAGTAGCTCTGCTGAAGCCAGTGAATTTATACCGCAGTAAATTCATCATGAGAAGAGAATCACTTGATTTCCCATTGGCATCGATAAAAAGAGCACCAGGCTCCATATAAATAAATGGCAAGAGGCTTCCTTGAGTCCATTCCACTTGACAGAAGTTATTTGATAAATATACTTTAATGAAGTCTGTTTAGGCTGTGTTACAGTTCACCTGATGTTTATAAGGTAATTCTAAGAAACTGGTTTACTTCATGAAATATAACATACTTTGATGCAGTCATCTATATGTATATGTGAGAACAGAAGGTTGGATGTGCCACATATGGAGAAAATTTACAATTTAGGGTTCCCAAATGGCATTTTTACATAATTGTTAGAATACTTAGAGGAGCTGAATAGCTGTAGTGGTAAAAGAGAGAAAGAGAATCATAAAGCTAATGATAAATAAATACTTGCACACACATGCCACACAATAGTCACTCATTCAATGTTAGAAGAGAGATACAGCTGCTAGCTGCATTTCCCATAATAATAATAATAATAATAGTAATTTAAATACGGCACAGATTTGAATCCCTTCCTGTATTTTGCAGGTATTGTTAAATATTCCCATAAGTTATATTTTCCACTATATTTTTTAGCAGTAAGAAAAAGTTTTTCTCTTTAGAAGTCTGTGGATTCTGTGAAGTGACAGGTTTTACTGTAAATAGGATTTTGCTTTAGAACAATAAAGAGGCAATTCCCTAGTTATCAATGCACCATATTGCAGGGATTGCAGAAACCTCAAATACTGGGACTCTTGGCAAAATTAACATCCTTTGACAGCAATTTGAAAGTAGCTCCCTTGCATGAGAGACAGTGTGAACCCACAGCTGCACAGGCTTCAGCAAAGACAATTTTAAAACAACTTTCTAGATTTAGCTCTCCAGCTAAATAGATTTAGCCAATTACCTGCCAGTGGGATCACACTGTTTGTGGCTCCAGGGCTGTGTCTGCCAGCAGCAGCTCCAGGTTCTCCAGCTGGGAGCATCAGGCAGCAGGGACAGGCTCACTGTTGATCTCATTTTGTTGCCCTGGAATGTGTTTAAGTGGAAGCAGAGCTGGTTTGGTACCAACACCTCATGAAAACACAAAGGTTTCAGCACCAAGGTTGAGCTGGAGATGTCCTGCACATCTTGGTGACAGGGAGCCAAGCACAGGGGGACAGAGGCCTTTAGGATCTGAGGGATGTGTCAGTGTGGATGCAAAAAAGTGTCTTCCTTTATCCCCCCAAAACACTGCACCACGGGAGTTAAAATAGAAGAAATTTTCAACTCCACAATATAGAAATGTGGGAACTTGCAACTGAAAATGGAAACTTAAGCAACCCTTGAGAAGTTTGCAAGAAAGGAGAGGCTTCACCTGTGAAATTATCCTGCAAAAGGGAATGCAGTAAATTCCACAGGGCTGAGCATGACAGCTCTGTGGAATTACTCATGTATTAACATTTTGTGCAAAGAAGTCAGCGCTTTGATTTTTGTCTCAGTTCATGTTGAATCACGTTGCATCTCATAGTAATAACAGTCATTTTTAGATATCATTAATGGTTTTTGAAGCAACTGTTTAATATCCAGGGCTTCTTTTTTGTCTGATTTATCAGTATCGTGAGTTTAGGGGGGCTTCAGGGGCAATGTTTGTTTGTGCTTGAATACACACAATCAGGGAAGATCTTTTTCCTTGACAAGCCAGCTCCTCCCTACTCACTTCGAGAGCTTTCATTTGAAACCAAACTGTCTAATCTTTCTCTAAAAATTGTTTACTGCTCTTTTATTGTCACTTGCTTTCATAAATGCTGTCAGTGCACATGATACCTTCTCTACTTCAGAACCTGCTTATAGCTGTGTGTTCACAAAGGTGATAAAATACATTTGATTTTCACTGAAACAAGCTTGAGGACCCTGTTTATAGAATATCTCTTACAGTCACATTAATTCCATTTTGTGGAAATTAAGCTGGGAATTCCAAACAAAATAATAATTATTCTGTCCAGCTGGGGTGAAGGTTGAATCTGAGAGCATAATCAAGTTCCAGAAAATGAAAACATGCCGTGTCATAAGTAAGAAACTGTCTGCATAGTAAATACTGTAATTTTAAAATAGATTAATATTACTAGAATTAATTAATATCAATCAGAATTAATTCTTCCCTGCTGCATACTCTTAACCTGTAAGTGGAGTACATGCAGTTTAAAACTTTCAGTGAGCCCACTGCAAAGCTGAATCGAGATTCCTAAGATGTAACTTTTGCCATCAGTGTCTAACTTGTTTTTGTTGTTGTATGGTGTGTCTATGCCATCATCTCCAACACCAGCCCACAGCCATCCCCCGCACAAAACTGAGCCCAGGATTATTTTGCTTAACCTTGGAGAACAGAGGAGATGGATCAGAGAGGAGCTTGGGTCTACCCATTGTTTTGTTGGCTCCTTTCCCTGGCTGGGGCTGTGTCAGGGCTCTGCTGCTCCTCTGGAAGGGGCTTTATCAGCTCATGCACAGTGGGGCATCATCCCACCTCTGCCACCACCAAAGACCTGCTGCTCCGGGGCGTGTGAGCCTGGAGAGTGGAGCTTCCAACCTGCAGCTCTCCCCCTGATCCCTGCAATAGATTTGCAAGTGTGGAACTGGAAAATAAACCCTGAACCACCAAGCTTCAGCTTTTCCTAAAGCCTAATGATGATCCTTTGTGGTGTTTGTGATTTGAGCTATCACTAACAACTGCATCAGTACCAGAGACCCTGAAGATAGGCTGGTCACAGATCAGAAGAGTATCAGGAAACACGAAGAAGCTCCTTAATTTCTAATCCTTTTTCAGCCTTAATCTTCTTTTTTGTAGTAAGATCTGGCATTACACATTTTCTGCACACATGCTTTCTAGATGATGTAGATTAAGTCTTAGGTCTCTGATTTGCTGGAAGCAGCATGTTGGTAGGTTAGCTCCTACTGCAGCCTCTTGCTGGAATGCCCAGGATTATTCTCTGTGGGCTGATATATTCAGCTAAAATATTCATTAAAGGTATGTGAAGTCATCCAGGATGTTGTTCCATGCTTTGTTCTGTGTTTCATGAGGGTTTGTTCAATTTCTTTGCCATAGCTGAGGCTGTTTTATTTGTGCATTTATTCCAGAATTAGACTTACAAATAGCAGTGCTAGGATGGGGGGCAGGAGGGTACCAAGTGAATATCTTGTGCCCAGGAATAAGAATAAATTATTCTGTAGATATTTTGAGTATATATTGTTATAATCAAGAGGTGGGGCTTTTTTTTCCCTTACTAGCAATTCATAAAATGTCTTCTAATTTATTTTGTGAATACATAAAATAAGTGGAGAGGCCTCTTCTACCACTCTAACAAATAGAGATGCAATAAAGGTAGCCACCAAGCACCCTCCTCCACTCTTACCCTGGAGCAGAATCTGAAGTCTCTCAATTTGGGGCATTTGAAACGTATGTTAGAGAATTCTATCCCTATCAAATTCTCTAGCAAAATAGTTTCAGGATCCTAGAGAAGGACCATAATTGGCTTTTTCCCCATGCTTTCTAGAGAAGCTTCTAAACTTCCCTATGGTGAAGTAGGAATTTTCCATCGAGATAGAGGTTTTTTTAATAAGGAGTTAGTAAAATTTAACAACTATCTGGACAACTATCACCTGATCTTGCTCCTGACACTTTCAGTAGGAGAGTTCCAGGCTGTAACTACAGTAGAGAACAGAATGTTCATCCCTTCAAACTCAGGAATGAAGGTAGGTCAGTGCTGACAATGTGTTTTAAATTGTTCCTGTCTCAGATGCTCTTGCAGCACTACCAGATCCACATTTAGATAAGAACTTATAATCTGTGCCACTGCCTTGGTGGGGAGAAAAATGTGTTCAAGTACATGGGATGCAGCACAGTGTTCTGGAAGTGAAAGGCTGGATGTTCACTGAGCATTTCCTGTTGGGTAGAACACACACATCCCTGTGCTGCACACTTTCGTCAGGATTTAGGTGAGTTTCAGACAGAAAATTGCAGAAAGTATTCAATTCTTCTGCAAACACCAAGAATAGAGGCACAGAACAGACAATGAGTTTACCCAGAAGGGCAGGAGACACTTGAGACCTCCCCACGTGTTTAACTTCCTGAGGAACACGGGGACAGTTACTACATGAAAAGCAGACTTAAAATTATGACTACCCCCTATGTATAGGACAGTAAAAAAAGAGATCAAACTAACCAATTCACTGGAAGGTGGAGGAAAAATCCCTTTGTGTAATTACAGATAAAAACATTAGGATTCACATTTTCCTAATAGCCTAAGGGACATACTTAGGAGTTTCTGAGGATTATTAGAAACTTAGAATATTATGACTAACAGAATTCTGTTTACTTAGCACTTCAGAGAAGGAGGTCATGTCAGCTAAGGTGCCTGGGTAGGGAAAAAGTTGTCCTAGAGCAGGATTTCTCTGACTTGGAGCATGTGTGGAGCACTCCTGGTCATGTGCTTTCAAGGTAGGGATTCATCCTCTGGCAGCTGCTGGGAACAGTTGGGAGTCAGGGGGAATTAGGTCACTGACATCTGTCACCTCGTGCCTCATTTCAGGGTGGTAGCCCAGACTTTGAGGAACACTGGCCTCGATTGTAGATATTTATCTTAGAGGTTGCTGGTTTGACTTTGCTTTGCTTTTATGAGACAGGACGTACAATGAAAGACGTTGATTTAGGAGTATTAACCTTTTTTTTTAATATCTAAATGAAAAAGACAACAAGCAATAGTATTTAAACCAATCTGAAATCCCTTAAAGGTGATTTGGCCATAATATTTCTATTCAGGTTTTTACTCAATACCTATTACTAAGTTGTCAGTTATCAGCTTGTGTGTATCACATTTTATTCAGTGATCCCTCAGTGCTTCTGTTATGCTTTAGCATTTATAAATTTATGTTTCAAGTTGGGTTTTTTTATGCTGTGAAAGTATAAGCTGGTATGGAAAAGAGGAAAAAAAAACAGAAAAAAACCGCAGAAAACAAATAAACCAAAAAAAAGAATAAGTTTTTTAAAAGAGTTGGAACTATACCCTGAATATATATCTGTGACATGACATGCAAATAGCCACCTGTGTACCTGGATAATTATATAGGTGCTTTGAGTCCCCTAATGGATCCCACAGTTTTAATACACAAGCTGCACTCACTCTTGAGGTGGAACTTGGAAACAGAATAGTCTTTTTGATATTCTAACTGGCACATTTTAGGATGTTTTCCCCTGCATGGATTTTGTTATAGTCTGAGGTGTACAAGAATTTTCTGTTGTTTCCATTTTATTTGTTTTTTTAGCATCCTCACATGAACCTTCTGCCCAGAGAAACCCACAGCCACTCAGCTGTGTAAGGTGGACTGATTGAAGACACCCTGACACTCCTGAACATGTGCAGAGGTTTCATATACTCAGAGAAAAATAAATTCCAACAGTGATGAAAAGTATTTCTACAATGAGAGGCAACTTTTTTAATGTTCCGATGTTGAGCCATTGGACTGCACGGCTATGGGGTTCCCACCACCTTTCCCCTGTGAGCCAGAATGTCATCTGGAAGTACTGGGCAGCTTGGCCCAGTGTCCTCATTGCAGATGAATGTCAGCAGTGGGGGGATAATGGATTAGAGCTCCAGCAAAAACCTCCCTTATAAATTCAGCCCTTTGCCAAGTCTGTTGGTGCCCTACTTTCAAGACTGTCATAGCAAGCAATTCTGGACACTGTCTATTTATTAAAAACAGAGTGCTGAAATCAATACAGCAATATCTTGTTGGAGGAAATTTAATTCATCAATAGGTTTGTCATTTTAAAGATGATTAAATACTTGTTTATTCGGCATCATCTAGGCTTTATTAATAATTGGTATGAAAATAGTAAGACATAAGCCATATTAGACTTACAAATCTTTCAGTTACATCAGGGAGAGGACATTTTTCTCTAAGTGAAGGGCTGGAAGCATTTCCTATCTTTACTTTAGCCTATATTAGTTACCAGTTACGTATCAAAACCTGATACTGCTCACAGAGTCCAGTAGCTCAGGGGCAGTGGAATCTGTGCATTTAAAACCATTAAAAATACCAAGTGTGCTGAAACTTTCATTAGAGTCTTGTAAGGAATATTTATTCTGATCTACAGGTGTTAATTTCTGAAAGCTCCAGTTCAGCTTCTGCCTAACCACTGTCTAATTAGTATGAATATAAGCACATTTAAAGTATTTTCCTCTTCTGCAGGCAAGAACAGCAAACCTGAGTGTGAGAAGAAACTCTAGAACTCCTCTTCATCAGGGATAGAGGAAGGCTGTTTTTACACTGTCTGTAAGATGTTCAGCCCCTCAGCTTTAATTAATCCCAAATAGGACTGTGAGCACACAGGTGCTTGTGCAAACACCCAGAGCTGGGGAAGATCCCCCTGCACAGGCTTTTGAGAGCATCCAGCCCCAGCTGGTCACAAAGAAGGAAAAAAGGCATAAAAAACAGGAGGAAAAGCAATTGCTGATTAAATAGGATTGGATCCATAGCTGAATTTGGAATATTTTAAAAGAATCTTCCTGGGAAGATAATAGAGATGAATTTGTCAACAATTTTCAACACGTGAAACATGCCTGAAACTCTTAGAATATAGGTGATAAAATACTTATTAAAAATGAACTTTTCTCTGTGGAAAGCTGAGATTCCCTCTAGTCTAAGCTGTATCCCTATTGGAAAAGCATTTTCATATGCTGATTCCTAGCTAACTTTATCCCATAACCCCTTCATCTTTTCCTTAGGGATTCTTTTGCAGAGCCAGGAAAATCTGTACTTCATAAGCAAAGTGACCAAGAAAACAGAGGGGAGCTGGTGGAAAATTGGCACAGTAGAAAAATTGTTAATAGCCTTTTTCAAAATAATTTCTCACCATTTCTTAAGTATTTGAGCTTATGGAAAAGTGCTTTTCGCTCTGCATGGAATAAGGCATGTGTGGGAATGATGTAAGAAGGCAAAAGTTCTTCTTGGTATCCAGAGCCTCGGTTTTGGTTCCTTGTGAGAAACCACAACTGCAGCATACACGGAGCTGTACCTGAGATCAGAATAGGGAACAAAAGACTGGCTCTTCCCCCATAGCCGTGCAATCCATAACCACAGCAGGGAATGGAGACAAAAACAACCAACTCAACAAGGAAACCCAAACCAACCAAACATAAAAACAAAACAGGAAAGAATAAACACAAAATCTCGTGACCAAGTTAAGCAGAGGGGTGCTCCTAAGTGAATCTGGAGCCCAAATTCGTGCTGTAACCCAAATTTCCTACTCTTCTACCCACCTTACATTGGGCATTGTCAGGGCAAAAAAAAATGAAGAGTTCTGGCAGAGAGGGAAGTGTCAGGAAAAGCAAAGATTGGTTCAGGATAGGGGTTGTTTGTTTTTCTTTTATTCTATCTCTTCTGCAGTTCTGCTGTTTTCTCAACATAAAAAGTACACAGATGCTTTTGAGGCAGACAAAATGAGAACAGTAAAACAGCCCTCTGTTAAACTGGAACAGTAATATTTGCAGCTGGAAAGGCTAATTTATTCACCTTCTTCAAAGAAATAGAAAAAGTCCAGGACAAAACAGCTCTCTTCTGAAAAAAAAAAAAAAAATCCCAGGGAAATATGCTACTAGGCAGAGTAACTCATGATTTTTGCATGCCACAAAGGATTTGCTTTGACACATAATGAATTTTATTGAGGTCAAATTTCAAGTTACCTAAACAGTAGTTTACCTCCAGAGATACAGGGCTCAGGAAATTATTTTGCAATAATTATGCATTTTTTCCTTGGCACTGGTTTGAGAAGCAGTGAATATTGTGAATAACAGTGCTCTCAAAAACTCGCTAAAAAAGCTGATAAAACTTTTGTCCCTTTCATGGCTAAAAAGCTGAGTTTATAAACTCTACATTTCAACTGACTTATAATTTCAGTAAAGCATCACCATGTTTCTCTGGCTACAGCACAGCTCAGACACCACAGTTTTCCTTAGGATCAGTTCATGGAATGTCATGGCTGGAGTGGCCACAGGATCACAAAAAACAGCAGCAGTCCCTTCATTATTTTAGAGAGTTTATGAAAACTTAATAAGCCTAGAAATTAGAACATCCCGGCAGCAAAGGAACTAGGGAAATAAATAACTACAACAGGTGGTGTTTTCTAGCTTTTGTAAAATTGAATTATTAACCTTAATAATGGAGTGCTTTGACTGTGGCGTAAAACAGATGAGCTTTGAGGGCACATCCTTTACCCTGGGCAGGAAGCTCTGTGATTCTCAGGCACTCAGATCTGCTGCTCTGGGTGCACAACAGCAAGAAGGGGTTTTTATTAATCTTAGCCTGTATTTAAGGACATTTTTCTCCTCCTTTCTATTAACAAAGTTAGTAAAAAATAAAATGTTTGCTTCTGTAGATGTATATGTAGAGATACATACATGTAAAGATATAGATGCAGGTAAATAAAGCAGTGAGTGCATTAATAACCTACACAACACTATAGTGTTAGCTGCTTAACCTGAAAGATACTTCTCAAAACTAATTTAGCACAGCCTTTTTGCTAATGCCATGCACAAATAGTAAAGTAGAAGATGCACCAACAGTTTAAAAGATAATTTAAATCAATCTACTGACTAGATCTCATCTGCTCAGCAGGGAAGGATGTGTTAGGAATGAACGTACTGAAGAAAATGTAGAAGCAAAATCAAGATCTTAGATAGTTCAAACACATTTATTAATATGCAGTTGATCAAATGAGACTTAAGCATTGAATGTCTAAGTCTGTCTTGCTGGATGGTAAACATACGGAAATTAAAACACACTAATTTCAATATACATCCTATAAATTTCTGTCTGATCTGGATTCTGTTGGCAAACCTCTGGCTTTTCAAGCAAAGACTTCTCTGAAAGAACAGCTCTGAAATGAGGCAGCTGCAAAGGTCAGTGCATCTCAGTGTAACTCACTAAAAAGGAACTCAGGCCCTCTGGATTTTAACATATTCAATTTTACCTTTTGAACCCACAAAAAAATGGAAAGAGCAATTTTTCATTGATCTGGATTTCTCACAAATTTGTTGGCTTCTCTACCATTTACAATCTTTTGAATATTTATGTAAGCCTTCAGATTTTGAAAAGGCAGCTCTTTTGACATCCCTATAGCAGAGACAAAAATTATCCTTAACACAATTTTAATGCAGATTCTTCGAACAAAACCAAACTAAAATCTCTTCATAGATTGCAAGACTAAATTAGGGTAATGAGTTCTCCAAACCCCAGTAATTCCTTTAATTATTTATTGACTTTGCCTATTCCTAAACTAAGATTAATAAACTAAGAGGAGCATGCAAATGTAATTTTCCCCTCCTTCATATAATGCTTGTAACTGTCACAGCACAGGATGAGAGCTGTCATCAGTGGTACAAAAGTGGCTGTGGGGACACAGAATTGTGAACAGCTGAGTTCTGCAGTCAGTGAAAGTCTGGCTTAGAATGCCCCAAAATATCTTTTTTTACTCACAATGGAATATTTTAGATTAAGGAGAGCACGATTTCACTGCAAAGCTGGTGTCAGCATGCCCAGCAATTATTAATGCAAGACACCATAAATTTGGCTGCATCTGCATCCTAGTTACTAACAAGCAGAAATCATTGCATTAATGGAGTAGTGGAAACACAATGAAGCACTTTATTATCCCTAAAAGGCAGCATGTGGCACATGGGCTCTGTGGGGTGTTACCAGTGTCCTTGGAGCAATTTCAGTCCTTCACATCTCATGGCATATAATTATCACAAGACTAACCATGACCCTGCAGGTCCTCTATTAAAATTATATTTTGTTACAGAATGGAGTATACATTATTGAAGCACATTATTTTGATCACTGAAATTTGACATATTGTGCTCATTAGCCAGTAAGCCCGAGTACTTAATTTATGAGGTTAACTCCATATTTTTTACAGACCAGTCACTTACAGGAAGTAAAGAGGCAAAACTGCAGAGGAGTGAATGGGAAAAGTTCCTACTGAAAATGGTGCTTTATTAGCAGAAAAAAGGTTCTCATGCCATATGCTGGTAGGTGACACATTACATTAGGCAGGTAAATGGGTTAATTGGGCTCATTAACATCATTTCCTTTTTAAAACTTTTCAACTGAGAAGATGAAAAGATTATGTTAATCTTTACACTTCTCTCTTACATTTTACATTTTTCACACAGGCCTTTTTTAATCAAATATTGATGATGATGCCTGTTGTTCTTCAAAGCCCAGCAATTAGATTGCAGATCCCTCCCAGTAAGTGGTGTTTTCTTATCTTTATTTCCCTTCTCTCCACATTTTTTTTTTTCATAAACACAACATAAGGTCCATTGAATTCTTGCCAGAAAAGCCACTCTGGATGTTTTATCTGATGGCCAAGCAACCTGCAGATCCTGAATCCCCCAAGCCCTTCTTGAGCAGTGGAACAGATCCCACAGTTCTATCCCACGGCTGAATCCACCACTCCTGAATTAACGCCACGGATTACAGCCGTGCCACATAAGCCAGATAAACACTCCTTTTCTTCCTGGCTGTGGCAGTCCCTGTGGGATACAGGTGAAGGCTGTGTGGGATGGGTGGACACTGCTCTCTGCTGGCAGCAAGGAAAGCATGCAGGAAACAGGAAATTTCCCATATAATTACCTTGGAAAATAAATCATTTCCACAATTTCTTTCCATAATGTTGCATACAGTGATTAAGCATAAAGATAAAGGCAGGGGAAAGGTATTAGATAAAATAAGTCTTCAAGTGTACAAATATTCATTAAAAGCACCGAAATAAAACTGGATCTTCTGTAGAAAATAATTGCTTAAATACAATTTTGAAAGTTCTTTCTTGTACATCTATCTCCATACACACAGAAAATACCTCGGGACAAGGATAAAGATCTCAAAAGTTTGGAAAATCGATAGAATAACTATTTGAATATGGCAATCTCCTCTTTAAGAGAAGACTTCAAAACACAACAGCCTTTAAAGAACTATTAAATAACTTAGAATAACAACTCTATAAAACCATTTTATTTTCCAGCTTGGGCTCCCTCTTAACAGCAGCCAGAGGAATCAACACCATAAAACTATTTCTAAAACTAACTGGATGTCATAAACACAGTATTAAGAGAATGCACGTGCTCATGTAGGCACTGCTGTGAAATAAAGGAATATAATCCTGCTGCAGAGAGCAAAGCAGGTTGCCCTGGCAGGTTACCTTTGAAATTCTGGTTTGGTGCAGTGCTTCCTCACTGTCCCTAAAGTCAGATTTCAGATCACACACCTGAAGTCTATGTAAACTCTGCTTTCAAACCCTGAAGCAGCCTCTGCTTTCCACAAGGGAGGTGAAGGTGCTTGCTACAGTCCAGTCAATTTAAATAAGGGAAGACAAAACTTTATGTCACGGGATATGGTCAAGATACTGTGAACAACCACCAAAACAACTCCATTAAATGAAAGGAACTTGCTGGAGGGACTCAGAAAAACATGATTCAATTTATCACTGCACATAGAAATTCAAGTTCAGATGACATCAGCCAGAGAGGGGAATTTTCCATAGGGCAATTCTTCCTAACCACTAGGAAGAAACTGAACCAACCTGGCAAAGATGTTGACGTACCTCAGTGAGACAAAAAACCCAATTAGACACTTATTTTTGCATTTTTTCACTTTGAGATCCATAGATGGGGCATGCTATGACCAATTTAATATTAGTGCTAATGATTTAATGTTTCATGGAGCACCTGTCCCTCCATGGAGCTGCTCAGAGAGAGGAGTTGAGCAGAAATCTAGTGCAAGTCACAGGTTCCTTGGGATCCCCATGGCACTGTTGCCATCGCTGAGGGGTAGAAACCAAAAATAAATGGCAAAGTGGTTCAGGTGCTGCTCATAAATGAGGAGAGCTCACCACTTCCACCCCTCCCAGAGCCCGCAGAGCAGCTTTCCTGTTCTGCTGGGACACCGGACTCCAGGAGGAAAGCATGGGAAAGCCAGGCAGCAAATGATGAAAAACTGGTTATTGCAGCACATAAAACCAGGGCACTACAGCTCCTTCAAAACACAGCTCAAACCTTGGCAATTTGTGTTCTTCCAAGGCACTAGGCCTTCTTTGGACTATATCTGTTTTCATCCTAAAGAAAGGAACATCTAATATTGCAGATAAGATCCAAGGACACCAGAACAGGCAGCCATACACAATTGATTTTCCTGCTCCCCTATATTCAATGCTGCTCCACTGGCAGGTACTGATACAAGTTTAAAAATGTTCTTGGAACTAATCTTCAGCCCACTTTTAACTTGAATAAATCCAAAATGTACTATTTCACTATTTGTAAAGGCCCCAGGAAGCAGAGGGCCTGTGCTACCCCTTGAAGGTAACAGTGAACTGCAGATGTAGCATGGAATTGAAAGGCAAAGCATCCGTGCCCTTTCCTATTCTAGACCCTGCTCACATTTCTAGCATGGCTTCACCCTGAAACAGGCTTCCTTTTTTTCCTGCTTGGGGTTTTGAAGGCTGTTTTAACAGGCTGTAATGTAAAGATGTAGGCCATAAAGGAAGTTCTGAAAAATACTTAGTTCGGGACTAATTGTGGAAGAAAAGACAAAGGGAACAAGATACACAGTTAGCTGGAACAAAACAAATATGTTTCCACAGATGCTGGGTTAAAGAACACCATTGAGGGAAAAAAAAAAAAATTCTAGACTGTTTTTTATGTGGCTTTTTTTGTTTGGTTTAGGGGGTTTCCTGGTTTTTTTTATTATTGTGGGCTTTTTCCTAATGGTCATAAGGTCTGTAGCAGTTCAAGATAAATGTGCATCAAAGAGATTTTATTTCTTGGGTGTACATTTTTACTGACTTTGCTTATGTTCCACCTTTCAAAGATCAGAATTGGGACTATTTTGTGGTCACAGGGCCACCTTATATAGACCTACCACAGGAGTATTCAGATCTTACTGAGAAATGAAGTATGGAATATATCAGCAGCTTATGCCCATGTGGATGTCTTGCATCAAGATAAAGAGAGAGAAAAATGCTGCTGGGGAATTATGTGCACAAAGCCCTGTGAAGCAAGAATTAAAAGTAATGAGATTAAACAGAAAATAACTACATCAGGAATATGCTGTGTTATATGTTAATAAATTAGTTAAAGCCTACCAAAATTGAAGTGTTCCATAATTGAGATTGAAGCCCATGAGAATGCTCTCTTCTACTTGGGGATTTTGCCACAGGTAATATTACCTGTTTGGAAATGTTTCTAAATCTGTGAGGAAAATGGGGTCAACTGAAAATGTGGTCTGATCATTAACTTGAAGAATTTTGGACTTCTCTGTTTTCTCAGACCAGCTTTATGGATGATTTAATATGTTTTCTTTACTGCTGTCTCATTTCTAGTGCATAAGATAAATGTGAATATTGATCTTTCTTAAAAAGAGGAGGTCAAGATTTAGTGCTAATTTCTTCCCCAGGTGATGAGTTTTCATCTTTGTGTAACTTTCAAATCAAACACACAGAGAGCAAAGCAGAGCAAGAAGCAGCACAAAGGCCACCACACTGAAGCACCTGAGATCCATCTGACGAATTAAGGAAATAGTTATATAGATCTTAACAGGTCTTTTATACGAGCCTTTTAAACTACCCTATAACATTTTATCCAGTCCACATATAAGAAAATAAACACTGTGCTTTCTGGAGCAGCAGAGACTGTTGACTGTACCAGGATAAGGCAACATCTTTCCCATAAGGTGCCCATTCTCCTTACTGTTTATTTTGTAGGGGAATGTACAAACTGCAAAAAATACTTCCTTGTTAACTTCTGCACCTACAACCTTTTGTAAGGACACAAGTCTGCTTTCCCCGAACCCAATTTAGTTTGATGTTCTAAAATGAGTGACCATCACTTTAAGGGCTCAGTACTATAAACATGGAGAATCCTTAGCAGTAGTGAACAAGATCAGAACCTCATTTTCCTGCAGTAGCAGTTAAAACTGCACATAGGGAAAAGAAAATGCATTATTTGCTCTGCAAAAGGCATTTGCGGGTGTTGAGCTTGCAAACAGAGAGTGAACACACTTAAGTGTTTCTGTGTCCTAACTGTAAATGGTTATACTTGAAATGTACACCTGTAAAGGTGGTAAGATTTTGGGGTTCTGTATAAACCAGACAATATCCTGAACTGCAAGAAAGAAATTAACATAGTGTTATGATGGTCCTTCCCAAAATCAAGCACAGCCAGCTATAGAGCCTGGGCAAGTCACAAGAGTCTCCTAACAAAAGAAAAGTACCTCAATATGTCAGTCTTTTCATTCAGCTGTAATCTCAGTACATGGAAAATATAAGACCCTACTTCAGAAATGGGCGTGTCCTGAATGTGCAGTTTGGTGCTGAATCTCAAGTGGTTTCTGCAGCTCCTCTTTCTTTGGGCACACACAACAGTAAAACCAGTGCTTCCCTTAAACCTAAGAAGGCTCATAAAAAGGCAAGGCCTTGTATTTTTCATATTGAAGATCTTGGATTTTGTCCTGCCTGGTGCCCAGTCCGTACCCATGCAGGAGAATTTTACAGTCTAACTTCTAGTGTTCACCCCTCCCCTCAGGTCAGAAGTGAGGCACCTCAGATGCTTCACTGCTTTCCTGGTATTCCCCATCTGCAGGCATGCAGGGAAATTCTGGTTCCAGTAAGTCAATACCACGCCATTATCAGCACTGCATTTTTATGAAGGGGGAAATAAGAAAGACAAATGTTATTCCTGTGTTGCAGTGGGATAGCCTGCAACCCTCCCTGAAGGCAGCTTTGTCCATAGAAAGAATCAGGAACAATAATCTTGGTAGATGTTCATGGATGCTCTTTATTTTCTCACAGCCTCGTGGCTGGGCCTGGCACAGACAGACTACAACTACTGCCCAGAATCATGTGAACACCCACCTAAGTACAGGATTCTCTGGGCGGAGTTACATTTGAAAAGACCAATGAGGAACAGGATTTAGACACAATAGCATCAGGGAGCTTGGAAACCCCGTGTAACCCAACCAAGCTTCCACTCCCAAGGCCCATCCCCCCAGGGGCACCTCCACACTCCTGGTCATGAATTTGCCTCTTATCATTTCCCCTCTCTGCTCTGTGGAGAGTGAATTCATATTAGGGCTTATTTGGGTCACTTTTACTTCAAGAGAGAAAATAATGATAACCTCATTTGAGATTTATGCCAATTTAAGTAAGAAAATGGATTCTGAATATTTTGCATAGCTGCTAAATTTAACTAAGGGTTCAGTAAAACATGAGCTTCCAAAAGTGAATAAGCGGCTGTAACCATTTTCCTGTTTGTTTTTAAACTACATTTGTTACTTATGATTAGCAAGTTTTTGTCATTTATATGCAATGCACTGAAACTGAGTTCCATAAACTGACCTTTTTCCACCTACTAAGCTAAACTTGGTATTTAATTATTACGCATGCAAAGTCAAGTAGAAAAAGTAATGATCGCTTATAAATAAAATCATTGTTGTTTATTTGCAGTGAACAAGAATGTCTGTCTTTATGATTCTTCATAAGAAATTTATTACTGCTTATTTTGAATTGGAATAAACACCAAAAAAAAGAGAACATATATATCAAAGTGTAAAGAACCACAACAATCAAAAGCTGTTTAATCTCCTCCATTTAGTTCTAGTGCACAGTCTGTTCAGTGTAACTTTTTATAACATACTGTGCAAGAAAACAGGTCATTTAAACTCAGTAATTAGTATTATAGATAAAATGACACTGCAGCAATGTTAATTATCATAGTACTGATGTAGTATAGGATATAATACATAATAGTCATGTCTTTAATTTTAAATTGAAGTGCAACAAAGCATATTATTGCTACACTTCTACTTCTTAATTTAAATGAATGTTATCCAAGTGTACATTTGTATCCATGCAGCATGTCTTAAAATAAATCATAATTCTACTTTAACTCAAACTGGTATATTTGACTTTCTAATGGCATAAATTAAAGAACTTCTTGATCTAAAAACTTTTTCTAAGACAGTGGAAATCATGACAGAATTATATTCCATATGAAAAATTTCCACAATCATTTTCTTTTTCATTACAGCAGCTGTAAATCAGTTTGCAAATGAAGCACAACATTCAGCCTTTTTAAAAATAAAGATGAATCTCAAGGAGCTCTTTGATATGTAGTAGGAACTAGACATATATAATCAAATTGGAATTAATTCTGCACTTCTCTGGCTAAAAGATCTGGCAATTGTACGCATAAAACATTCATAACAAAAGAAAGAGACTTGCGTGCGAAGACAGTGAAAGTTTTTACCTGCAGCTTCAGGAGGAGTAGAGTTCCCTATTAATGAATAATTGCATCTGTGCTTTTTGCAGCACCTTTACTTTTGGGTAACTTTGTTATAAATATTAAAAGAAGGGGGAAAAAAATAAATTTCAGATTTGTTCGAGTGTACTTTAATAATTTATGTCAGCTGAAATGTTCCCATTTCCAGTGCAGAAATTTTGATATGAAGCTATTATTCAGACCTGGCATGAAAAGTACTCTAGAAATCTACTTAATTAGAAGTGCAACAATCCTATTCACCACGTCAGCCCAAGACTAAAATGTGTACATAGGGTTTTAGCAAAATATTTGACTGCACAGTATAAGGTTCAAAGCAGAAATTGAAGTGTGACCTGAGGTTGGTTATTCCATCTCACAACCACAAGATGCGTTGCTGTATTTGAGTGAGGGTGTGTAAAGAGCAAGATCTCCAAACAGTTTCTAAGATTTGCAAATTATTTTGAAAAGATACTTTTTTTTTTTCTCTCCTCCTCTTCGTTTAGGTGAGTGGCACAATGTACAACACAGGGAGACACGTGTCCCTGCGGTTGGACAAAGAGCACCTGGTGAACATCTCCGGGGGCCCCATGACCTACAGCCACCGGCTGGAGGAAATCCGGTTACACTTCGGCAGCGAGGACAGCCAGGGATCAGAGCACCTCCTCAATGGCCAGGCCTTCTCTGGGGAGGTATGTTACCCTGGGGGGAGGTACCAGTAGCAATTACCCACCTCGTATTTCTGCCTGAAGATATTTGCAAGTTAATCTGTAAAAATTGTTTCCCTGTAGCCATTCTGAAAATCAGGGAATTGCCTTTTTTTTTTTTTTTTTTTTAACCAAGCACTGCATATTTTGTGACTCGTATCTGCAAATGACACTACTGTGTTTATTGTATATAGAAACACCCTCTATTCTCATCTGTGCTTACAAAGTAATCAGGTCTCTTTGGATGGGGTCTTTATGTCTCTTGTAAAGGCAAATACAAGATTAACCACAAAGTAATGCTGGAAGTGCTTCAAATTCCCATAGAAGTGCTACTTTTGCTTCTCACTGGTGCTTCTCGCTTCTCACTTTACCTTGAGTACCATTCTGCCTTTGATTCAAGCAAAAATAAGATGATACTTGATTCTGGAGATGATTCCACAGAACTCTGCTCAAGAAATAAAGTTAACTGCACACGTAGTCCCTGGCAGAATACTCATGTTGTATGTTAAATACCTGTCTATAACCATCCCAGGAAAGACCACAGTTTCATGATCCTGATACCTGTTCCAGAATGGCCCATTATGCTTGCTTGATAAATATTGTAATGGCTTAGATGGAGCACTTTTACAAGATACAGAATAAAGTTTGCAGACTTTCTGGGACAGACAAAGTGGGATCTTTCCATTTTCCTTACATAGGGATATTTTCACGTAAAAGAGATGCATGAGGTTTGCAGTACCCCATCCTCCTTCAGCTTGGGCAGTGGCTGTGAACTACCCAGCATCCAACTCCACAACTGAAAATAATACTTCACAATAATTCACAGTAACTCTCTGTTACTGTAGGGGTTATATTTAAAGCCACTATGTTACCATTCTTTCAGAATACCAAAAAAACCCATCTTTTTCATCGTAAAGCTCTTACTTTCTCAGAGGAGTAATCAAATGAACATCTGTATTATGCATCACAGACTGGTGATGAGTCAGTAATGTGTGGTGTTTTCTTTGGCACTGAGCAACAGCAGTTATTTAAGAGTAAGAAATTAATTGCAGAGTTGTCAAATGATGGTGTTATAATTGATGGTAATCATTGGCTTTGTTTTATAAGCTACATATAGCCATTGGCAGCTTTTTTGTGAAATTATTAATGTCTTACACAACTGATTTTGGTTGCCTTTGTTAAATTCTGTAAGTGAACTTGTGTATTGCTCCTTTAAGGGCTGAAACTGAAGGATGCTGTAGTAAACAAGGTCTTTGCTTTGCTGTTCAGACTTACACAAGACCAATATTCAAACAAAAAAAAAAGTTGACTGAACACAAAAGCAAAAATGTACTTGAAACATACCAAGGCACTTGTGATGTATGACCACCATTTCAGATGCTTTTAAAGGAGTTTTTAAGTTTTTAATTCATCGGTCCGAGACTATAACAATGTAAAAATGTAGAGCATTGTTTGGCAATACTTATTGTTATTAGCTAGGCTCTTCTAGTTTTGAAAATTGGAGTTCTGAAGTACTATTAATTATTGGTGTTTTCTAACAGAGACCTCAAGTTTTTCTTAATAAGAACAGAAAACTGAGCTAATTGGAAACTGCTGTCAGTCAGTCGGGCACAGCTGGATCTGCAGTGTGTGCAGGATTCATGTTGTTTGAATTCCTCCTGCAGTGAATAAAAAGAGCTCAGCACCTTCAGAGGATTGATTGGTCCTGGTAGCCAGAGCTGGATCTCTTAGGACAGGACAAAGCACTCTGTGGAGATGCATCTCCCTTGACAACAGAGCACAGACAAAGAGCAGGCAGAGGAGTTTAGATTCAATGACTCCCTTTCAGATACTGAGCTCAATTCTGTCCTTTGAGGGTGTGTTTTTCAAGGTTTCAAAAGCTGTTTGGGCAGATGGACAGGTGAACTCCAGCAAGGTCAAGCATTAATTACTAATTCAAGCCTACGCCTGCACATTTAAGTCTTACTTCTAGAACACACAGTTCCAAAGTACAAGCCCAGATGCAAATCAATGGTGCTGAATGGCTGCAGATTTCCAGGGAAGGGCAGCAGCTGATGGAGTTATTCGAGTGTCCATCCACCCGTGCAAGTGCTGCCTGTATAAATGAGTGATCTTCCACAAGCTCTCAGCACTGGGGGATGTAACATCTACATCTCCCAGCAATGAAAGGGGGAAAGCTGTAAACAAGCCAGCTGACTTCCTGGGAGAGGGTCTTTGTGATGTTATGGGTGCTTTCAAGGCTTGCTGCTAATTACTATTCACTCCTGCCTTGGATAATGCTGTCAATGGAGATAAGAAAAATAACTGCCTAGGTTCATTAGTCTAATTTAGCTGGTGCATGTAGGAATAGCAATGAATATTTACTGGCTTGGGCTTTCGGAACCAGGGAAAAATAATTGCAGAACTGCACTGTGTGACTGCTAATTGCACACTGACCTCCGTGGGCAACTACCCCGTTACTGCTGCTCTGAGCTGTGTTGGACAAACCCTCTGTCCAAGCTTTCCAGAAACCTCTCTTTTGCTGCGGAAACAATTCCCAAGTTACCCAAGAAGGGTGATCCATTCCAGTAGATCACAATCAGAATTATTCCTGCTGCTCCTTTCCTCCATTCCCATCCATGTCTCTCCCCTCATTTTCACTGAGGTGTCCAAGTCGTATTAGAGTCAGGACATTGCAGAGAGAGGGGGGCTTGGGGAGAGGGCAGGGGACAGGGCAGCACCTCTTCCTCCCAGCACTGCCAGACTTTGATTGGCTCAGACCTAAATTAAATCCAAGTCCAGACAAAGCAGAAGCCTTTAAACAGCCTCAGTACACCTTGAACCAGCTGCAGTATCCTTTACACATCTGGAAATCCTACCTGATGTCCACACAAAGGAAGTAGTTTATTTTAGGGACCTTTATTGCCGAGTTCTGCAAGTGGGCAGGCACTCAGAGCAAGCTGGAGAGCACTGGAGTGGTACCATGACATGAAAAACAGCCTAGAAATGGCAAATTGCTTCAGAATGTCCTGTGGACTAAATGATACCAGGAGGCTTGTAATTTCCAGGCTTTAGTTTATAACTAGGTGCTAAAGGCTGTCAAGAGATATCTCTACCATAATCTGGTTACCTTTTAGCCCCCAATTATCACTTTAGTAGACAGAATAACTGAACTAATGTTTAAATACTTTGAATTTAAGGGCTTTAAAACTGTGTATCAGATTATCAATATGTTTGACACTGGTAACATGGAAAGGCAGGCAGGCTTTGGCATGCTTAAATAAATAAATGGAGTATTTACTTGTCCCTATGATACAGACTCGAGTGAGTTTAATTCCCTATTCTTTCCAGGAACATCCTACTGTATTGTAATGATTAAAAGAAAATCTTGGCTTAGGCAAAGTCTCCAACTAAGACACCAATCATTTGTGTCTGGTGCCTAATGCCTCTATGCAAAACAGGTTTTAATGCTTCAGTCTCTATCATTTAATGAAAAAGACCATTTTCCATTCAAACAGCAGAATTGGCCTGAGTGCTGTAGTTCAGGCACTGTCTGCCTTGTTAAAATAAAAAGTTAACAACTTCTAAAAGGTTCATGGTGAAAATGGCACCCTTTAACTTTACCATGTGGCAAAGTCCTAAAAAATTTTTATGGTCAATTTTTTTTTCCTAAGCATAAAAATGAAAAATGTGCTGCAGGAGACCTCCAGTCACTTTGTGGCTGTGCATTGTGGCAGCCTTATCAGTGCCAAGGCAGAAAATCAAGGAGCTTAATTATTTGGGGTTATGCACTTTTCACAAACTCAGTGGCTGGAGACTTTCAAACAAGAGACTATAGTCCATAACACGGGAAAAAAATTTCCTCTCTGCCTACCCTTCCAAAAATCCATGGACTGATTATAAACACACAATTATTTCATTTGCTATAGAAGAATTAAAATGAAATTAGGAGCAGGATCTAAATAAATGGACATGTATTGCTGTACACAGAGTTTGGAAGTGAGGTTTAGTTTTGCTGCTGCTAAAAGCCACTGCGAAAACCAACACCAAAATACAATAAAATGGGGATAAAAGGGAGAAGCTGGAAGTTCTGAAACACCAGCCTCATCTTGCTACTGCCATTTCTTTAACTGCAGGTGTGTTCTGTGTGAGTGGGGGACTTCTAGTGATAGTAAAAGATTACTTATCAAGGAGATCAGTGTTGTAAATCCAACTTGAGAGATTTTTAGAAGCAGGACTGTCAGATAGACAGCCTATGAGAACCAGCCAGCCAGCTGGGATAGTTTAATCCAGCCTGCAGCAGAATTAGATTCTGTATTAAATCACAAACAGTGGCTCTGTTACTGAGACCTTTTGTACACCCCTGACTTACCTGTGAGGTTCCAAACAGCATCACCAAAACACCTCATGGTGGTGTCACTGATAGAGGAAAAGCTTGAAATCAGATTGTGCTAGCACATCATCCTTCCTCCTCTTCAGGGGAGTAGGATTAAATCAGATAGTGATGCCATTGAGGAGGGAGGACAGGAATCATCTGCTTCTCCCTAACCCCACTCCTCCAGGTGCTCACAGAGCCAGCTGTGAGCAGCCCCTACTACACCAGGTAACCTTAGCACTGCTGCCAATAGCTCACAGAAGGAAGTTTAAAATTCAGATTTTTCAGTTGCCACAGGCCACTTGTATTACATTTTGGAGCCTCCCTTGGAAGTGGTGCAGGCCATTTTTTAAGTTTTTCAGCCAGAAGATAAGTTTACTGTATTCCAATGCTTATTAATGTTGAAAAATAAGCCTCTGAAAAAAGTACCAGCTGAGGAAACATGTCTAATGGAAGAGGGGCTTAGTAAAATCTCTATAACCTTCAGATTACTGTTGAGCTTCAAAGGAGAAAGTCAATAGGGTAACGAATTAAATTGCTATAGGAATAGAATATAAATCAGGAAGAGGTGGTGGTATTGTCATTACTAAAGTATAGGGAGACTGCTCACGAGTAATTCAAAATCATTGGGACATGAATATGTGCTTCAGTTGTCAGAATGCACCTCTGTCCTCACTAAAGATTAGAGATCGCTTCACCCAGAATTTTATACAATATCAATAAAAAGCAGTCCAAAAAGGCACTCACAGAATAGTCTGCGTTGAAGGAGCCCACAAGGATCATCAAGTCCAACTCTTAAGTGAATGGCCTGTACCAGGTTATTGTGTTTTTCTAAACCAAATGCAATATTATGTTTTAAGTTAAATGGGCTTTTACTGCTTGTTACTATAACAAAATGCAGCTGGTGTTTCTAACCAAGAAGGCCTCTTCTTCTGAACTACTCTACTGGAGCCCACAAGAAAGATTACTTTCCAGGAACAGGGAACTGAAATTTTAATGTTGTATTTTACATCAAAAGGCTGTAAACTTCCTGCACTGACTACATGCTAAAAATAAATCTTAATCCTTAGTGACCTTTGAAAGCAGTTTCATCTTTAACCTTGTTGGAGCTGTTGACTTTTAACTTACGTTCCTGTAACTTTTTGGCTAGACAGTCATCTTCAAGCCATGGGTAATATACACTTGTTAAATAAAAAATCCCAAACCCCAATAGCCAGGAGAAGTTCTAAAATCAATCAAAGGTGTAGCAACTATAAATCATTGGTCATGAATATATAAATAGAAAAAATACACAGTGAGTACAGCTCATTTTTATAGGAATGGCCACATTGCCAGGCAGCACCAGGGTACTCCTGCGGTCACAGGTTTACATTTAGTGCCTCTGTAGCCACACTGCCATTTTTAAAGGAAAATTAGATTGTAGAAATAGACTGCTTAATCCCTCCCATAGGAAAAACCCTTAATTACACGAATCAAGTTATATGATGACCAAACTTTATAACGGCAATAAAGAATTTTATTTCATGTATAATCAGCTTCTCCTATCATAAATAGCATTCCTGTTATTTTTTCACCTTTCTAAAACTTCATTAGCAGTAGAAATACAAATAAGGCTTTTGACTTCTTTTTTTCAATGGAAGAAGTTACAGGGCATACTACAGGCCTGAGTGTGCATTTTATGATAGCTCTGGCAAAACAGGAAAAGTCAAATTATTTTATTTGTAGCAAGCTGTAATAGGGTGTTTCTCTTGGTGGATAAATCCCAGAAATTCAGTTATTGCCCCAACAGGAATTGGGATTGATGGACCCGATGCAGCTGTGGCTTCCTGGATACAAACTAAGAAAAAGATAGAGGGGCAGAATTACGTATTTATGTCTTTTAGCAGAAAGACTGACGATAACATATAATTGAAAGGAACAGTCATTTAATTTTATAATCCCAAACAATCATTAGAAACCATCTGGAGAGTGAACATTTACAGCAGTCTTTTAGTACATCATCATTCTGATTATTTAGTCATGCTAAAATTGCACTAAGTCTTTTTGGAATAATTGAATACAATAATTTCAGACAACAAAACAATACAGAAGCCACCTGATTCCTGTAGACCATTAGCTGATTTCTAGAAAGCATTTTTAAATATTCGAAAATTTTGTGTATGGTATTTAAGGGAGTTTCCCCTCAAGCACTGAATGCCAGGCTGTTGAATTTGGGTACCAGCTGCTACACTACCTTGACGTTCTCTTTGTCATTTCCACTGATGTGCAACAGGACATTCACTCCCAAATCAGTTCTAGCAAGAACCAGAAATGTTTCTCTGTTTGCTCACTAAAGCCTGAAAGCACTCATATTCCCTGGATTTCTCCATGTTTTACTAAAGCACATGATTGATTATTCCTGGATTCTGCATAGCAAATTCCAGGTGCTTGATACAAGGAGCTCCATTTCTGGGGGCCAGCATTTTTTCTTTCTGTCTCTTGCTTTCTGAGGATTTTGGGATACAAGTCCCATAGATACTGTCTGTTATACACTGAATTTCAAGGAACTCTACAGGCAGAATTTTAGAGGGGTTGTATTTCATTATCTACACATATGTGGGTGTTTCTTGCCAGAAAAATTTCCTTTGTTGGAAACTACTTCTCTGAATCTTGTGAACTCTCCATCCATTAGCAGGAGCTGTCCAAACAAATTCCAAGCTTTATGACAATGTCAGTTCATTAATGTAGCATGTGAAACAGCAAAATATCTTTATGGAATAATAAACATTGAATTTCTTAGATACTGAGTGAAACAGATTCCTTTAGTAATAAATATATTTTTGCACATGTTTACTTTTTGGTTACCACCTGTTCTCTTTTAAGAGGGGAGGGAGAAATGGAAGAGAGTGTCAGTGTACTGAGAGCACAGTCTGTCACTGACTGTAATCTAAATCCCTCTGGTGCCTCAATTTTAAAATCCAGCACCATAAAGCAATAAGGTGGAGTTTTTCTGCTTAGAGTAGCAGCTCTAGGATTTGCTCTTTTAAACCACTGTGACATGAAAACATTCAGCACTCTAAACCTCCAGTGTCACTTTTGAAGTATTCACTTTGCCTCGTTCCAAATTATTGTCATTTCCTTGGGGTGACTTCACTTGCATCCTAAAGAAGGATGACTCTTTGTAATTAAAGAGTAATATACCTCTGCAGGCAAAAAACCATGCACATTTTGAAATGGGTTTTGGTTTATGTCACTTGATAATCAGTTTTCCATTACATTTTTTGTACTCTTTAACTTTTCCCCCAAATATATTTAATGTAATATTCCAAAGAAAGGAGCAATCCTACTAACAAGCTGTACAAAAGCTCTTGAAGCTACTATACATGAGCACAAAAGAAAATAAAAAGCAATGATAGGCATTTTTATTATTATAATTTAGCAAAACAATAAAAAACAGTGAGCAGTTACTGTAAGCATTACCCTGGGCAAAACCCTCATGGAGGCAACAGAGTTTGGTCTGGGGCAAAACTATGATTTGGTATTTCTGTACCTGTGTAGACTGCAGAAAGCCCTGTTAGCCCAGTCTGTCCTCACTGGTAGTAGCCTGAGCTGGATGAGGGGTGCTGGGGATCAGATACCAAATGGGAGAGTCCAGAGTTACTGAGAGATGAGCCACAACCCTGAGGATCCAGGGAAGCTCCTGAGCCTGTTTGGTGCTGAGCACTCACACCCCACAAGTGTCTGTCTCAATGTCTAAGTGGGAGCAAACCCAACTAATTCTGAGAGCAAGCCCAGCCCTTGCACCCAGACAGGGGGAAGTCAGTTTGGAAACTTGTCTTTAGTGATTTTTATTTTACTCGGTGAAAATGGAAGAGCTTCAGACAATGAATGTGACCCTAATTCCGCATGATCTGAACTTACTGGCAGAGTCCTCTTGTGGGAGATGGGAATTCCTGGCTCTTTCCCGTAGCCAGTGCTGGAGTCCAGGACATGCCTCTGGCTGCCCTGGGGTGTCGGAGACCTTAGCATGGGGGTCTCAGACCCCGGCAGAAAGCCCAAAATAATACAGTTTTTGATTATAGCCCTTGGGAGAAACTACCAACATTACGAGAAGAACTACAAAAAACCGCAGTTTGAAACATATTAGTAGCTTAATTTATCACAGGGTGAAAATGTAGAATTTAGATTTTTTAAATGAGGATTGAGGAGCCAAAATGGAGGATTTGGGGTGTGGTCACTCTTTTTCCTTCTTCTCCTCTCTCCTCCATGTTTCTTGGTAACAGTGGCACATTCGAATTGGTAAAGGTAGAAAATGACATGTTAGAATTAGTGGAAATGTATTGGTAAATTACAGTAAATAATAAAACGTTGCAGGCAGTGGTTGGATTGTGATACAGGTACAAAAGGGACAGGACTGCCCGACTGGGGGCAGTTCCTGCAGGGTTTTGGCTGGCACTCAGACCATGGCTGAAGCTGAGGGCTAGCTGAGAGATAAGAAATAATAAACAACCTTGAAACGGAACCTGTGGGCCTCTCTCATCTTTTCTGGCTCTGGGACAGGACTTTAGAACAGCTGAAAACCACCCAAAGCAGTTGTGAGGAGTAGCAACAGCCAGGACAGGCACAGGAGGCAGCACAGGAGGCAGCCACAGCAGGTTTTCCTCACCCCAAATGGATGTGTTGGTCACTGTGCCTTGGGACCCCAGTGGGGAGTGGGAGCAGGGAACAACAATGGGAATGGGGAGTGGGAGCAGTCGCATCCCTGCAGGACTGAATGAGGGCAGGAGGTGCTCCAGCTCCCACCTCTCCTGCCTCCCTGGTGATAATCCCTGTTCCCTAATACACAGGGGCAGCTGGGAACCCTCACCATCACCTCCCTGAACTTCCCATTATTTCTGTTGCTTCAGCAACTCTTTGGATAGATCTTTGTCCCTTACTTTATGTTTAACAGTTTCTTATGACATATTTTAGTATCTTAGCAAAAAGCCAACTAAATCATGTAATTCCTAGCTGCCTTTTTATTACATTTTCAGGGATTTCTGGGAGGTGGGAGAGTTACAGTTTTCATTTAGAAGACTGACTTGACCTTCCTCCATCACTGTAGACGTTTCCTGGCATGCAGTGCCTCCCAGAAAGTCAAAATACTTTAAATTTGAGGTATTTCATTTCAACCATCTCTGTAATTTCAATAAAGACTGAGAAGGAAATACTTCTAAATTTTGTTTTCTTTAGGCAAAATTGTGATAGATAATGGATTGGGATATTTTACAAACAATAAAGGGAAGCAAAATGCAGTTTTGTTATCATTTCAGAAGCATCTCTTTCTAAAATTATAATTAGAACAGTTTCTCAGGCATAGCTACTTTTAAAATAGCATGCAAGTGATAGCAGCCACAATGTCATCAGTGCTAACACTGTGAAGAATTAAAATTGACAAAGTTAAACAACATTTATTCCAAGTCAATTTCCTTTCCATTTATCTTTTAATATCTCACCTATATCTGTCTGCATTCTTATCTACGTAATAAACTAACTGGATGTTACAGCATACACCTGCCAAAAGATCTGGTGGTTTAAAACTCAGTAGGAATTAATTCATTATGTTCAGCTACTTTTCAGTGGTTTGGTTGGGGTTTTTTAATCTACTTGCCATGAAAACATTTTGTCAATGACAACTTGCCATAGGCACATTAGAAAAGCACCATATACAAGTTATTACTCTGAAAGTTCTATCAAACGCAAAGAGGGTTCTGGATTTTAGCTAGAAAAGGCAAGTTCATTACTGTCCATCTCTTTCTATCATCTCAAATTTTATTTACTTTTTCTTATCTAAGTATGAACATGTCACTACTGTATAGTCCCTGGAAATTCTGCTAATAACAGAACCAGTTGGCAACAAAGCCTTAATCTGCTTAACCTTCAGTGCAGGACTGGCCAGAACGACTGTTACATTCTCTCAAATGCAAAATTCCTATGAATAAAGAAAATAGATTTTTAAAATTTATTTTCCAAGGCAAGTTCAATGTGAACAGCATATATTTGGTGTATTTTGTTACATGAATCTTTGCTCTTCTCACCTTTAGCAATTTCCTTCCCATTTCCTCTGACAATCAAAGCATAGAGTGATCAAGGCTTGAGCTATCAGTCCCACACAGCACCTCCAGCCCAGCACGATGCTTTGAAGTCCATGTCCACAGCACAGCATGTGGGGATGGTCCCAGCACTTTCCATGCTGGCACAGGAATTAATCTGACAGCATCCATGGCTACAGGAGCTCAGCCACCCAGTTCTCACTACCTGCTACTCTTTTGCCTCCCTGAAGACTGAAATATCCTGTTGAGGTTATGCAGGTCTAACTTCTTCCTTCTGCCCCAATCCACCAAACTCTCAATGAAGCACTTACACTGCACTAAAATTCATTTTATGAAGCATTAGATGAGCATGGCTTGCAAACTGGGGTTCTGCTAAGATTCTCCAGAAGAAGCAAACTTTTATCCTCTTTTTTTATTTTATTTTTGGGAGAACAGAAAAGCTTATGGTAATGTGCATAAATGATAAATGAGCATACTTGCCTGAAATAAGGAATTCTGATTCAGAAAAGGATAAAAGACTTCTTAGTACTACTAAGTGTACCACTGTCAAGTGCTTTAGAAGACAGGTTAGTGTTCATTGCTTGCTCTCTTCATATTAAAAAAAAAAGGGAAGGGTCAATAGAATATCACAAAAATATGCTACCAATGAAAACATTAAAAATACATAAAGCATTTGCAGAACAATCCACCATGGGCAGAACCTGAAGCCCTCTTTACCACGTATTCCTTTAGCAGAACATGCTTGTATTTCAGAGACAAAATCTAATAATCAAAAGGCCAGACAGAGCTCTCATCCCAGTTCTGAGTATATTGGCTTTGGGGCTTGTGGGCTGTTCTGAAGAGTGTTGTGGCACTGATCTGTGGAGCCAGTTTTACTCAAAATACAAATTACTACACCAAGACAGATTCAGTTATTGTAAATTTTGGCATATTTTGTTCCATTTTTACCTTCAGAGCAGTGATGGCAGTGAGGTATTTTCAGTGAGGTGGCTCATGGACAAGCCTGAGAGGGTGGTGCTGCTGTGGTTTCAACCGTACAACCCAGCCCGGACCCCTACTGCTTTGGGCATAATTAGTGCCATGAAAGAGGCAGCAGGCAGGAATATTTCCATGTGCATCCAAGGCTGCAAATCACAGCCTAACCCCAGGAATACTAGTGTAAGGCAGAGTTCTCTGTGGGAGCCTTAAAGCCCCCATGCTCTTGGTACCCAGATTGTCCCTTTGAGAGTCTGTCTGTACCCACAAACATAATTTTATTCACACTCTTCCACATGTCCTCCTTCCTTGGGGAGAAAAAAAACAGGAAAACCAGCCAGTTCCTGAAGGCATCAGGTCTGCAGGCTCTTGGATAAATCACCAGACAAACTGGCAGGAAATCAGGGAGGTTTCTGATCATCTCTGCTTGTCTTTCAGAAAAAGATCTCTTTGAAATCAAGTTCCCTCCACAAGGTACTTTGGTTTTGACACATAAGCATTTTCCAGCAAAACCCTGTTTCAGCAAAAAAAAATCCCAACTAGTTCTGCTTATGATTAGTGCAAGGCCTTATTCTGTGTGAAGCCCAAGGGTGTGTTCAGTTAAGAGGATTTTCACTGTTTGATTTATAGCTTAGAGCCTCCTCATCTACTGTTCCTAAGTCACAAAAGGCACAATAGAGGAACTGCTCTTCCTCATGACTGGTAGAGCCATTCCCTGGGGCAGTTAATTAGAAAGGAGAAAAAAAATCACCCTTATTCTTCCAGATTCTAATGAATGTCAGTCTGTTCTGTTCTCATAGGATTTTCTTTTAGAAATCTAGGAAAATGATAAAAGGAAAAATGGCAGGGGGGAAAAAAAAAAAAAAAAGGGAAAGAAATGTTCCGAAAGCCTTTTTCCTGTGGCCTATTTGAAAATACCTCACTATTTTTTAGATATAGTCAGTATTGAAGATGAATGCTTCAAAGAAAGTTGGAAATCTTTTGTTAGAATTTTGAGCTGTCAGGCAGCGTATTTGGGGTTTATCCCCACAAATCTTCATATACATCAACAACTCCCTGGAAATAAGTGAAACTATGGGGATGATGACAGATGTAATTTGGGATGTATGTCTGCAGTGCAGTTGTTACTGTCAGAAGCACAAAAACTATGGGGGTCACCATACGAGAAAAAACAGGATGCAGTCCCTAGGATTTAAAATACTTAAATCCATCTAAATTTAAAATGCAAACTCCACTGTGAGCTTTTATATGAACTCCATTTTTTCTTATTTTATGTACACAAGGCATTACCAAATAATAAAGTATCTAGAAATATCTAGAAATTGCTAATACTGAAGAAAATACCAAAAGATTAAGGTGAAAAGAGAACTTTTAAGACACAGGCTTCTTTCCTAGCAAAGAATATCACATCAGTTCCCTGATGCCATCCATCTTTCAAGTGATCTTGTAAACTCATCAATATTTTGGTTGTGATCATCAAACAGTCTTTGGGCAGCTTGGGGTAGATCAGTTTATCTGTGTACTGCTAGATAGTATTCCTTATTTTGTGCTTTGAAAGTGGCAGCTTGTAACTCAAAGTGAATGACCATTATTATAAATCTAAAGATGTACATCATTTAAAATAAAAAAATAAAAAAAAGAGATTTGTAGAAAACCAACAGAATTACTGAGCTGTATTATCCTATATCAGCTGAAAATCCGTCCTTTAATGTTTATGAAGAGGAAAATAAAAGAGCAGTGAGGAGCTGGAAGGGACCATCTGTCTCCTTTTAGTTCATTGTTTTGTTTTGAGCTGGGCCTGAACCAAAATCCTAATTCAGAGGTGTCCAGTGCTGGAAGCTGTTGTGTCATGGTCCCCTTGGAAACTGGGAACTGCACACAGCAGACACTAATGACAGCCCTTGGAATGCTTTTGGCTTCACAGCCATTAGCACGTTCCCCATTAACTATCAATTACCTCGCAGGGTAATTATTGTGCCGGGTTTACAAATGACAGAGGCTGAGTCAACTGCAGTCAGGACAACAGACATGGCAGGGTGAAGATCAAGACATGAGAGCTCGTTGTGTTTGCAAAGACCCAGAAATTTTGGCCACTCGATTTCTCAAAAATCATTCCTTTATTATTCCATTCCATTTATGTCCTTGATGGACACCTTAAGCAAGCAGAACTTCCACTGTTGCTGCTCCAGTGAAAGTTCATCACCCCAAGACACTGCACTGTGCAAACTGCAACATCCAACTGCATCACAGAACAGTCATGAACCTCCCATCATATATACAATATTCTGCCACCGTTAAAGCCTTTTAGCATCTATACCTGAACCTGCCTCTCACCAGCTACTATTTAAATTTCTAAATTTGTAAATATAAAAAAAAAGAGGTAGATAAAAACAATGCCAGATAGAGAAGACTGTAGTATAATAAATATGCCAAGCTAAGTAGATCTCAAAGTACTTCTGAATTGCAGGGCTATAAGCATTTGACAATATTAAAAATCAATGAAGCAGTGAAATATAATTTACAAGATGTGTCTTCAAAGTTCATGGAATGCTGATGGGGTGAATACCTCTTAAAATGTCTCTAAATGTATAGTAATTTTTCTTTGCATGTATAGCCTCAGATTTATTGAACCATTTAATTATTTTGACAGTCTTCACACTTTGATTCTAATCAGGAGACCTGTAACTAAACAACTGTTTATCAAATTGCTGTTAACAAAGCAAAGAAAGCAAACCCTAATGTGCATGCGTTTCATCTGTACACCCTTCTTACACCATCTGTCTGTGGGGAAGTGGAGCTGCACCAGTTTCTGCAGAGCAAACTGCACTATGATAACAACAACACGCTTGCCTTGTAGTTTTAATTCATATTGGAATTCTCATTTACAGCAGTAACACTATATGTAGAGAGCCACATATGGCTGGGTGAACACATCCAGCTGCAGACAGTAAAACTATTGCCAACAATTTGAGAAAAAACCAGCACAGCCTTTGTAATCTGAAGTCTGTGACCTGCTGTGATGCAACAGCCTTCAAGTTTTTGGGCCAAATTTTCTCAAATGATCAGCACAGCGAGAGCTACAAAGCATGTGTGTGTGCATACATATATATAAACATGAGATAAAACCAGCAGCGGGTAAATGCTGAGCTGGTTTGAATGAACAATCCACCATTAATAGTTGGTTAGGTGAAAATATTTTCCTTTGTTTATTAAGAAGCTGTCTTCGGTGTTTTGATTAATGAAAAATATTCCTCCTCTTCTGAAGCAATGTGAGCTGCCCCTGCTTTAGATAAGTTGCACTAAATTCTTTTTCCTTTTATTGCTGCTAGTAGTTTTACCCTTCTCCCCATTTGTTATTAGCAGTAGAGGAACGAGAAGGAAATGAGAGTTTGGGGAGCTGGCAGAACCCCAGCTGCTTGTTCACCTGCCCTTGATCTCTGCCTGCAGAGGAGTTAGGCATGGCAGCACCATCCTCATTCCTGCTTTTCTTTGCTCTGGTGTCTTATCTTGATTTTGTAATACAGATTGACCTGCATGGTCAAAGGTACTTTGTTGAGAGAGAGTGCCTGGAATGAAATAAAAAATGGGCAGGACTTCGGGTCCTTTAAAAGCCTTTATTAAAAGTGATCAGCTTGGGCTGAGGGCTCAGCAGGCTGTGCACTCTCCTGATGCTCCCAGCTTCAACGTGGGGGAGGAGGAATTTCGGCTCTGTCATTCAAGGCAGCAGAATCGAGCTTTCTCTCCTCACGGGGAGGGGTCAGGAAAGCGGATTCAGTTTCTCTTCGGAGAGAGGAGGCTCTCAGCAGTTTCTTTTTCTGTTAGGATGACTGAAAAGAAACCTCAAAGGTTGCCCAGGTTGTCATCCTCTTCCTAATTGATAATCGGGTTGGTTTTTCTTAAAAGTTTGTTGGCTCGTTTTTAACTTGTTGTTTTAGGGGCTTTGTCGTTTCTCCCAAGAGTCTTTGGCTTTCGTTTGCATATCCAGCTCCTTCTCTTTTTTTTCCTTCTCTCTCTGGTATCTTCAGGGCCACCCTTGGGGGGGAGGGGGTGGTCGCTTAGGCAACAGGGGGGGAGGGTGCATTCCAATCATTGGTATGCATTGATAAGTGGGTAATTACTGCCTTTAGGTAATTTACAAGTGGGGTTTTTTTTACAACAACAGTTGCAGCAACTATTAGTTAACAGGCATAAGGGGTAATATAACGTTCAGGTAACAAATTATAAACTACAATAAAGTACAAAATAAATGGACAATTACTGAATCGGATTCTTATTCATAACATGGAAGGTCCAAGCAGATCCTGCAGAAGTCACTGGCAGTGGAGCTGTTCCGCTGCATCGCTCTCAGAACATTTTCTCACCTAGTCTGCAACAGTGACCTGTAATCCAACCTCAGCCCCAGGGACTGTAGGGTTTTATCTGGGTCTTTTCAAGTAGTAGCAAATTACCTTTTCCAATTAGATCTACTTTTATTATTAAATTGTTTATTTACTAGGCCTTTGGTTGGCCAGTAAGAGTATAAATATGATGAGTGTATAAAACTGCACAGATCAGTGAGCAAACTACTTCAATCACCTCAGCCTGCAGAATAATCTGTCCCTGTCCCAACCATGAGACTCCTGATACCAGGATTTGTGACAGCTGCCAGATGCCCAAACTCCAAGGTGTTCCGCTATTACTTATTGAATTTTGAGTACTTCACTTTTAAAGTACGGTATAAACATGAAAGATGCTAAAAAACATGTGTTCTGTTCTAGTGTTCCTTACTAAAAAATTAGAAGTTCCAGAAAATATAATAAAAACATCAAATCATTTATCAAGAGTATAAATATAGGACTTTTGCATCGCTACTCAGAGTATGAGCAGATTAAGCCTGTGCCTGTTCTCACAGCTATCTTCTGAGCTAAAGGCAGTTCTTCTGTTACCTTGGGGTTTTTTTACCAAAACAGTGCATATACTTTGTGGTGCTTCAAATAACACAGAATAAACTTTGCTAAAAAACTACAGAATGAAAAGTTTAGTCCTCCAAAGCTGGGAGGTGGGAGCAGAAAAGCTGGTTGTGCCTCTCTTAGTTTGCTTGCCTCGACAGTCTTTTTTGGCCTCCCTCTCTGCTGTCTCATCTGATCTGCCACAGAGAGAGATCAAACAGGGTGAATCAAATAAGTCAAACTAATTCAGAAGGTTGGGGATTTTCTCAGCCACAACGTCAATTCTGCTGAATTGCAGCATCACTCTGTACATTTAGGTTGTACATTAATGCTGTTCCCCTTGTATGATAAAATAAAAGAATATTTTTATAATACAGCTAATGCAACATTTGGGATCTATTTTTTTCTGAAATTTGTTGATTCTAATTTTGCAACAACAGAGCTAAAATTCAGAATGCAAAGACACGGTTCACCTGTACAAAGAAAAGGTGAGATACTGCAACCTGCCAGAGCACCTGAATTGATTCTTCCGTGCTTCCAGAAACACTTGCAATAGCCATCTGTGGCATCCCCAGAGTGATGCAGGTGGCAGAGCAGCATCACTGCTTTTTCCCACTGTGACAGCACCTTGCAAAAGCAGTGGCCTGGTCTCTGACTTGTATTCACTAACCCCTGAACCTCACTGAGACGGGAAACCAGGGTGTATTTAAGGACCATTTTGCCTCTCTAGGAAATGCACAGTGGGGGATGGAACAGCTGGATGGCAGTGCTAATGTTGGAAGAATGACAGATTTTAAGTGACAGGAAGAAATGGGTCAGAAAGGGACAGGGGAGAGGTTCAGTGTTCATAAAAATGGGAATATTTGGGTCTGAACATGGGCAAGGAAAACGCCACGGCATGAGTGGCACAGGCAGCATTAAAGGAGGGGCTGGAAAAGAGCAGGGCTCAAAGGGAATCCAGCCCTGCTGGGCAGAGACAGCCACGGGCATGGCTTTGATTCCATCTTTTCATCTGCTGACACTGTCCAGAGCTGACAAGGGCAGTGGGAGCAAAATTTCAGTCTATTAAATGAACGTGGGAAGCCTCAGTTCTGTGCAGAAATGTAGACTGACTTGATAAAACAGCTGAGTTTAGTTGGAATTATAGGGGGAAAGTGAAATTTGGACTGGAGCACCAGAGCCAACAGCAACTTTATATAATGTGGTTGAGAGATGTAATGCCCTGAAGTACTAACAAATGCATTTTTACATCTCATCCTGAGAATCTTACAGATTTTTTTCTGGAAATGTCCTAAAAATCTCAACCTTGATGTTCAAACTCACAATTGTTTTGAGCAAACCTATTTCCCTGGTGAGTTGCCCTCTTTTCTTCTGCAGCAAATTTCTTCTCCTTGACTCCCAGTTCTGCACAAAGTGATTTATAGGAGAGACTGCAATTTTTTTCCCCTTCTGGAAATTGTCAGTTTCTGAGCAAGATCAAATAACCTTCTGCGCTTCAGTATTGACTAATTTTAATTATTAAAACCTTTCTCCGAGGGAAAACTCTTCATGCTGTTTGCTGAGAAACCAGCAATTTTTAATAGAATTCAGGAACTTCTTGAGGAGATCAGGAAACACTGGAGACAGAATTCTGAATTTATACTGGGCTCACACTTCTACAATTTTTTTTTTTTTAGTAGGAAGAACTAGATGTTTTTCTTTGCCTCCTTTCTATGTGTCTCACTTTAAACTTGAGGTAATGGGCTTTGCAAAGGCTAGAGGAACAGGAACACATAATTTGTTATGCGGTAAAACTAAATCTATTTAAATTAATTATAAAGCTAAAAACTTACTTCGCATATATATTAAGCTTATTAAAATCAGAAATCAATCTTTTATTATGAATCCTTTTAGTGATATGCAGTCCCCCACTGACAAGTTTCACATGGAATCCTTTCCTCACAATAGCCTGGCAAATTGATATTGTTAAAGTGTCAATGAAAGAAAATAACAGCTACATTCCTATTTGAATTTCTCACATTTAAGTTCTCAGGTTTTCACATCATTGACATGTGAAATAAGCGGATGTTTTAGCAAGGTAATAGGATAATTACACTGCTGCTCCATAACTCAGAAGCTAAAGACAGCACTACCTGCATTTAAAGTAAAACACAGCTTTGCCTACAGACACCACAAACCAGCCTGTTTCACCTCGACAACAAACTGTTTACTGCAGGATCATGAAATGAAATACATGCTTAATGATGTAAGATTGACAAAGTAATAAAGTTATAGAGAGAGTCAACATTACCTTCAATTAGGTGTCTACTTTGGTTGAAGAATTCTTAGCATTACAGTTCAAAGAGCTGGATTTTTATCTGCAGTAATTTTCAGCTCCATTTCATCTGTGTACTGAGAAAAGGGGTTTTTTTTTCACTGTGCAAAAGCCATACCAGAGAATATGGTACATAACAAAGAAATTAAATAAAGGAAGAAGTGATAGGCACAGCACTAGGACTAACTGGAGAAAGTACAGCTAGGAGAACTGGTGAATAGCAATTGCATGGGGGAAAGACTAGGAGAAAACCCACAGGAGACATTGTTTGTATAAAGCCATCATTCCTTGCACACTTAAAAAGGAACAACATAGTTTCATCACCGTGCACCAGCAATCAAATATTGGCATGATTTTATAGGATTGGCATCAGTTCAAAGGGAACCAGAATATTTACCACAGCCCAGCACTCCAGTCACACTGGGAGCACCCAACCTGGGGACAGCAGGAGCATCACTCACTCTTTGAACCATCCTCCCCAGGGTGTCCTGACAGGAGGTGGCTGCTGTCGGGGTGGGAGAGGGGCAGGCACCACTACTGCTCTCTGCCTGCCCTCCTCACTGATCAGAGTTATTCAGGTTGGAAAAGACCCCTAAGCCCAACTTTTGACTGCTCATCACCTTGAGGTGTTGTCACCAAAGGACACGGTGCTCCATGAGGAGATGAAAGCAGGTTGTACCTTTCACACCCCACTCAGACATTATTCCCCTGTAGAAGCCACAACATCCCCACTCAGTATTCCAGGAGTCTGTAGCTCTCCCCGTGGGAGCTGGTGGCAGCAAGAAGTGAACAGTGGGTGTTGTTTGCATGGCAGTCAGGAACATTCTGAAGGCCAGGCCCTTTGCCAGCCAGAGTAAAGAACTACTTCCACAGCCTGACTAAGGCCAGGCTTTCTGCTAGCAGAATAGAATTTACTACATGACAAAACAAACTTGAAAGACTTCTGTTTGAATCACTGCCCAAAGTCACCTTTTCTAACTGCAGAAAATCCAACAAACCAAAGATTGGTTCTTCAGGAATTCAGCATTTTAGAGCATGGCATGTTCCCTGATATTCTTTCATTAAGGCAAACTATCACTTTGGCATTTGAGGTATTTCTGTTCCAGTATTTCCAGCATTTCAGCTGTATAAACTAACCTACAAATGAATACAGACTGTGTTGTCTAATAGGGGAAAAAAGCTTTGACTTCTGTTGTCTGATGTAGAAAGTTGGCTGATAAAAAATGCAAATGTGACTTTACTGCTGTCGCTTCCACCACCATCCATGTCCTGCATTTGTTCACCAGTGTTTGCCAATATGCTGCTTCTTTCACCAAAGCCTTCAGAGGAAGCTAAATGGCTTCCTTTTGAAAGATAACTGGCTTAGTTCTGGCTCCTAAGTGTCACTTATCTTCCCTATTGAGTTTAATGCCACTCAAGTCATTCAGAAACAAGATAATTTTATACTTGTCTGCCTTAAGCTGTACTATCTCATATTCTTAGATAATCCATGTCCTCTTGGTTTTTTTCTTGCTTGCTATTTCTCAACTTCAAACTTGCCTGTTAAATACGAACATGAAACTGGCTCTTATGCAATTCACATGAACAGCAAAAGGGACTTGCACTTCCCTTAGCTTTAAAACAAGCTTCCAGGATATGCTTAAACAAAAATGAAAAAACCCACTTATCTTCTGCCTGCAGGGCAGATCTGTGCCAACTTTCTCTGAGTTGTTGAAACTGCACCTCTGGCAGGTGTTAAATTTCTCAGAATCATTTCTACAAATTTGACTCTAATTTATCATCTCATCTACCACAGCATTAATATCCTAAAGGACCTCTGACAATTCAATAAAGCATCATTCCAGAAATGCTTTTGGCTATTTCGAATCAAGCTGGGCTTTTTCAGACTCTTTTGTGTTTGAACTCTCAACTTACATTCAAACAGCAACTTAACCAACAATTATATCCATTTCAATTTTTTTTCCTCTTCTATCAGGTTTTAAAGGTTTTCCTCTTACCACATTTTGAGGTGCTGGAAATCAAATCGAAATCCCACAATCTCCTGCCAGAACTGGTTGGATTCTGATCTTTTTGTGCTTTTTATGGGTGATGTGTCACAAACTGTCATTCTCATGGATCAGTGACAGAGACTGACCTCTGTAACATGAGATTTATTATCAAGATGCTTTCCCCAACACCATTAATGTTATATCTGAGCCTCTCACAATATTGATACTGGAGAAATGCAGCTATTCCCATGCTGGAGGTGACAAGCTGGGCAGAGATGGGAGGGAGATCTGCTCAAAGGCAGAGTAGGACTTAAACTATTCTTAAGTCATAGGTGAGCAACCCAGTCACTAAAGTGGAAGGACACTCTTGAGAGAAGAGCATGAGAAAAAAAAAAAATCATAGAATTGTTGGAAAAGACTTTTTAATTTAATCAACAGTTATCCTATAACTGCCAAGGCCACCACTAAATATTGTCCCCAAATGCCACATCTGCACATCCTTGTGGGATGGTAACTCCAACATTGCCTTGGGCAGCCTCTTCCAGGCCTTGACAGCCCTTTGTGGGGAGAAATTTTTCCTAAAATCCAATCTAAACCTCCCCTGGTACAACTTGAGGTAATTTTCTCTCATCCTGTTGCTTGTTACCTGGGAGAAGAGACCAGCTCCCACTTGGCTACAACATCCTCTCCAATGGACAGTACCAACAGCTTCTTAAAATAAATTCTCAGTTTTATTCTGTGCTTTCCTCATATACACACATTGCTGGCATTTTAAGTATATAAAATCCCATTCTTCATTTTTGTCACAAATAGAAAAATAACATTCTGAATTTACAAAACACTTCTATGGTCAAGAGAGCAGGTAAAACTGATAATTACCTTATTTCTCCTTCTGGTTTGGAATCCTAACACTAACCTTTACTTGTTAGTTAACATTGGGTATATTAAACTTTATTTTTTCCTACTAGGTGATGAAGTAAGGACAAAAGGAGTAAGATCTAGATTTTCACTAGACCAAATTCTCTTAACTTTTTTTTTTGCTCATCCTTTTATTCATCAGTCTATGATGTGTCTCTGTCTGCCCTTGCCCATCATGCCCAGCCCCTTAAGAGAAATGGAGTGAGGTGGACTGAGAGCTCTGGTGGTTCTTGGAGAAGGCTTGAATTGCTAATTCCTCTGTCAGTGACCTGCTCTGGTGTCCTTTGTATTCCATGTCTCAGGGCAATGCAGTGAACAACAGAAATAGCATCAATCACCACTTCCCCACATTCTTGACATGCAGGAACCATTTTTTGCTGCTTCCTGGGCTGATTGCTAAAGAAACACAGAATTGTCTCGGAAATTCAGAGCACCATTATGTAACTGAATCTACCAAATGGAGCGTTTATACTGAGTTCATCATCATGGTGTCTGAGCATCTGTTGTATTTAAAATGAGAAAACAATTTAAATGCAGTGTTTAGTCAGAAAATCCTGTACAAACCCAGAAATGATGATAGACTCATCTAATAGTGGGTTTTTTTCCTACATTACCCCTATTCTCTCTTAAGATACAACTTTCGAAGATGGTGGATTGGGTCAGTGCCAAATTACAGCTCACAGTGAAATTCTGCATCAGCCAAGACATAATCAACATTAAGCATTTGAGCCTCAAACTCCAATTTGATCCTCACACAAAGCGAATTGCAGAGCAGTGTCATTTATTTATGTTTACCCAGCTCTTGCTCATCTGCTAACGATGAGTGACAAGAGTGGTTGAGTGGCAGGTCAGCCAAAAATATCCATGTTTGGAGCAACTGGCTCAGCAATGACTCCCCTGTCAAAAACCCTCCCTGAGTCACTCAGCAACCAGCAGCCAAGGAAGTCTTCTGTACCTCTGGGGCTCAATTTGGATTCTTCCTTCCTTGCATTTCCTGCTGTGTGGAAGAGAGTACAAATGGTTGTGACACTTGCAACAGTTCCAGCAGCATTTGGATGGCAGGGATCCATCACCTCTCGCTTTTACTTTTTCAGCCTGTCATTTACTTAATTTTTTGGTGTTGGCACAAAGGTGAAAGTCCTGAGAGCAAATTCTGAGATATGCACAACCAATCTGGTCTCTTCAGCCAGTAATTTGTACTTTTTATTGTAGTCCTGAGGATGCTTAAGAGAATACATAAATAGTATTTAAAACTATCTTGTTTCCTACTTGCAAATAAATTAAAGTAAGACTTAGGAAAGAAATCAGAATATATATAAATATTAAAGAGAAGGACTTAATCTTCTACATTTCATTCAGGTCTTTTTTTTTTTTTACATTTCCTAGCTGCAGTGGTTGCATATAAACAAGGAATAAAGCTCTGTTAGAGCCTTATCAGTGTAAGATACCAGGTCAGCAGCCCAAATGGCATCTAGAAATAACTAGAGGTAACTACTTCAACCCTAAAGCAGGTTATGGCAGATCCTTTTACCTATATTATATATTCATTTTTAGGGGCCATAATACATGCTGAAAACAACACCCTGTGTTAACAAGCTACCAAGGAACCCTGGGTAAGGCTCACTGTTGAACATCCTTTATTGCAAGTTAGTTCTTTTTACCAGCTGCTCTAACGAAATGGTTAGACACCATTTGTAGCTTCAGTGCTAATTCCAAGCATGCCATTATTTCTAATTAAGTAGATTCTGCAGCCAAATGTAGTTAACCCAACTGCATTTCCACGGTTCTGCATGATTATTGCATTTCTCTGCACAGCTGTCTGCTCAGAAGCAGGAGAAAAATGAATTCCTTGCAAGCACTCTAAGTCTTTTAAGTAAAAAATAATTCTAATAATGTTTATTTATCTACAATACAATTGCTGGCATATAGCTATAACTGTGGATGACAAGCCTTTCTATTAAACCAGCTGTTTATATACATTTCTTTTAAATCACAAAATAACTGTCAAAATCAGTAAAAACACAAAACAATGCACAAACCACATTTGTCAGCAACAGCCTAAATAACCTCAGTTTTAATAAAGAGAACATCAAAGAGAATCAGAGATAAAAAATTATTTCAAGCAACTGGGTTTTTTGCATTTCTTCTTGGTTTAATATAGCAAAGTTAATCTTTTTAACCGATTTTAATCTTAAAACTGCAATAGTTTTCTAAAATGCAGAGTAAACTGCTGGAAGTACAGGTGATCATGTACAATTCAGGTTACCAATTTATAAACAAAGCAGGAGTACCTCACTGCTGTGAGCTTATACATAAAGAATAAAAGGTAAATCTATGGATTAATTAATCAGGATGTGGGTAAAACCACCTTGTCAAACACTAACATTTCATGGTTGAGTACCCTGGGCATGAGAAGATGGGTTTGTTCTTCAAAGATAAGAAAACTCCCTGCATCACTGCCGGGGATTGGTCCAGGAAAACAAGACAAACCAGGACCACAGGTTCTGAGGAGCTGCTCCACGTTGTCACAGCTGGTGCTATGCCTTTCCAGAAAGAAGGAGGTACATTTAATTTAATTTAGGACAATTTAGAAAATAGTTTTGTCAGTCACACAAATTGCACTCACCTCATGTCTGTTCATACTCACAAAATTAATGCCATAAATAATTTTTGGGTGATGCGACATTACAGCTCTTTCCAAAGGGTTTTACAAGACCTGTAAGACCAACTATATTTTAACAGTGGAATAACTGTTGCTGTTAATAGCTTTTAACTCAGTAAAATTATTTTCCTCACTGGGCACCCACCATGCAGAAACTACATTTCTTTTGCTGTTTTTATTAAACTTTGGATAAACAAAAATGCATAATTATTTTCCTCAATGATATCTTAGACACTTCTTACAGGAACTCTGAATCAAAACAAACATTTAACCTGTCTTCTTGAGCAATTTCGTTTGCTTTTGTTCCCTGCTGTGCTGGAAACATTCTTTGTGCTTGCTCTCAGTGAGGTATCCCAACAGTGTATCAGGTAGTGCAGCATAATACAAATATTATGGTCACAGATGAGCTGTTCCTGGCTGCCATTTACTTCATGCTTTACCTCCCTTGTCATTTACAAATCAGAAATGTTTATGTACTCGATTATAACTCTTCAAGTGAGAATAAAGGGTATTCTATTATTTTTAAGAGGACTGTGGAAAAATGTGTGTGAAGTACTGCAATATTCTAAATTCCCTCCGTTTCCTATTGCTCCATGTTTGGCTGCAGCAGAACATGGACAGTCTTGAGAGGCTAAAAAGTTCTGGTTCTGATACCATGCACATTCTTGGGTGGTGGAACAAAGCCACATTCTGGTTATCATCTGAAAGAGAGTAATTAATCTTAATTCTCTTCTTTTTCCTGCAAAATAGAACTTCTGTGGCTGGAGGAAAACAAAGAGCTATCAGTTGTTCTGTGGCAAATTAATCTTAAAGGGGGAATTTTCAACAGAAAATCAATAGGTTAGAACAAGATTCTGTATTGTCTTTGAGCCCTGAAACCCAACCTAAACTCAAAGGGTGCTTTGAGCATTGTAAGTCTGCTCTTGCTGTGATGTGCTTTCAATACAGTGTCATCATTTGAAAAGTGAGATTTTCATATATGAGCAATTTTACTTCTGTGGCTTCATCTTCATGGAAGACGCCCAGTAAGATTTCATAGAGCAAAAGCTTACAGGTATTTCAGGTAACTTAAAGAAATTATTCTCAGAGGGAATTGAATAGGGAATTATGGTTTTTATTCCATTGTATTCTGTGTTTAAGACACTTGTTTAAAAGACAGGCTTTTAAAATTAGCCTGTTCCATGTGAGAAACTTTGAATGATGTCTCCTTAGATGGTCAACCTTTTTTTAAAAAAAGATAAAACTAATGAATTTAGCCATGGTACCATGGAAACAGCTTTAAATTTTATTTGGGTGCAGGGAAGAAGGATACAACTCCAACACAGAGAAAGTGACAGGTTTGAGAAGAAAAAAAAAAGTCCCTCTTCATTAGGCACTGAGACCTTTGTTTCTGACATATATCCTGTATGTGGGTGTATATACTTGAGGGGTTTTATTTCCATAAATTCCATCAGTCAGACCAAGAGTTTGATATCGACTCAGGGTTCCCAGGGGTGGAAGGAGAACTTGGCCCTTGCCTTTACCCACTTCTGCACTCGGCATTTTGGTTTCTTACATAAAATGGGTTTATCTAATTCATTGTTATTCTGGGACTTTGTACAGAAGCAGGTCTAGTCTAAAGCAGATTTCATCACTTATTTCCTTGATAATTCACAAGTTAGTTTGGCTGCTAGGGTGAAGAGTTGTACATAAAAAGAAAAATATGTGACTAAGCCTAAAAATTTCAGTGAGTGCACAGTCCCCAGAACGGTGATGCTATCAAAGTTCAGTAGTACCACAAAGTGATGACTAATGACCATTATAACTTCTGTGTGCTGTAGAGTAAATGCTGTCATTAATTCTTTATGAGACCTTCACTTGTCCTGCTTTCTGGCTGTCAGAATTTGGTAGAGGACTCCATTGGCTCCTTTGACATTTTTACTTTTTCACTGCAGTTTAATTTGTTTGCTTGCCTTAAAAAAATGCCAACTGGGTAGACTGTAGAAAAAAACAACCAATAGTTCCCAACTGAGACAGGACAAAAGTAATTGAAATTAACACATCATAGCAGTACTTTTGGCCCTCACCTTCTTTTTTTGGTCTGTGAACTGCTGGCTGTAAATAGCAAAGCTACACACCAAAAATCTTCTGATCTTACCAATGCAAATTTTCTCTTTCAGAATTTCCATTGCCCCTTTTTATATCAATGTCCAAGCACTAGGACAGCATCACAAAGGGATTTGGGGACTGGTGAGAGGACAGTGCATGGTGGACTTTTATATAAAAGTTTATAAGATCAGATTCTGAGTAATTTACTTACAAGAAGAATATATTTTGCAGTCAGGGCAGAATGTGGGAAATAGAACTGTTTGAATGCATCATTTATTTCTCACCTTATCTTGGACTGAGATAATAATGGTGTAGGTTACACATAACTTGGGATGCTGCTATAATTCAGATCAGCATATGGATCAGTGGACTTAGGTCTTTGAGTGGCAAAGTGAGGTTTAGTCTGTGTAACTTGATTGTGCACAGTAGATCCTGCAGGGACATCTTTCCTGCAGAAAAATCCTCACCATTGTGTTTCACTACTGAATAACCAGATCTCACACTCATCCAAAAGACAATGTCACAAATGCAGGCATTAAACCCTGTTTCAGTGAGGTTTAGGGGTTGGTTTTTTCCCTCATTATAAACTTGGACAGCACATTATAATGACATTTCTTTACTGGCAGTCTTAGTCTTGGACCATTTGTACAGTTACAAAGATTACCAGATATAAACCAAATTAATACTGATCTTGTTCACAGCATCTAAGTCCAGAAATTTCTCTGGACAGCCTTTAGAATTACCAGCACATGAAAGACAGACCTGATTTTTAAATGCGAACACCAGGCTGCTGCAATTCTGACAATGCCAGAACAAGAACCTTCCTTTTCTAATTGACATCTGAAAACTAAGAAAGATCTTTAGGCTAAATAAAGCTGACTAGCCTTTCATCCAATCAGAAGTACTTAATCGCCACAGGAGTTCATTAAATTTGTTCATTTTTTTTAAAAAGAAAGCTACAAATTGCAATGTAAATGGTAACAGTGTCTGGTAATCCCAGACAAATCAAATATCAAGGTTCTGGGTAAGATATATACATAGGCAGTGAAAGAAGGGAACTGTGCCTTCATAATTTAAAAGTTCCAGCAAATCATAAAACTAAAAGGCAGAAGGAAAGCTGCAGGAGCTAAGGAGAACCTGGTTAACAGTAATACAGTAAGTGCTTAACTGTAGGAGCCTTTGTAACCAAGTCTGCAGAATCTGGGGCCAATGAATATCAGTATTTTGAATTCTGCAAGTGCTGGTTTTAACAAAACCAAACTCATATCCCATATGTTTCCTCAAATATTTCAATACCTGATTCCTCTGTGCTTGGCTGGAGGCTGCAGAGTATAGATTACTTAGTGCCCATGGCAAGTGCTGCTGGAACAGGGGAATGATGTCAGCTCCTGCAGTGCAATCTGTAACTGGATGTGGGTGAACTCACTGGCTGGCAATTCAAAGGAAAACACGCTGGTGTTTTCTACCAGTTGGAGCCAGATGGTGCCTGAAATTATTAAAATCACACATGCTGCAAACGCCTGAAAAATCACCGTGCTACAAAGTACCCAAAGCAGAGATGGGATCCTGATACAAACTGAGGGGTGTGGGGGGAGTATTTGCAAACACTGTATGGGATGATTTGCCACTGGTTAATTGTAATCCTTCCCTTCACCCTTTTCTAGGTTCAGCTGATCCACTATAACCATGAGCTGTACACAAATGTCACAGAAGCTGCAAAGAGTCCTAATGGGTTGGTGGTAGTTTCCATATTTATGAAAGTAAGTATTCAGTACTACAGATTCCTAATACATAGACAATAAACTTTTCCCTGAACAGTACATGTAGGACTTAGACTCCTCATTATGCTACAGCAATGCCCAGAGGCTCTGATCTGGGATCCAGAGACAGCTTCATCCTGAACTGAGCACAGTCTCTGCTCCAAAGCTTTTACAATATAAGGGAAATTAAAAGGGATGAGGAAGGGGGGGAAAAAACCCTTGCATCATAGACATCACTCATAACAATTTAATAGCTATGACAGAAGTTACTAGCTTTGCAGATTTAGTGTTTCTTCATGAAATGTTATTCATCCAATCTCTTAGTAGGTTGAGGCCCTGGGAAAGAGGGCATGTCATGCTGATGTGTCAAAGCCAGCAAAATCAGTTTTTCTCACAGTGTTATTTAAAACATCTTAAACTATCAAAACTGAAAGAATGTTAAGGGTAGAACTTCACATATCTTCCATTTCACAGAACTACAAAGACATGTGAATATTTTATTTAGTCTCCATCCTTTTGCATTCAAGGTACATAGTTAGGTCCATAATTTATAGGGATCTAACACTGAACTCAAGACTTCATGGTTTCCTCAAACCTCTTCAATTACACTGGAGAAACCTTTTCTCTAATTTTATATAAAGAATGCATTTCTCCCCTCCAAATATTGTTAATATTCTGCCATTATGTATCTCTGTTTCATCAGTCTAAAAAACTGTGTATTTCTGAGTAATGCTGAAATTCACCTCATCACACCTTAGGTATGGGATATCTATTAGTTCCCCTTAGTACTCTAATCCCATTTCATAAAGCTCCTAACAAAGCATTAGCCTCAGAATTAAAGTATGCGTTTCCCAGAGCATACTGAGTAATTAGATATAAAAGGGCAATTTTCACACAGATCTAATATTTAAGAAAGATATTTAGGCTACCTTTTTTTTTTTTAATCCAAAATGTATTGTACTATGACCCAATAATCTGACTTGAATTAATGAAAAAGGGAAAAATTAAGGAGAAGAGAGAGGGAATACTGGTGCCTGCAGGGAGGTGTCAGAGGATGGACCAGGCTCTACTTGGGGCTGTTGAGCAACAGGAAAGAGGCAACAACGGGGCAGAATCTGACACCTGGGAAATTCCACCTGAACATGATGTTACCTCGTATGTTACCCAGACATAAACCAGAGGAAGAGAGCTTTTATTTGCAATTAAAATAGCCTGCTGCAAGGAAATGATATTTATCAATAAATAAAATAATAGAATACTAATTAAAATCCTGCCTAGTATATCAACCACCTGCAAATTCCATCAAAGCTGTTGGAGAAGAAACCTGTGCTCCTGCTTTTATTCAGGCAGTAATTTCTGTTCACCCTGTTCTCCCATCCCTGTGTTTTATTTATTTTACCAACTTTCTATCAAGCTTCATTAGAAAAACAACTAAGTAATTATTTCCTTCTCCCACAACAATGAAAAAAAGGCAGAACCCAGTTGGAGGAGTATCAGAGAGTGAGGGGGTGTGTGCACACATGGAAGAGCTGCAGTTCTGGCAAGGAAATGTTTGTGAGAAGATTTTGACATTGTGCATTTTCTCTTCTGCAGGTATCTGAATCATCAAATCCATTTCTAAATCGTATGCTTAACAGAGACACCATAACAAGAATAACATATAAGAGTAAGTTTCTTTTCATTTGCTCTGGTAACAGCTGTGTTCTTTCAGTATCATATAACACATTTAGTGATCCTGAAATAAGAGGCACTTCATTATGGGCAGAAATTCCAGGTTTGCATTGCCAGTAACTCTACATGATAAACTTAGGAGTGTGAAAAATCTCATTAGGTCATCACTTTATCAAATGAATTTTGAATTTCAAAGTCTGTTGTATGTCTGAAGGTGCAACAGATTAATGAAGTTATATTTGACAAATACATATACTGTATTCACACAGAGTGCTCAGGAGAAACTGCCTACTGTTAGCAATAAAAGGGACACGTGGAGCGCCTGAATTATATTGGATTTGGTTATGTCAAGATGCTGCACCATTAACTGGATTTAGTATTCATCAGTGTTTTCTTTTTGTACAGAAAAGTTACAACATTCCTATTCAACAACTGCTGCATTTAACAGATAGAGAAAGAGGTCATTAGCATAGCTTGTATATTTGTTGTATTCACATTTGGAAAGCCTTAAACTGATGATCCTCAATAATTCCATGTTCGCATATTGACCTTGTGGAAAACTGGAGCTTAATCAACGTATTTTAGAGGCAGTAATGAAAAATATGCATAACAAATTAAACTTCTTCTCCTGAAAACCTCATTTCCTTTGTCAAGTATTCCAAGCTGCCATGAAGTTTGTAAGTTCAATGATACCAGAATTTAACTTTCAGAAAATACGCAGCAAACTGGTAACACAAACAGTTCCTTGTCCTCTCCTACAGCACATACACCTTTAAGCCCCTCGATGTTTCTCTGATTTTACCTGACTGTTAACAAATCTTGTTACATCTTTGGTCCAAATAAGAGGCTTCTATGATGATAAAACTCAGTTCTCTACAATACCTATGGAAAGGAAGGCAGCAGAGGGGTCTCCTCAGAATGTTTTTCTCCAGCTTGTTCAATCAGTATCAAAAGTCATCTTCTCTGCATGGAAGAAGCAGATCAATCCCATTTTTAAACTGCTTGTCTTGATTCCTTGCAAAAACACAGCAATGCTGTTCTGCAGGAGCTTCCTGCCTACCAGCGCTGCTGCAGCATCCTGGAAACAGGGAATTATTGTTAAGGCTGTATGTGCTTTTTCCAGTTCTTTCACCCACACATTCCACATTGCCATCTTCTGTCTGGGGATCAGCCTGATGTTCTCCCATGGGGCCACACCTTCCCAATACCAAATATTTCATTTTGTATGCTGCATTTACAGTGGGAACTCCTCCTCCCTGGAGTTGTTAGCATCCCACAACCTCCCATTGCTTGTTTTGTCTCCATACAAGGGAAACACAATTCCAATCACATCTAATTTGGGTTTACTAAATGAAATTTCACATGAAGATGAACCCGCAAAACACAGGCTGGAAAATCAGTGATTAACAGAATTGCTTTAATTTGTAAGCACTGTTTTCGCTAAGTTTATCTGTTAAAATTAAACCCCTGGTAGACACACAATGCACACAATATTCCACAGGGCATTGGGTTACTTACTGTAGTAACAAGTATTGACTGGGAATTTTTAGTGTAAATTGGAAACATGAAAGTGTTATTGAAAGTAATTTTGCAGTTGTCTTGCATGATGGATTATAGCATCGTTGCTGAAAACTAATTTTACCTCTTACACTGCAAGGATTTCTAGTGTGCCTTTAGCAGCTGGAGTTTTTCAACTTCTGCTTTACAGCTCCACTCCTGAAGTCAATACTCAGCATGGTGCTGACAAAATGCCCAGGTCCAGTGTGCTCAAGAGGAACATGGAGGGAATGATAAATGGAGCACTGGTTCAGAGTCAGGACAGTTCATAACATAAATAAAGGTGGTTTTTTTTTTTTAAAGAACAGAAACAAAATTAAGTGCTATCTCCTGCCGCATGAAATTTTCACGGGCAAAATGCATTAAAAGGGAAATTTCTACTCCTAGATATTAATGGCTACACTGAAGTAGAAGGGGACCCCAAGGAATTTTTACGGAGATTTTAAATGCTTATTTTATTCTGTTATCGCAGCCCAAAGAATCTACTGTGAGCAAGCTGAAACAAGAGTTGTTTCAAGCAGGCTTTAGTCAGAAGCTGTGTGGATATCTCAAAAGAAAAACTGCTTTATTATTCCTCGTTACGTGTGCCATTTGAGGGGATAAGTTAGTTTTCTTTCAAAACATGAGCTTTCACCCAGTGTGTGCTTAACATAGGAAAAAAAAGAAACTTTTTACATTCACAAAACTCCACATAAAAATTTGGTCTTGTCATTGTCTGGTAAGCAGAGAGACTGAGGATCTCTACATTCCTTACCCTGTAAATCTAACCCAGATCCTTTTCTGGATTATCATGATATGCACTTTAAAATCAAATGCACCTTCCTCCACTCAATAAACAATATATTCCCTATAACAAGCATTATTATAAACAATACACAGAATTTTCTGTGAAAGCCAACCCCACCCATTTATTACAAACCTAGGGATAAAAGGATTTCCATCATTTCCTAAGTAAAGTGTCAGAGTCAAGGCCTTAATGTAAATGAATGTGAAGTCTAATAAAATCTAATTTGTAGAGAGAAGAGTTCCTGAGTTTGGAAATCACCCTAAGGTACCAGCAGATCAAGAGAAACAGATTTTGGGCTGTAGATAGGAATGATTCAGAGGATCCAGGAAAGGCTGGATGGGTTTGTGAACAGCAGTTTGTCACTGGCAAGAGATCACACGTGGTGATTTTCAGCATTTTGAACATATTTGCAGTAAATGTAAGCAAGACTTTGAAGTGCTGCAGTCTGGTGTTAATACCAACTCACCATGTCTGCTTCAGCTCCAGAATGGGAAACCCTTACCAAGATGTGGGGAAAGGGCAGACTTGCTCAGGGGAAAAATGTTGGTAACCAAATCCTTATTGTGTAGTCTTCTCTCATGGAGTCATCTGACTTCCCATGGGAATATAACTCATACAGGTTAATATAATATAATATAACTCATATACAGTATAATAAGTACTGCTTTTTCTTGGACAAACTCTTACTTCGTTCATTCCTATCTTCCACTTTTCCTGAAGTGGTATTTTCCTCCAGTTTCCTATATCAATATCCCTCATCCGTATTGATCTTCAGGTAGCTTTCCATCTCCTAGTAAAATTTCAGGGCAAATTCTACCTGGTTTAAATCATTTTAGTCCAGCTGAAGCCAATATGGCTGTGAGAAAGCAGATCTGGTCCTTAGGGATCTCTTCTGCTTGACTCTGCCCCTTGGTGCTAAACACACCATGCTCCATGGCTCATAAATAATGAACAGGATGTTCATGTGGGAAAGAAGAAAGTGTTGACTCATTGAAAACAGGCGCTGGCATGAAAAAAATCCATCAGTTCTCTTCTGATGCAATTCTAGCAAAATTACCAGTGCACTGCAAAAATGTTTTTAATGAATAGGACACAGGTGTATTCAGTTATCTCTACCTGTTCAAATATAACTGCATTTTGACTGTGTTTTCATGCTTCTGTCTCGAAAATTTGGGTTTAGAAAGAGGCTATCATAGGCCATGGACCAGTGAAGCCTGGGCATATTAAAACAAGTGACAGTCAGCCACCTACCAGACACTAATGGCACTTTCCTCTCTGCTTGAGGATCCAGCCAGCCATCCAGCAGTGCAATCACCCTGTCTCAAGCTGCAGGGACAGGGCAGAGGGCTCTATTTTTGACAAACGTGAGAGGACCTGCCAAGATTTTATTTTGTAAAATAAAAAACCCATTTAAAATATGAAATAACAGTAAGGCCCTGGTCAGTGAGGCAGAAACATTACACTCTCACCTTGACACTTTAACTGATGCTGTAGCTGCCAATATTGCTGCCCCAAAACCCTGTACCATGTTTACTGTGCTGTGTTAAAATAAAAAACAAGGTCACATTTGCTCTGCCTGTGTTCTTTGATTTTCTGTTGCCCAGGACAATAGTCTGCCGCCTTTCTTTTTTTTTTTCCATTATATTGTATGAGACAAGTCTTCTGCTCATCTAAGTTTTGTCCTTCAGCTACAGTATGTTAAATTCAAGTTAGATTATGCCTTTCTCTTTTAGTTCTTATACATTTCCTTGATCATTTGGATTTTTCTGCAAATCAAGGCCAGTATTGAAAGAGGGAACACACCTCAGTGTGCACTTTTCCTTGCCTGCATTTTAATGTTCCCTCTGCAAATGAACCAAATTGGAGACACCACACACAAGTGAAAGGATTCAAAGAGATCTCACAACGTTAAAACTCAGAACCACCCCAGCTTTCTCTGAGATACACACAAGCAGCAGTGTATCAGTAATAAAACATGTTTATCCCTGAGTGGATGAACTCCTACAGCCTAAGATTTGGCAGGAAAATCTGAGTTTTAGCTTTGACAGCACTGCCAAAAGTACTGTAGGGCCAGCATTACCCAAGGGAAATAGTGCAGGTAGTACAGAAAACACTGAGGAACTCTGATGAATTTTGAAAGATATAACCATATCTCATTATATTTTGGTATATATCCACAGAATAAATTCTGTTGCAGAGGAATACGCCTCATTAATTCCCAGGGAGCCTTACAACAAAGGCAGGGACCCTGGTGCTGCTTCCCAGCAAGCTTTCCACCCAGAGTTTCGCTTTCTGAGGGAGCTGGAACTGCACCCACCCCACTGTACACAGGAAAGGCCAGGAGGCTTCATGGAGCAGCTTTATTATCGTGCATTAACTGCAACTTCCTCTCATGCCAGAAGGGCAACTCAGTTTTAACTCTCTTGGCCTTCCCGAGGCTTTGTTGAGCAAAAATTGTTAATCACCCCAAAAGATGGGAAGTCAGCATTCTGCAAAGGCTTCTGTATCTGGATCAGTAACTGCAAATGCAAGAAGCTTTTGTCTGCAGTCGCTGTGTGATTCAGAGTTTCCCTGTGAGTGCCTGTGATCAGCTCTCAGTGTGTGAATGGGAAGCTCAGTGCAGCTCCACCCAGCAGCGTCAGGGGTGGTACTTGTGTTACTTGTTCTTGTCTAAACTGCTGGAGCATCCAGAAATGTGCTTCTGTTAGACTTCATTCTTTGGTTAAACTGAACATCATGTTCTGGAACTAGGAGACATGAAAAGAGTGGTGGAGGGGGGTTTTTGTTTGGTTTTTTTGGTTTGGTTTCTTTTTTGTTTTTTTGGGGTTCTTTTTTGAGTGGGGTTTTTGGGGTGGTTTTTTGGTTGTGATTTTTTTGGTGTTTTTTTTTGTTTGTTTGGTTTTGTTTTGTTGATTGTTGTTGCTTTGGTTTTTTGGTTTGGTTTGGGTTTTTTTTGTTGTTGTGGTTTTTTTGTTTTTTGGTTTTTTGGTTTTTTTGTGATGCTACTGTTTTACCTGATTTGTTTTCCTCCTTTGTTCTCCAGATGATGCATATTTACTACAGGGGCTTAATATTGAGGAACTTTATCCAGAGACATCTAGTTTCATTACATATGATGGGTCAATGACAATTCCACCCTGCTATGAAACAGCAAGCTGGATAATAATGAACAAACCTGTCTACATAACAAGGATGCAGGTAAAGCAATTTACAAATTACTCAATCTAGGATAGATACAAAATAATACTTTAAACATACTATTTATAGCTTTACATTAAAAATTAGATTCAGCCCTTGTGCTGTAGGGATTTCTGCATATAATTTATACAGTTTGCAAAAGCATTCAAGAGGTTTTTTGTCAAAATAAAAAAATTAACTGTTTAGAGCTCCATCAGTATCTACACACACAAACTTTGAGGGGGGGCCTGTTTTTAGTGAGGGCTTGAAACAGGTGGTTTCCAGCAGTCTCTTCACAACTGCATTATCCTGTGATGCTGTGAACAGTTACTTGGGGACTCTTAAAACAAGTACAGCAGTGTTGTATAAACATAACTGAGGTTATTAAGGATAACAGAGGCCATTCCTAGGTCTGAATAAATACATGTTGATAGCACGTTAATGTGACAAAGATACTGCATCTGGAGCCTTCTGGAAATAAAATCAGCTGATGCTTTCTGGTATAGAATAAAATTACAGGATATACACCACAAATACCTTTGGAAAAATCAGATTGACACATTGAAGTCCCTGTTAGAGAGAAGCAGTAGAAATTATGCAAGAAAAAACACAATTTCACATCCAAAAGGACGCTGCTGAGGAAACATATCAGTGGAAAAGTCTCAAAAACTGCATTTCTGTACAGCTCACTTAGAACCCAATGCCTGGCATTAGAAAGCAGCAAATTTAACACCAATTGGAAACTCTTCTCCAGAGTTTCCATCAGTGAGTTGCCTAAAGAGCTGTAAGCTGAACTAAAACCTCCTCTTATGCATACTGGAACCCCAAGGAATACTTGAACCACATCTGCCTGCCCCAAGCAGACAGCAGAAGAAATCTGACCTGAGAAATGAAATGAGGAACAAGAAAACAACCCTAAATACCACTTTGGGATTTAAAATCATATTAATACTGTAAATAAGATGACTTTTAAAAGCCTGAGATGTTTTATTTTTGTGATATTCCTTGTGTCCAGTTTAGTCTGGAGGCAGAAAAAGCACTTTGTTTTTTTTCTAAACGGGTGATTTGGGAGAACGACACAGCTGAGCACAGACAAAAATGCTGAATATTGTGAACTTTTCAAATATGGGTCCTGAATATTTTCCTACAAGCAATATTTTTAGGTAGAACATTAATGTGCAAAGTAAGGATTAGAATATTTCTTGTCTGTGCTGCTGCCTGTGGGTTATAACCTCATGATACTTGCTGCTTGTCATGCTTCAATGGTTATTTGCATCCTCCATTAATACGTAGTTATATTCTCCAATATTAGTGCTGCAAATGGATTTTGTGGATCCTTACTAATAACGTTGTGTACTCAGACTGAAAAAGCAATGCCCAGCTCAAGTTTTCCCTAGAAGCTGTTGAAGACTTCCAGTACATAAAACTCAGCTACCAGAAATCCCCATTAAATGCTGTAAACTAACCTCTTAATGTGTACACTGACAGGGAAGATATTTTCTTTTTACATCTTTAAACCAAAATATTGAGGATTTCTGGTTTGTAACTTCTTTTTCCCTCTCTGATTTTGGTTGACTTGAATCAATTAAGAGTTGCATGATCACCATAACAACCATTTCTGCCAACCAGTGCTGGATGCACAGGATGATTCAGTAATTCCCTCTGTGCTGTGAAACGATCTCAGAAGAAGGCCAGAGTCTGCTGTAGGAACACTCAGTCACAGCATAGAGAGTATTATGACAGACCTGTCAGCAGAGAGAGGCTCTCACTTTTTAACATCATTAATTTCACGACCTTAAGCAACATCACTGTCAGTTTTCCTTCCCATCCTGCCTGCCCCTACCTGGTTCTTGAGTAACAACAGCCAAAGCTGTGGCTTCTCAGCTGAAAGCTACACAGGTAGCTACAACATTCAGGAAATTAGCTCTTGTCATTCATCAAGTTCATTTGCTTTGCACCAGCAGCTGCCACCCAGCACTGTGGATTCCATTTGTTTCCTGCTCACCCAAGGACACCTCAATACTGTTTTCAATTGCTCCCCACAAAACTCGTTACTCTTGTTTAAAATGGGGCTCAGAAACAGGGGAGGACACAAGGAATGGTTCTAAGTTACCACTGACTACAAACTATTAGAGTTAAATTCTGTTTTACTGAAATTCTGTTTTACTTCCATTTATTAACTAATCTATTTTACAGTGTTGTATGTTGCTTACTTACAGCAAAGACCAGTACTAAAACCCCTTTGTTTTGTGTTTACAGATGCATTCTTTACGACTGCTAAGCCAGAATCAACCATCACAGATATTTCTGAGCATGAGCGACAATTTCAGACCAGTCCAGCCTCTCAACAATCGATGTATCCGAACCAATATCAACTTTAGTTTACAGGGAAAAGATTGTCCAAACAATAGAGCACAGAAACTACAGTATAGAGGTACGTTCCACCTCCAGAATAACCCCTTCTATGCTTGCACTGAACTCCTTTCTTTGAGAAATCCAAGGGCATAACAAGGCACACAAATAAAAACACATAAACCTCCAGATTTGGAAGAATAACTGTGTCTCTCAAATGCCACACATTTGAAATAGAGGAGGAAACGTGCAGGAAAAGCACGACAAAAAAACAGCCTGGGACATCTAATATGTTTTTAGAAGTAAATAGGACAGGCCCTTGGTTTTCTAGCCTCATTTTAAAGTCTTCTTACCTTACAAAGTGCATTTTGCTCGTTTACTCGCCCACAAAGGGGAATAAGCTAGTCTTGATGACAACTGATCTCAAACAAAATGAATAATTGATAAGACTTAATTTCGCTTTTGAGGTGCACCACCATAACAAACACCTAAATTGCCAAATGTAGTGTCAAGCAGTGGATATTAAACAATGAAACAGCTCAGTCACCTGCAGTTGGAGTCTTACACTGCCACAGCTGTGGCTCACAACTGAGCTTTAATGTGTCTCATGCATCTTTGAGCCCTTGCACACAACTGTACTGCCTGAAATAATGGTGTTGAAGTGCCCTCCCAGCAGTAGTATCATCATTATGAAGGAGTAGCACTGAAGGCTGGAAAAGAAAGGACATTTTCAGCAGCAAGGCAGATGACTGTATTGCAATACTTCAAAGAAACAGTTGTTCAGACTTAGTTCTTTTCTAGAAAGAGGAGGAAACTGAACCTCCTGGCTTTTTAAAGACATTTTGTCTGTGCTTAACACAGTGTTAAATTTTGATTCACAGTGTTAAACCAGTTTCATATTTGGAGTTTATTAAAGCATAATTGTTTTTGTTTGTTTCTCTTCCAGTAAATGAATGGCTCCTCAAGTAAGTGAGACAGAGCAGGCAGAACCCAAATCCTCAGTGGAATGCTCCTTCTGGGAATTGACATCATCTACAATGCACCCAACCTCCTTCTCTGGGCTCATGTGCACCATGTGCTGTGGGAAAAGGCTGCCGTGCTGGAAAACTCCTCAAAATTCATTCATATGATCGGTGGCCATTTAATAAACAAAACAAACAAACAACAACAAAAAACCCAAAACAGTATTACAGTAAATGTGATTACAATTTTCCTGAACTAATTTAGAGTCACAAAGAAAGACTTTTCAGCCTTTGTACATATGAAATTCTTCCTCTGCTCTCCCCTCTCCCTAAATTGGAAAAAAAAAAAAAAAGAAAAGAAAAGAAAAAGAAAAAAGATGGCTAGGTACAGCATCAAAGTGGAGTTGTGTTCTGTGTCCCAAGTAATCCTTGGAAAGCTCTCATTATTTCACTATCATTAATGGATACTGACAAGACAGAACAAGACTACTGTAAAGGAAACCTATTTCTAGGTTATGATCTTTCTGTTAATTTAATTTTAAAAGGGACAGACTTTGAGAGATAAGTATTGTAAATATATCACTGCAGAATATAAAGGAAATTGAAATATTTCCCTCTGTCACATATCTGTAGTAGGATTTGGCAAAATCAGAATTGATCCATTTTCTGTTTCTTGTTTTACAACAGATCATACGTTGTGTTGGTTACAATTAACAGCTCAATAAATGTGTTTAACAAATTAATTTAGTAAAGTTGCTTTGATTTCTTTTTTCCTTTCTGAAATAATAACCCTCTTCTACTTGTGGATGCATTATTTGTGATTTTCTTTTTTTTCTTTTTTTTTTTTTTAATTTTTCTAAACTTCATTTCTTCATTTGCCACCCATTTAAGTGAGTTAATGACAATTGGGAATGCACTTAGAGGTGGTATAACTTTAACTCCATTTTATGGTCCGTCATTAACAGGAACTGGGCTCAGAAGCAGAAAGCAGTTGAAACATATCTCAGTTTAAAATTGCCATTTTCCTTGCTGAAGCCATTATTGGGGCAAACATTCAATCCTGTAAATTGGTGGTGAAAGGGTTATTTTTTCTTTACAGATAAAGCAGGAGCTGACCGAGTAAAAGCAAATGCCTTTTTTCTTGTTTATAATGGTCATTCACTGTGTTTGGTTACTGTCAAGAACTCAATAAATGTGTTTAACAAGTTCACACAGAGCATGTTTGACCTTCTTGAATATTGAGGGATTTTCCAGGTTGGGGGTTTTTTTCAGTCTGGAGAGGGTCAGGCCTCATGATATCTCATCCCTAATGCTGACTTTGTACCACATTTAAGATCACAGAAAGCAAGATGAAGCCAGAAGATGCTCTGGCACCAAGGAATTGTTTACACCAAATGGAAGAACAGGCACTACAAGAAGTGTGAGGGAACTGCCAGGGAGCTTTAACACAGCAAAAATGTTATTTTATCTGTGCCTGAAGAGAACATTGCAAGGAGCACCTGACATGAAAGTCCAGAGTCAGTGTGGTTTGGAAAGATTACAACTTGTAAAGTGAGAACAGGCCAGGACTGGCCTTCAGGGGACCCCCAGGATGGAGATGGAAAACTGTGAGGAACCCGAAATTGTCAACAGCTCAATTGCTCAGTGCGAGGTGCAGGGAAGGCTCTGGTGAGAAGCGCTGGCACAAAGGTGCCCCGTCTGCAGCGGGTCTTGGGCTGGTGACCCTGACCTAGAATCCTCTTAGCACAAGTGTAATATCTGATGCTCAAGTTATTTCATTCCCAGGATCCTGTTAGCACACATATAAATTACTTGATCCTGAAGATATTTAATTGCCAGGATCCTGTTTGCATATCTGTAATATACTTGATCCTCGAGTTATTTCATTTTAAGCATTTCAAATGACTTCCAACACCATGCAGTGATCTGAAAAACCCACAACACAACCACAGAAATGTCACACAGCAAGTATTACACTGTAGATTAATACTGTCAAATTCTGTAATTGAAAAAAGCGAGATTACCACCTTAGGTTTACCTAGCTAATAAAAAACTGAAAAACAATGCTAGTCACATGCCTTCAACATTTTTGAGTGATCTATAACTTATAAACTTGTTTCTCCTGCTTGTTTGGGGTTTTTTAAGCTTCGCTTAGGGTGCAGAGTAAAGTTACTGAGAGCATAAAACCCACAATGCATCAATTTATATTTTGGACAAATATCCAGCAGTTATTAGTCCAAGTTTTTCAGTGACAGAAGGTAAGGAAGATAAGCCAGCTCTCCATTATAAAGCTTTTAATAAGTAATAAACCCTATTTTCTATTTTACTGAAAGATGATTGAAGGGATTTAAGGGGAGGTAGAGATATGATAGAAGAGACTAGTCCTAGGAAGGAATCATGCTGTACTTTGGCTTAGGCTGCAATATAGGAGCCCTGCAAAATGAGAAAGGGTGCTATCATACTGGGACACCACAAATATATTTGTCAACATTTCTAACTCCATTTTGTGAGCTAAGAAACTGCATATCTTACCATGAATTGCTTAGGTTTTTGTTTTAGTTGTACATTGCAGCAGAAATAGACCAAAATAGAATTAAGTGTTTTGCCTATTTCAGTAGTGCTCACTTTAGACATCCAGCCCCAGTTGTTCAGATCAGGCACGGAGCTCTGTCAGGGGACTCTGAGCAGCCAGAGAAAGCCACACCTTATCACAAAGCCTTTAAGTGAAAAGATAAAGTTCCAGGATCAAACGGCTGGCACAGGCTGGGTGTTCAGAGCCCACACAACACCTGCCCTCCAACCTGAGCACTTTGTCCACAGTGCTCAGCAGAGTCTGGCTGCACACAGAGCCCAATACTCTTGGGAAGGGAATGTGGCCTCACTGCCATCCCTGCCTGAGCCATTCAGATCAGGACTGGGATTTTTTGCTGGTGAGGAGGCTCAGCACAGAGGGGAAGTACCTGACAAGTAATGCACACATGGCAGCATGTGGTGTTGACCTCAATGAACAGCTGACACCACAGGCAGGACCAGGTATTCATGCCATGATGATAACAGATATTAAGAACTTAATAATGGGAGGAAATGCCCAAATTTGTCCACCCACAGTGAAGAACATGCTATCAAAACAGGTACCAAACTATCAAGCTCATCTGATGATAAAAAACATGAGAAAATTCAAATTTACAATACTCTAAAATCCTCTGCTTCAACTAGTAGTCAAAAAAATCTAATAGCCAAGTTTTATAAGCTCATTTTTTCCTTTGATTTAACCAAAAATAAAAAATATTCCTATGCAGAAAATCAGAACTGAAAGAGATCTGTGGGATGAAAGCAGAAAGCAAAGACCTTCAGCGTAACAGTACCTATAGATACCACACATCTGTCCTTCCACCTTCCTGTTCCAACCTTGAAAACTGAGCCAGCAAGGAAACACCTCAAGGATGTGCCTGGAAGCTTGGATATTTTATTATAAAACAAACTCCTATAAAACAAGAAAAAAACCCTTTCTCACCATTTAAAACCTCTCACTTTTTTATCAAGCAGATACTTGGAAAGGAGGGGCAATGGAAATTTTGCTGAAAAATTGAGACCTGAGATCACAACACCAGGAACAAAGACACTTGAGGGTGTGTTGCTGCGGGGATTCAGCAACATTCCCAGAGGACAGATTTGGCCCGTACAAGAATCAAGGAGACAATATTTTCATAGACGTTTTCAGATTTTATTCCCCCTGGCCAGGGTTCAGCACAGACAGCCGACAGAAGCCCCAGGAATCCTGGGACAACCACAGTTTTTGGGACGGGCAGACACCAAGGGCCAATGGGGGATAAGATGACATTAGGGATCCTGGAAACCCCATAGACCATGCTGGGGCCCATCCCCCCGGGGGCATGGGGGTGCCTGGGGGGCACCTCCACAAGGGTGTGCAAGGTTGTACTCCCCGTACTGATCCAAACACTCAAACACAGACAAGGAACTCAATCAAAATAAGTTGGTCTGCGAAGATCAGAACAACTTCAAAACCAGCGAACTCTTGTTTCTATGAATAGGACTGCTTGCTTTGAGTGTTCCACATCTTGGCCTTAAGAAATGCCAACACTAATTGCTGCTTGTGTGACATTAGTTTGTCAGGCATCAGAGACATTGGGGGCCTGGTGGAAATCATTTTTAAGTACTTTGTATGTCAAACAGTAGGATCTTTCAAGATATTTATTATAAAACAAAGAAAAAACCCCAGGATAATACTTCAGAATCCTTCCTGCTTCTGACAGACCCTGCCTTTGTTCACCCTATTTTCATTTTCTGGGGATTTCACTCCTTGTTACTTCCACCAGTACCCTCCTCTTACAAAAGCAGCTCTGAGCAATGCAGTAAAGGTTTATCCCACAGAATCACAATGCTGCCATGAATATATGAGAATTGGCAAGTTTCTTGATACACACTCTTGCTGGAATCAACACATTTCAGCAGCCATTAAAAATTTTTAAGTAATTACATAAAATAAGCTGGTACATCTATTAATTGGTGAAGAGAAGCTGGAAAGTAGGATACGATTGTACCCAGAATGCCAAGACCAAAAGACAAATAAAACCCTTCCAACATTTAGGGTGTTCCTCATGATCTTTAATATTAAAGGAGATTTTACTTTTTAAAGTGTTCAGGGTTAAACATTACCAAAATTCCTAAGTCTGAAAACAAAGCTGAAAACTTTGCTGCTTTCAGGAGGTGAACCTTCCCCAAAAGTTAGGAACTAAGAGGAAAACTGTAAATAGTCAGTGTATTTTATTGCAGATACCAGATTTGTAGCAAAAGGCAGATGTTTTGCACATTGTAGTTTGCATCTCAAAGCTTTAGTACTGAACACTGCACCCCAAAAAATCGCAGGTATTTGGTTCCAAAACTCAAAACACTGTAATTTTTTCAGGGAGGTAAGCTATAACTGCTCCATGTTTGGATCCTTTTTATTAGATTTTATTCCCCAGATAAAGTGGCTGACAAAGCACGGAGAGTTTACTGTAAGAGATGCTGATTTACTGGCAAATGGCTCAGCCCAGTTCTCAACAGTACACCGTAAAATTGTTCAAGGAGCCTGTTTGTATGGCAAAGAACAAGCACCATTTATAATGTGAAATGTAATGCAGGCAAACATTTTTTGTTTCCTACAGTGTCAGGCTTCTATTCTAATAACTAAAGATGTGTCAAACACATACTCAGAACAGAAAATGAAAAACAGGATAATAAATCTTCTAAGGACAGGAAAATAACACTTAGTATATGAATAGAGAAAAAAAAAATCCTTAAAGCATTAGAAAAACAGCAAAAATATTGATGCAGTTTATGAATTTAGGCAAATGCTCCCACCCCATAAGGGGAGAAAAAGTAAATCCAAGGGGAGAAAAATTACAGTGGAAAGTGGTGCAGTTGCCCCAGAAGGAAGGTCAAGGCTATAAAATCCACCCTTGGGTGCGTATTCCCTGCACAAGGAGACAGCCAACACCTCACACCCCACTTTCTGAAGCATTCAGGTATTTGCACCCATGGCATGTGCTCAAATGCATCAGGACCATGTTTGGGCTTGGTCAAGGGAAGCTGATGCTGAGTCAGGGTCAGAATGTCTTTCCCAATTGCTCGAGGGCCATTATGGATGTGCCTCCTCAAGGATTTTGTGAACCCTCCTCAAGGATTCTGCAATGAAATCACCAGAAATGCCTCATGCTTGCTTCACTTGCTGTCCTGCTGCACCACCTAAGCTTTAGAGAGACTCCCTGGAAGTTTATTCCTGCAAAGCTGCCCAAAAGGACTCCTGCATAAGTGCCAGATTTAATGTGCTGGATAAGAAAGGGATTGTAAAGTGATGGTAAAGAGGTGGAAATATGTCAACATGATGAGGAAATATCCTATTATTATTCAAATATGCGATAAAAATCTTATGGAAAATCATTATCACAATGGCAGAAAACAGAATTTGGGACAGTCACAAGGGGAAAAGACTGATCTTTTCCCCCTGTCCTGAATTTTCCCCTTAATGGTGCAGCAATGTAACAGCATGCTGATTTCAGCTTGCTGCCTCCTTTCAGACGTAATTTAAATTTGACAGCAATAGGAGTGATAGTGACATTTTCAGACATTCATGCCAAAGTTTCACAATACTGGAGGCTTCGCTCATTAAACATTTATTTGTATCTGTGTTCCCCAAGCTGCAGAGAAAGATACAGAACTGGAACTCCATTGACAAACATTTCACCCAACTGCTGCCCATGTTCCTCCCACACAGATGTGCAGCTGAGACACTTAAACTAAATCACTGAGACTCTGCCCTCCTGCAAGTAGTGGCCTTTCCTGGAAGCATGTGAACTATCAAAGGCAAACATCACCTTCTGACATCTTAAATCATATAGCCCAAACTACAGACCAACAGCACTTTGGCTTTTAAAAGTCTTGATGAATCCCTGCATAATTCTGAATACAATGGATGAAGAATTGTCAAATAATTCCAGGTTTCAGCTTTCAGAAATTGACTCTTTCCACTCTTCCTTATATGTTGCCTGTCTTACAGAGAGAACTTCTTCATAGGGGACAAACTTTCACGTCAGCATGGGAAATGTCAGAGGACATGGTTGTTATCCCAGGTAAGGTTTCTGTAGGGAGTCTAATCGATCTCAACTGAAATATCACAGCTCTACCTTTTGGAAGGCTGATACAGCCAACGAAATAAAACAAAAAACAGACAAACAAAAAAAATGACTAAAGCTGGTGGAATTCACCAAATATTCTAATAAACATCTTATTTCTAAAGACCTGTCATTCAGTGCTGTCTTTTTTCACCACAGTGCACAAGGGTTTCAGTGCCACGTGGGGCTTCACTGAGGATGCACAGTCCTGGTGCTGGATTTCAGCTCAGAGCCCACCCACCTCCTTCCTCCCCTCATTCTTATTCTGGCAGCTCAGACAGCTCTTTAGTTTAATTATTAGGGTGTCTTTCAGATTCTCCTATTCCCAGGTACTTCCCAGGCACAGCAAAAGAATTCCCAGCAGAGCAGAGGTGTATTTTCCCACCAACCATTTAGAGCACTATTCTCTCAGCCTGTAAGCAGCAATTGGTCCTATTTTATAAAAAAATTAATGAAATTCCAAACTAGACAAACGAGGTTGGCTCATAAAGCACCTACAGCATTGTCTGGGTTCCCATGCACATGCAGACAGCAAGAGGGCAAACTTCCAGCTCAGTTCTCCAGGCAGGGATTGATAATATTTTATGGGAAGCCACTAGCTGCCCGTGCCAGTGTCACACAGGGTAGTTGTGCTTCTGTGTGTACTACACCTCACTAGAGGCTGGTCTGCACAGCCCAGAGCCTGAGGCTGCCAGCCTGGGAGAGTACCCAGTAGGCTGAGTGCCAGCCCCCAGCCACACATCTCACAGATGATCCATGGATTCGCTGCTGGGACTCACCACCTTCCCGGGAAGCAACAGTGACCACACCGACTGCGGCCGTCAGGGCAGAGTGCCAGGAACACATGGAAAGCCTTGTGCTGCCCTGCCTCTCTGCTTGTTTTCATCACAGGAATTCCAGTAGCAGCCACAGCAGAGAGCAAAATGCACAAGATGATCGTGCCTGGTGTGTCACACTGACCCAGCCAAAGAGGGATTAGGGACAAGCCAACCAGCCTGGCCTTCCGTACCTCTGTCACGGTGTCACACACATGCAACAATTGTGGTTTCCAACACAGAAGGGTTTCTGCCAAAGTACAGACTCCAGTATTCCATTTTGATGGATCATTGTCATTCCCAGTCAGTGCAAGCAACCATGGAAACAGAAGAAATTTGGGGCCAGGGAGAAACTGCAACCAGCAACAACTAAACTCTGTGTGCTCTATTTACAACTCCTTGATGCTGCACTGTAATTTGGAAAGGACTGGAATCTTGCTAGCCACACTAGCAAGCCACATGCTAGAAATTGATGAGAAAGGAAACATCTTAAGGCAGGAATGAGGTTGGATGGTTAGACTGTAACAGCTTGCTTCTTTATGATGTTTGTTTGCATAGTTACTCTGAATTTTTTGATGTTTTATTATCTCTTTTATGTTAATACCTCAGAATAATAGTATCAAATTCTTTTTCCTGTATTTGTTCTTTATTTGCAGCTTTTTGATAAATTTTCACACATTAATGAGAAATTTGCTTGTTTGGAACACTTAGGAGAAGAACATGTCCTACACAAAGGATAATAAGGTTCCTTACATAAAGGATTATTCAAAGTTACACTGCAGAGCAAAAAGGGAACAAATTTGAGATCACCTTCATGCTTCTCTGACAAAAACACTGAAAGAGACAAACACAAAAAAAGAAACTTCTCCAAACTTTACCGCCTTAAAAATATTTTTTCTTTTAACAGAATTTACCCGTAGTTGATTTACAAAACAGAGCACAGGAATAACATTCTGTGCAAGCAGCACCATAAATACTGTGAAATGAGTAACAAGAGACACACAGCAATGGAATCTGGTTGCTTTTATAGTGTAGGATTTGTCACTGTGAATCAGGAGGTGTTGTGAAAGGGCAGTAAAGTCTGGTGAGTGATTGTGACAGGCTGGAGGCTGGCAAGGTAAGCAAAGCCCTTTGTGTCTCAGGAGTGGGAATCTTATCATGATGGGTAGAAGAGAGAAAGAAAAAAAATCAGATGAGATTGACTTCAAGATGTTTCTCTTAATGAAAGTTTTCATGTCAACAGTCATTCCAATGCTAATGTCAACATTTTTTTGGAAGCAGTACCCTATAACATTCATTAGGGATGTCATAAGCATCCCACAACATATGGTGTCTCAAATCCAATTACTTTTCTATTCAAACCATGACCTTGAATAGGTTTTTCAAACAAGAAAGAACACAGAAACAAAGCCCCTATTGCTTATTTGATGGCTCAGTGGCATAGTACTGAAATTCAGAATTATGTCAAGTTGTCTTTCTGTTTGTTTTGCTTTCCAGTTTTGTATCTAATCTAAAAAAAAAGTAATGGAAGCTTATTTTAGAAAAACAAGTGGCAGCATCTACTTCCTGGGACTGTTTGCACATTAAAAGCACCATGTACACAGAAAAGGGCATTTTGAAATACTTTAAGAAGAAAGATGATATCCAAGGTCTGTTTCATCAGTGCTCAGAACAGACTTGCATAAACTACACAAACAGCCACTGGCTTGGTTTCAAGTATCTCTAATTCCGAGGGCTAACGCTGGAGTTGTCTGTATGCTGCATGGCCTGGAGCTGAAATCCCTCTCTCTGCTGTGATAACCTCCCAATCCAGACATACAAGAGCCTCCCACTGACCAGCATTTCCTCACTGCAGCTGCTGCCTTGGGTCACCTTTGGACACCAGTTTTTCCAGCTCAATCCATGAAAAAAACCCCAGAAATCTTAGAAGTGTTCCTAAGACAATGATTTAGGCCCTTTGCCTGGGTAATTCAAGAATCAAAAAGAAATTTTTTCATCTAAATTTTACCTTTTGAAAACACCAATTTCACACAAAGATTATTTGGCAACACTTTTGTCAGATAGAGCTTTTCTTCTGCGACCATTTTCCCCTACATGATTTGAACTAAAGCCCCCAAGGATATTTTGCTTATGTGAAGATCTAAAAATCTAATCCATTCTATCTGAAGCATGTTATGCCTCCAGAAAATAAGTTCTTTATAAATACGATATCTTACTGGAACTTCTCCTCTTGCCACAAGAATAGGGATAGCGCTGTACTGCTACACAAATAATACTGGGTATAGCAAACTTACAATTACTTGCCATGTTTTTGCAAGTTCTTCCTAAATCAGATTGTATTGTTACGATATAAACACTCATGCCTTTAATGGTACAATTAAATCTAGAGCAATTACTGCAGATAGTTCCCATAGTTCTTTACTGAGTTTTGCTGAAATAGCCCAAATCATTCTTGCAGCTTAATGCATTTAAATATGTTATTATGTTTAGCATATGTCTATTTATTATGCACAGTCACTGGAAATCAAGTTCACTTTGAATATATTTTCTAATTGATACTTAGAAACACTGGCAGACAAAATAAATGCTGAGGCTACATTCATGCACAGATAAATACATTAACCTAAACCTCTGTTACCCTTTTTAATGATAAGAACATTAATTCAAGACATTCAATCATTAAAATATTCATCATTTTCCTCTTAACTTAAAAGCAACTTACAAGCTACAGAAAGATCAAATATGATTACTATTTTAGAAAAAGAAATATTGATGAAAGAAAAATCTAGGGGAAAAAAAGAACCCGTGCTAAAAAAATGAACTGAAAGAGTTGACTTGTCTCAGTAGCCATCAGGATTATTCAGGGGAACAGAGCTCAACAACAGAGGCCATCTTTTAAAATATTCCACGTTTACAGTGTTATTTATAGTGTGAACTTTGCAGAATGAGAAGCTGACAAGCACCACAGTAGGAAATATGGTCATTCAAGGGAAGTAGTAATCAGCTTTCCAGGATTTATCCACAGCCTGGGGGCCTGGAAGACGTTTGTTACACCAGAGTCTGCTCTTGGAATCTGTGACAAATGACTGCCCCCTCTTAGGTCTCTGTTCACACCTAAAAAAAACACAGTAAAGCCTTGGCACAATAGGGAAGGGCTGATGTAGGAACCACTCCATAAACAATTCAGATGCTGCACCAATGGAAGCCCTTATAAAGTTTGGGACAGATTTGCAGCACAGACAGCCAGAACTGTGCAATATTTCCCATCACTGGTGGTTTGGAGTTTATTTAATGATCCCTCCAAGCATAGGGAGAGAGAAACCCAATCCCCTTCCTGTGCCATGAGGAATTGTTAGGTCTGCCTGACCAGAGGGAATTGAGTTATCAAACTACAGCCAGCAATGTTTAGATAACAACATTTAGCATTTAGATAATTATGTGAATTTTCCAGATACCTTCAAAATGACACACCACCCTTTCTAGATGAGTAACCATGGTGGACTTAAGTGGCTGGTACAGGGCTACTCAAAAAATTGTAATTCCACCCAAATGCCAAGTTCTGGGGCCAACCTGCCCTTCAAATTGCTATTTTCCATTCCCAGCCCATTTCACTACTTGCATATTTTTCTCTGCATCTTCCCACTCCCCACAGTGAACACAAAAATAAGCACACTGAAAACCTTGCTGAGCAGAATCAGACTGTGTAAAAAAATACACATATTAAAAAAAAAGATGATATCCAAGGTCTGTTTCATCAGTGCTCAGAACAGACTTGCATAAACTACACAAACAGCAAGATAAACAAAATATTACGAGAAAAGAAAAATGTTACTTTAAAAACAAAAATGTAATGTTAAGGATTAAAAAAAATTAAAGAGAATAGTGAAATGAAACAAGTGTAAAATAAAAGCAGTAGGAACAATTCTTCTATCATGTGGATCAAACTAACTGAAGTGAGACAGCAACAAATGTCTCTATCAACATTGAATACTGGCCTTTGAGGATGCTGTTTAATAATGGCAAAGTACGAAGAGGGCAGAGCTCACAATGCCTGACAGCAAACAGAAAATGAACACAAATTAAGTGCTTAACAAGAAGACCACTACAAGTGATATGATTCAGCCTAATTAATAATACTTCTAAGAAATCTTCAATCTCTACACAATTTTTAGAGGTCGAAGGTGATTTACCTGAGGGGAACTGTAACACAGGAACATGAATGCCCCGTGTATTGTGAAACAAAGAAATCTCTTCTCCAGCCCCCTACATCCTCCTTCACTGTGCTGAAGAGCCGTTGCCATGAGACAAATGTTGCCAGATTTTTTTTTGCGTGCATTTGAAGGCCCAAGTTCAGCAATGATCGATTTTTGATGGTGACTTTACAGAGACCACACAATATGTGAGTGTAAAAACAAATTACAGAGCAATACTTACTGGGGAAAGCAAAGTGTGAAGCACCACGCTCGTTAGAATGCCTCAGCATGAACAATTGCTTAACTAATGCTCTCCAGCATGAGCATGATGTAATTCTAAAACAGAGATATCCTAGTCTATATAGTAGCACCCCTCCCCAAAGCCCTAAGCATTACTTTGACTTTCTTTATTATTTATTGAATCCTTCACCTCAACAAGACTGAGAAAGCTTTCTCTCGCAAACTGTCATAATTGCTTTGGGGTTTATTTTCTGTCAGCAGCTGTGCGAGGACTGTTGCTGTTTAAGGTTGAAATTCATGTCCTAGCATTTTGATTCCTCTTCTTGTACAGCGGATGAAGTGGCCCTTTGTCCCAGATGCATCCCAGCACCCCAGGCATATCTGCACTGATTCCACTGGGAATAAATCCTTTCTAATTAGCAACCATTTTGTGCTTCTTAAAAACAGAAGATGATATAGAAATGCAAGACTTGGGCATGCGAGATGGGCTGGGAGGGTTCTCTCACCTGGAAATGCAAAGACAAAAACTGGCAGCAAGGCACCAGACACTGCACACAAACCTCCTGTGTACCTACAAATGCTTGAGAAACAAGCTAAAATTAATGCATCTCATCTTGTGCACTGCTGTCATTCTTGTTAAATGAAAAATAACACAGAATCTCATCATGGATGTATCCTGTACCACTGATACCTCACCAGCTGATCTCCTGAGCATTGCATTGCCATGTCCCTTCCCTCACAAACATCCACAGACCTGGAAAAGGACACAGATGTCCTACACTCACCCTCTCTACTTATATCAAACACAAAGGAGACAAGTCAGGCAAGATCTTCGCTCAAGTTCATTCATTTAACACTTGAAACTGGAGCCAAAGCCAGCACAATGCTTATACTCATTTATCAAGTATCATAGATGGGCAGATGATGAAGGAGCTTGCTGAATTTAGGAGCAAAACATGAAAAGCCTGTCGAGCCAGGACTAGCCAGTGTTCCCAGTGACTGGGTTACATCTAATGCCTCAAACCTGATGCCCCCTTCTTCCCTCAGATTTTCATGGGATTTCTGTGGTCTCATCCACATAAGACAGGAAAATCCTAGGCCAGGCCTTTCTTTCAGAAGGGACCAAAGAGCTAAGACATGATAACCTAATCATCACCATTCACAGAGCACTGTGGAATTCCCAGCAAGAAGGCCTTGATTTGGCCCCAGAGTCTCATGAATCCCAATGCCAAAACTGCTGAAAGGAGCAATGTTACCTGCAGGGAGTTGAATCCCAATGAATCAGCATGGTACCCTCAGTCCATATTGTCTGGACACAAGGAAGGATTCCTCAGCTTTTTGAAGCTTTGTCATGCAAAGCAGAGGAACAGGAGCTTCAGTCTTAAAGGGAGAAACCAAAAATTAATAGAGGTCAGAGAGAAACACTTTTATTTCTCCACCTTTACTGAGTCAGCCAAAACTTATTTCAAGACACTTTAGTGGACAGAAAACCCCAAGCACCTGCAAACTTTGCAGAACCTGTGTGAAGGCTCAGAGACTTGGTGAAACAGAAAATTCCCACATCAACCCCCACAGTATGCCTCTACTACAGTACACAAACCCAACAACATTCCACTGTTGAAAAAAAACAGAGCCAGACCAGTGTTGTACCCTCACATAAAGTCCCCTGAGGCAGCATATTTGAAGTTTATCTGGGCACTGTAAGCAGAATTACATTTATCCATTTCTTCAGTAACAAATTTTCTTCCCCTTGTATATTCCAATTTGTTTCTTAATTCCATCAAACTAAAGTTCCTTTCCACAATTTTGCCCACTCTTCTCAAGTACAAGATGAACATGTTTGTAAAAAGCTCATTATATTATGGCCTTGCACTTAGAGTACCTATGCAAGTTTAAACTAACTACAGTATTCTCTTAACTCTGTGAGTTTCTTGTATCTACCTTTGCGCTCATTTGCCAAGAAACAGTGCTAATAAATATATCAGTTCTTCTCTCCCCTACTGCTCAGAGCATTTAAACACTTATTTATGCATTTTTATACATACATACAAAGTGTCATAGATGTGGCAGTCATTGATTATTCTATAATGGTTTGGGGATTCATATATCACAGCTCTGGCATACTGATGTCATCATCTTCATCTCATGTTTTCAGAGCCCTGAGGAGCTCCATTTTTTAGGTTGATACCATAATTTCTTCTGTTGTCAGTTCCAAGCATGTACTGACAAGACTGTCAAGAAGTCACCTTTTATGCACTTATTTTCTCTCCCTCAGTTAACTGGAAGATTTTCAAATTATAAGAAGGATAATTTATCCTTTAAGGTGTAGATAAATCTAATGGAGACAAAGCATTTAAATTTATTTCTCTTATAGTACAATTAGTTGCTCCTACCCCATGAAACTTTATTTCTATATGGTCCATTGCCTTTTAACTAATATCCAGCTTTTCGGTCCAGGACTTAGAACTCAATGGATGATTTTATTAAATAAGTTTCTATGCAGTTTCATGACATAGCAAAATCATAATTATGTATTATAAATATTGTATCTTAGCACTAGTACTTTACTACTCTCATTGTAGATGTCACTATAATGAAAAATACTATGGGTGAATTTCTAGAGAAAGAGTGGTAAATAAACAGAAATTTAAATTATATTTCCTCAAACCAACTAAGACTTTAGACTAAGAATGACCACAACATGTAACCAGAGTCCAAATATCAAATTTACCAGAGCTGTAAAACCCACATCAGTAGGATGTGCAGGTAGGAGGAGATGTTGGTGCAAGATAATCACTGAGAAGAGGTCAGGCAAGTCCTCAAGAATAACAGCAATAATTCATTAATAAAATAGGTGTTTAGTTGAAACCAAACTTGTCAAGACAACCACTAAATATCCATAATTTGTTAATAATCTTTATGTCAAATCAAGCAGATTGTTCAGCAATATTAAAGACCTGTAGGATGAGCCTTCAAATGTAATCAAATCTTCCCTTTTTCCTTTCACTTATTTACAAAGGGATGGGTAGAGCTTTTCAGACATGAAGCAATTTCTATGAAATAGCCTCTTCTCAGCTGCAGAATAAGCCCACTAAAAGACGTGCTTGTTGAAAGCTGATCTTTAATTCCAGTGACCACAGAAAAATTCCAGCTCTAAAGAACATTTATCACCTCCTAGTGACTTCAACAGTCTCCATCTCTCTCTGTTGAAAAAAATCTGTAATTACTGTGGATCATTTCTGACCACGTAACCACCAACCACTGCAGGCTTGTACACATATGTAAAGCAGATGCTATCACAGATGTCTGTGTTTATCATAAATAGCTGCTGATATTAATGAAGAAATTTCCAGGCCATCATAACCCCATGGTGACAATCATTTGTTACTTTCCTTCAGACTAAATGCATTAAATTCAGTGGGAATTATTCCATTCACATGCTGGCCCCAGCCCAGCACTGAAATGTCATTTCTGGAACACTACTAAAGGCCTGATTTTTCAGCAGGGTTTCATCCAAGTTTTACCTGAAAAAGCACATCTGGTTGTGCCTATTACTATTACTAACCTACACAGCTTAAGCTAAACAAGTTGTATCAAGAACCAAAATGGCTGGAACTCCCCCAGAATGCAGCAAGCATACATTTTGATCAGAAGATACTGAACACATTGCTGAAAACCAAAATTGTTTCCTCAAAACAACAGCAAAAATCCATCCTAAAGGCCTGGGTCTCATGCCAGCTGTGACGTCCATGGGAGCATTTTGGGGGCTGCACTGAGCCAAAGCTGCAGCAGTTGATCCTATTAGGGAACGGCAGAGGATCCAGGCTGGGCAGTTTGCTGGGATCAACATCTGCCTGAATCTCTTCTTTTAGATTAAAAATCCCCCTGAACTAAGCCATCCCCAATGTGTCTTTAAACAGTAAGTTAAAAGGTTCCTTTAAAGTTACAGCTGCTGATGCCTAAATCTCTCCTTCCTTGATGACATTCTGCACATCTATGAGAAGGATTTCCATGCTCTCCATGCAGAGCAAAGAACTGATGTTCCCATTAAGGCCTTTAAATCTTATGTCTCCAGAAAAGTTCAAATCTCCACCAGAAATATCTTTTCCTTTACATACTCTGAAAGCATGATCAGGCTGATCTTCAATCTTCTGTGTTTTTTGCACTTATCTCCTTTTTCTCCTTGTGATTCTATGTCTATTCCCTTTCAGAATAGTTCAGAATAGTTCATGTCCTCAATTTCCCCCAGTGATTTGATGTCCATAATCTTTTTAGTGTTAAGGTTTGAGTACCATGGGGTGCAACCTTGATTCCCCAGCAAAAAATCTGGAGGATCAAAGGCGAGCATTTTTCAGTTTGTTTCAAGGTAAGGACTTGGTTTTGTTTGGTTTTAGAGGAATAGGTCATATAATTTCTCCAAGAAGCAGAGTCTATTGAATAATTTCATATTACTGAACTAAGAATCACTCTTCCATTACAAGAACAAATGTAAAAGTATAAAAGGCATTTAGGGAATAAGTGGGGAAGATCGCTCTAGAGGGTGAATTATATTATCTCTTTTAAACACACAAACATGGTGGGGGACATACGTTTTTCTAACAGAGGGTTAGACCTCAGGCATGAAGCAGCACCTAATTGTGTGGCCTTAATTCAGCAGCTACACAATTCCTGTCACAGGCTTGTTTTAATGAATGCTAAAAATGAGTGATTTAATCCAGCTAGGTTGGGTATTTCAGTACGTAAGGAAGAAAATTAAACATTTTCTATCCCACATTCCTACTCACCAAGCAGATCAGTTGAGTACAGACAGCACATTTAGCCATTAAACCTGTAGGGTATTTATTTATAGAAATGTTCTTGTTACAGGACAGAAAATGGGAATGTTGTCTCCTTCCAAGTAAATTCCAATGGTGTATACATTATTAAAAATTAAGGATTAAGTATTAACACCTGAACAACATAGGTTATAAATAAGGTATGGAGACTGATATTAATTTTCACATTCTGAATGCAATGTTTCTTGTGACTAAAGAAGCACACCCCAACTTCAGTGTATTTATTAGTACAATAAGTCTACCTGACTGTATGATATTGTGATGTTATACTTAAGATACCAGTAAGTGTACAGGGTAATACTCAATAACACAGTTAATAGTGAAGGCAGCATTTCTTGGGCACTGAAGGAGTTGGAAAACACAGCTGAGAGTGAATCAAAAGGTCCTGCAGCAAAACTGGCACCTTAAAAGCATCTTTTGAAAGTGCTAAGTATTGCTACAAATGATTACTGGATAAAATAAAACACCGTTTGCAGGGATCTAGTTCTTGTCTTCAAAGGGAACATGATGGAGGAGGAGAGTTTAGGGTATCTCTTCACCCTTTTAGAAGCACTCTTTAAGAAGTAAAATAACCATGTGTCCTAAAAGGTAAGCCAGCAGGTAAAACATAAATATCATGAGCAATGTACTGCTACCTAAAATACCTGCTTTATCCGACCTGTTCTCTCTTTCAGACAGAACAATGTGGCAATACTTTTCAGAAAAAAAGCCCACGCTAGAAAAGCGCCAGCTTTCCTGTTCTACCTCAAAGCACTGAGAAATTCCAGCTTAGGATCTCATGACCAGCCCAATTTTCAATCTTCAGTTTAAATCCTCTGCTATACGGCATTAAAACACTTAATATCTAGAATCCATATATACACATCCCCTAAATTTAGGCCTTAAATTAACCATAATCTCAAATATAATCAATCACTGTTCATGCAGAACTCAAGGTGCCAAGCACAAATTGTAATTTAAATATCAAGGTTGTGTGTGCTGCATTCTTGTTTTGGTTTGGATTTAAACAACTACTGAAGACTTTTTAACAACTACTGAAAGACTTTTCCAGCATTCCCTAAAGCAGTCACTGCTTCAGCAATTATGAACAGCAAAAATAATACTTCTTTCAAAATCTTCATAGGCACTGATCAGATCCCGATTTTACTGAGGGCCTCATTCAGCAAAATGAAATGGTTCGTGGAGAGGCTGCCATGTTATCCTGAAAGCATCTCTGGCAAGGAATGGCTCCAGTGGTGCTGCCTGGCACACCAGCAGGCCGACTTCCACACCCGTGCCGATGGAGGCACAAAAGCACACGCTCACACTCAAGCTGGCTAGCTCATGCGTTACCAGAGGCAACCAGACAGGAGGGGTTCTTCGTATAGAGTTCCGAAGGGTTTATTGCAAAGCCAAAATGAAGGGTTCCAAGGATGGAACAATCTGAGGGCCGTGACAAACTTATATAGGGGTACAGAGAGGAGGCGGGCAGAGCACCAGTAACCAATGGTCTGAGGGCACAGGGGCGGAGAGAAGCCAGGGTAATTTAACAACAACCAACGGGGAGAAGGAAGGGGCGGAGTGGGGACCGGATTACAGCTTTTAAGGAGTAAAAGGGGCGTATGGCCAACGAGCCAACCAGACAGACCGAATCTGCATAGAACCACAAAGCAGATTGTGATGGGGGAGGCTTCTCACCCTGACGCAGGGGGTGAGCTTAAACTTTGGAGCTGGCCCACCAACAGGCCTCTCCTGCACTGGAGCTCTTTGGCCCCTCAGCCATCACAGCTGCTGGCTCAGCTGCCGCAACAGTAAGCCGTACATTTGGGCCAAACATTATATATTTTATATATATATAAAACATATTTTAAATATACATTTGCAGTGTATAATCACGCATCTTGATTTCAAGGACAATGGCAAAGTCAGATCACAGAAGATTCAGGCAGTTATTGGAATACCAGAGGCAAGTTGCCTCTGGCTCATTTACCTGGATCCCAACTCAAATTCATGGAAAGGCTCCTCCCTGTTGTCTCTTCTTGTCCACTCTCACCTCAAAAAGATATTTTTAAAAAGTCTGATGGATCCTGGGCATGGATGAGCTTAGGTTACACAAAGGATGCATTTTAATTTACCAGAACTCCAGATGAGTATCCTCATCCCAGCATGCTGGAAAACTCAAATCAAAAACAGAAAAAAAATTGCAAATAGGAGATTTGGGTGAAATCTTGCTGATTTCAAGCACAGAAGATGGACATTGAAGAGACAGAGACACTGACATTCCCAAAAGCCTAAATCTTGTCTTCACTTGGAGTATTGACTGTAGCTGTCTCTGCTATGCTATGAATTAAACCTTTTTTTTTTTTTTTTTTTGGTAGTTCTGTGGTTCAGGCAAAGACCTTGGAATAAGATCATTCAAGTACTTGTGAGCCAAAGGAATGGGCTTCCAGGTACAGGTTACTTTGGGGTCACCGGTCAGCTTGGTGTCTAACTCAGTGTTCAGAAGGGCAGGACCACTTCTTATCTGTGTTCACCAAGGAGGACTTTTCAAGTTTAGTATCCAAACTCACTGCTCAGGTTACAGCCACGGCAAATAATCCCAGTGCAAATAACAGACAGTGAGTTACATCTTCACCACAGCTGACAGCTTGATTTCAGGTTGGTGGTCTTTTAACTTTTCTACTCTTTTATGAAAAAATACGTTTAGGTTTGAATTAATTTATTTTGTATTTGTGGTATAGAAAACCTTTTATTATTCCCTTTAATTACAAAGAAAAACAGCAGGATCATGAGGGAAGAGAAAAGCTGGGAAATTTCTATAGAGCAAGAAGTTCAGAAATGTAGCTTCATTCGTGGTTCCCTCCCGTAGGAATGTGATGCTGGTGGCATTTGCAATTATACATCTATCAGCAGCAGCACAAAACATTTAATTTTAGTTCTGACATATTTATTTCCATACCCTCTGCTTCCCTCAAGTGCTAGATATAATCACCCTGCTGGACTCCCACCTGCTATAAATCACTTGTTCAACATGGTTTATCACTTCATTTAACAAGCCAGAAAACCCCCAGTAAAGCTGAAAGGACCAAGCCACCCTTTCAGGAGCTTCTTTATGCCCCTCTGCACACACCTGGATGATGCTAAAACATCAATCATCCTGCTGGGAACACTGTGGTACCAAGAGCTGCCTCAGTGCTCACACTCCCTCAGATTTATGCTGGGGAGGGTAAAGGTGCTCAGCTCTACACATCACATTTCTTTCATGTTTCTTTGAGGTTTTAAGGGCTTGGAGCCCACACAATACCAAAAATATTCCCTCCTTATTTCTTTGAGTTCAAATAGGGGAGGCAATCCCCTCAAAGTTTCCATTCAGGATAAAATCTTTACTTTTTAAAACATACATGTATCACTTACTTAGACGAGAATTTAATGGGAAAGTACCCAGCAGGGGGTTTTCCTAAGAGTTAAAACTCTAGGAAAAACAACACTACTTTCACACGATGTCTGGATGAGTAGTGACCTGAAAGAGGCAGAAGGTGGCTGCTGTTTTGGTATCTATTAAAACAGTCTACTGTGTAAACAAGAAGTATAAATATTTTTCTTACTGAAGTCAAAACTGAATGTTACTTGTTAACAATTCTGAATTTTGCAAAAGCCAATAGTAACCATAACTGGGTTCAGCATGGCAAGGGATTTAAAGAAGTCTCTTATTAAAAACATGCCCTCAAATTAATATGCCCAATGCACAGGTCATCACTCTGGTCAGAGCATCGTGGCATTTGACTATACTTATAGAGAGAGAAGAAATGAGTCACTGGGCAAGTGTTCTCAGAAACTGAAATTTCATGTGCACCAGCACTTTGCATCACACTGCTCTTACAGGACTTGTACTAGCCAGAGGGATCAAATTCAGGGAAACCTAAGCAGAAAATAAATGTCTTTGGTATTCAAAATAAGTAATTTTTGGAGATACTCTGTGTATCATACTGTGCAATATTACTTAATTGACTACTAGAGAGGGGAAATCTTCATATTAAGAAACAACTACCTACCAAGAAGTGATTATACCTCACAAGTGTGATTGTACCCAGAATTACAAGAATGAAACTTGGGTGTCCTAAGGTCTACATAAAGCTCCTTTCAGCAGTACAAACTCAGTCTGAGTGATGTTCTAGAGCCCCTACCCTACCTTAAATGAGCTGCAAACACCAAGCAGGGCACCACAACTTCCTGCAGAACTCCCCACACCAAGGTGGGTGATGAGCTGCACCTTCATCTGCTGCAGCAGTGACACACTGGGCTCTCTACACGGAAACACATGGCTGCTCTCAAACTAAACAAATGTAGATATGCAGATCTACAACATTTTTTTCATTTTTAAATATGCAGCTTGTTTGGTTTCTAGAAAATACATTCTGCAAATAGTAAGTGTTATGGTTTGCTGGGATTTTTGATGGCCATCTAGCTTCAAAACAATTGATTGCCGAAGTATTGTCTGTAATCATCATCTAGGAACATTTGCTTATACATTTCAAGCTCATCCTAAACAACCAGAGGTTACATGTAGCACATAAAGAAAAGGGGGAAAAAAGGAGACATATGCAGCAAAAAACCCCACAACCACAACATAAATTTGATAGCACTGTAGAAATGTATTCAAATGAACTATTTCCCTGCTTCCATCCTAACAGGTCCCACAAAAACACATCTGCATTTGTCCTTGATAAGTTATCAACAGCACTTGTAAATCAGTGTGCTTACTGTTGTTTATGAGCAAAACCAGGTACAACAAGCCAATGAACTCATATAAATCTGCATATTTTAATAAGGCAATTAATTTATAAAGTAGATTATACAACAAGGGAAGTTAAAATATATTGATGCACAGGGAAATTTAAGTGTTTAGGTATAATTCAAACTCCAGTTTTCTGCTCTATGCAGTAAGACTTTTCAGTGCTGTTTTACAAAAACCACAGAGATTAGATTTCAAGTCAGTATATGTAAGCATTGCTTTGGCAGTGCAAGAAACTTCAGTTTTCTTACCACAGCAGAAAAAAATGAGGAAGGAGGAACTCATGTCCAACGCCAATGATCAAGGAATCCATTTAGAGCTGTTTACAAAGCACTCTTTTTTCTTAATTTTTTTTAACTTAAATGCTTTTCATTCTACTCCTTTCTCAAGCATCACTTTAGCTACAGGACAGACCTAGCCCTTTCCAGATCCTCTGGTCAAGGCAATGATTTTGGAAGTCAAACACCTTACACTGCGTAAGCCAATTTGAATTTGGAAGCAGCCTTTAATTACAGCCCTTTTCCTGTTGCCCCCTCCCTAAACTGTTCAGCCTTGCTTCAACCCCTTGTATCTGAAGAAGCAGGTGTGACATATAAATTAGATATGGAAACCAAACTGAAATATGTCTATCAAAAATATATATTTAACCTGGCTCCCCATGGAAATGCCTCTGCTTGCACAAAGGATGGGGCAAAATGAGCCCAGAAGACCAGCATTCACAGAACTAATGAAACTAGAGCTTTACAAATTTGACAGGAATGGCACATACACTTGATTTTCCAATTGTGATGGAATTAAATGGAGCAGAGTACTCTTTCTGGACTCCTCCTAAGCATTTAGTTCTTCCTCAGGTATTCAGATAAGTAACAGCAAAGTCCGCAATGAAATAAACAGACAAAATAAGGAAGGTTGAACAATGTGACCTAAATAAAATATGAGATGCTTAAGAGCTGTTAAGGAATCCCCAATAATAGAAACTTTTAGATCAACAAGTGCTAGGAAAAAGAAAAGAAAAAAGAGCTATTAAACCCTAATCTATTATGTCCTTCAGGGTGCCACTACATTTCCTTCACTAAATACTAAAGGTGCTTAAAAGGCCATTTTTGGGACATTTTAGTGCTTCTTGGCATGCTGAAACAAATGGAAGTGATGGCATATTTTAAATATTATATGATTCTTCCCTAACCCCAAAGACCACTGGCAAGCTAAACTACCTACAGAACATACTGGAGGAGGGCATAAGGTAAAAATAGATTTAAAAATAGATTACAAGAAAGAGACTTCTTGGAAAACATCAAAACTTCTGAAAAACTTCCCATTTTTCATTCACCTTTGGCACACACCTAGAAAGAGAAGGCAACAGAGAAGTGTGTGCTGAACATGTTTAGATTACAGAGGAGCTAACTTTGCCTAGACTTTGCCACTACACTGAGAATATTTTAAGAAACAAAGAACTAAGCACATAACTGGCTGCACACAGCTGAAAAGTCAAACAGCATGAGAAGCTACAGCAGGACAGGGGAAATGTTCTGGTTATAGGTGCAGAGACATCATTATTATTAAACTCCAGTTGCCTTCCTACCCCACCATTCTTTCAGAACAGCTTTTAAACACTTGAAGAGTATGATCTTGCCAAAAAAATGATAGGATGACTTTTTCTTCCTGCATAGGTCAGAATCACAGCAGGAAGAGCAGAGCCCACTTTGAAAGTCCTTGTGGTTTCTAAGAGCCAGATGTGTTTCAGGAAATTATTGCCGTTTTTAGTGTGGACTCCGAATTTGTTTGAAGAACTGAATAGTGTTATTTTCTCCATTTTTTCTCTGTGGCTTCATTTATTTTATACAATTATTTTTAATATCCGCATAATGGGAGCTTTATGAAATTCCCAGCACACAAGATATACCAGGTACATGTACTTGGTTATGACCATATTTATCACCACTAGAGTTCACAGAAAGAGCAGTCTTATCACTTTATTCCCTGAAGATCTCTCATCATACAGTATGGAACCTGTACATAAATCTTGTACAATCTACCGGCAGCACAACTGAAGAAAGACGAGGGAAGGGGGAAACTAGAGCTGATAGCTGAAATAATACGCCCTGGTAAGGAAAATGAGCAGTGCTAGAGAGAGAAACAGTGTTGGTGTTGCCAGCAGAGGCTCCGACACCAGTCTGGAAACACGCTGGCTTCTGGCTGTACTTGTGACTTGGGAGAGAGATACACTCCAAGCAAGGCTTGAACACAGGGCTCTGAATTGCCCTAAGAATAGTTGATTAAAAAACAACAACAAAACACAAAAAACCAAGCAAAAAAAAACCCCAACATCCCACACACCAAAACAAAATCCCCCTAAAACCCCAAAACACCCAGCTTCAATTCTGTGAGACCACCTCCACAACTTCCTCTCCAAACACTTCGTTTTGTCAACACAGGCCCCACATTCACTCATGTTATTCCTCCCTATCGCCTCTTTCTCTCTCCAAACCCACAGTCCCCTTCTTCAGATGATCCACACAGTCAGGATATGTTTTCATTTCCTCAGCCTCTCAATGCCCTGTCCTTATTTCATAATCTTCCTTGTAAAAACAAGATCCCAGGTCCATTCCTAGGTGTTGCAGAACACACAACTCACCACTCTCTCAGAACTTTCCTGTGCAGGTCACCCGGAACAGTCATCAAGGCTTGATAAATTACAATTTTTCATTAGTTCATTATCATATGTTCTTTACATTATGGTGTTGCAGAAAACAATTTGTTTACAATTCCCTTTAAAACAATCCATGTGGTTATTGCAAGTGATTAAGCATTATTTTATAAGGTTCCCCATTCTTTTAGATTTTATGTTAAATTAGAATCAGATTTAAGCACCCTATAAAAGAACCTGTCCTCCATAGGGAATTACCAAATCATGGACATGAATTGTAATGTGGAGGATAAAGAAATTACCCTCTTACCATATAAATTGGGTTAGATAATCACAAATTTATCATGCACAGTCAGAGATGTACCTTAGAATTTTAAAAGACTGAGATTCTTCTAAGCGCACAGAAAAACAGAAGAGAATGGAAATGCACATCATTAGCTGCTTTGTGTAATTCTCTCTTGACATCTCCACGTTGGTCTTCTCCTCAGCACTGAAGCAGTGTCTTAGTTTACCAAGGCAGCCTCTAGTTTTAAGTCTGGTCTCATCTAAATCCACCTGTCATATGCATTACTTTTGCCTCAGTGACTACATTTAGTTTGCAATTACTCCATACTCAATGATAAATCAGCAGTGGCAACAATGATCCTGGATAAAAGCCCATGTAAATGCAAAAGTGTACAAAAACCTCCTTGGTTTTAAAATCAATTCCTCTTCTAATTATACAATAATATATTTCTTGGAAGTTTCCTACTTGACTAATTAAACAAACAAAAAAAAAATCAAACAAAAATCCCCCACACTAAAAAACACACAAAGATACTTAGCAATTAAAATCATCTCACTGAAGAGTTTTTCAGGATATTGTCTTGGACAAAACTGTGAGTGAAAGAACTCAGGCAGAACCCAGGTCCTGATGACCATTTCCCCATAACACCTTTGAATGCAACACACCACCCCTGCCAATGTTTTGTTTGCTTCATAACCTGAACTGTTCCTCTTCTCATTCAAAAGTCTCATCAAAACAGCAAAAATTCTCATCAAAGTATCACATAGCAGTGGATCTCCTTCTGCATCCTTTGTATCCCTCCGCACCATTTGGACTGTGCATGAGGAAACAAAGGTCTGAAATGAAGCCCTCAAAACAAACTGATAAAGAATAGGGTTAAAATGCTATTATTTACAGAAGAACCAGGGTAAAATGTTTATTTAACTTTACATAAATATCTTTGTTGTTTTCATCCAATTCATAAAACATTTCTATGTATAAGTATATATATAGAAATTATTATATCTACTTGATGTATGTTTCACTGTAATAAATATTTTGCCACTAAAAACATAGATCTCAGCTCATGACAGGACTTCCAGGGCACAGGGTGCTTTACTCCTCCATCACACTCAGCCTGTGAAACTCACCTCAGAGATTTGGGGTATGTCATCACAGACACAGTAAACATACTAGAGAACACCAAAAAATGCATTTTTCATTAAAGAGAATGACTTTTTAATGCAGTGGGAGTTAGATCAGACTATAACTAGGAACCAAAGTTCATGAACCCACAGGCTAAACTAACCAACACAACAGCCACACTGGCAGAGAACTCCCAGAAAATCTTCCTTTGCTGAAAAGTTGGTGTTTATGCATTCAAGTCATCTACAAGACTGAAGAGCATAAATTATTCCACCACACATTGGCAGTAAATTTACACTTACTCAACTGGCTTCAGATCTGATTGTTTCAGGTGGCAGAATAGGAAAAACTTTGATGTTTGACTAAATACTAAAGTTCTGCCATCTGTTCACAAGCGATTTGCTAACATAAAGATGCCAAAATTCATTTAATATTTGTCAGGAGCTCCTTGCTCCATTATTGATTGTGCATGACTGTAAGACAAAAGCAGCTCATGACCTGCCTGGATCACAACTGTCAAATAATCAAACTCACACATATAAGTTACAGAGGAATTCAAGTGGATAAAATAAATACACAGTCAACACTGCCAGCCCTCCCACATAAATAAGCAAAGGTTTTATTCTTGCAGTGGATTGAACTGAGAATTTACCTCTTCTCACAATGAGGGAACACTCAGGACTAGCAATGGTTCTGATTTCAGAGGAATTACTTTGTGGGTAAGAAGCTGGGGCCATGAACAAAACCTGAACAGTGGGAACCACTGAGCAGAATCTACGTGCCCAGTGCCTACACTGAGCTGAACAGGGCTACCCAGCTTGGCTTGGGGTTTGTGATATGAAATATCCTTTCATTCACAAATTCAAGTGAGTCTCATTCATGCTGGCTCTGCCAGGTTTATCCTACAGGAAAAACCTGAATAGACAAGCGCACATCAGTCAATTCCATGCAGGACATGCAGAGGTATCTTCAGGAAAAAAAAAAAAACCCAACCAGCCAAACAAGGGGAGCACAGCCCAATTGCTGAAAGTTTTCCCATCTCAGTGTTCAAAATGCCAAGATGGAAAAATAAAAATATTTCCAAATTTAAAAAATGTTTCAATTGAAATGGCTTGTGAATGTTATTGTGGGGGAATCAGAATCCTGAAAATGCACCCGAATACAAGAGAGGGACTCTGCTGCTTCCAAGAATATCACAATAGATACTCCATTTTTAGTGTTTGCCAGCTGGCTTATACACCACATAATCTTCTAAACTGTTGGAGCATTTCTAATGGTTCAGCATTCTTAAAATCAGATTATGCTAATTAGAATAAGAACTTAAAATATAATTTAGCTGTAGAACAAAATGTTACCAAAAACTGGATACAAAAAGACACTTTAGATTTCTAGGCTCAGGAAGAAATTCTTATTCATTTTAACTGAAGTGGTCAGGAAGTAACATGAAAAGCAGCCATAGAATTTAAAATATTAAACTATTTATTCAAAAGGCTTTCCCAATATGTTTACTCACTGAAGAAATCAAAGCCCCTCAGGAAAATAAATAAGTAAATTATATTTTCAGAAATTGATGAAGGAAATTTGAAAAATAATGAACACTGGTGTTAATTGCCTCTGAAGTTCCAGCCAGATGATTTAATTTAGTTGGTTGGAGCATCCTTAATTGCAACTAATGCTTTCCAAAAAATAAAGGGTGAATTAAAATGGACACTTGTTCATTCAAATGAAGACTTCTCCTCTCTTTAACATTCCAGTCAGTTTTACAAATGAATAAAAATGCAGACAGGGCAGAGGACAAGTCCTGCAGCACCCAAATGAAACTTACTTCCAGGACATTTGTCATTTTGCTTGCAAGTGGCAGCAACACCAGCATTCCTGTGCACTGCTGAAGAGTCAGAAAGCCTCTGCTCTGAGCTCCTTAACCAAAAAGCTCCTTAGGAAGTGTAAGTTTTACTCCACACTGACAGTGCTCCAAGCAGCAGGAGATAAGGAGAGCGTTGTACGTGGCTATGGAAGTCGCTCCTCAGTGGAGCCTCTCAAACCCTCCTGGCTCTGCAGTGATTAACTGAGAACAAGTACAAGGTAAAAATACTTGTGGAAATTACTCCTTGGATGCTCGCAGGCCTTGCTGACTGCTCTGCAAATGGTAATTCACCAAACTCCTGCTCAGCCTGTGTGCACTCACAAACAGGTAATTAATTCTCTTGCTGCATGTGCAATATTAATCTACAGTACAGATTTTAAGGTAAAATAGGCTGCCAGCCTAATAAAGACTACATTAACAAAAAAAACCCCTATGTCAAAAAGCTTATTTTAAATATATAAATTCCAGGAAAAAAGTCTTTATGAAGATACAATGCTCCCTTTGGCATTATTTTGAAGTCTTCCTCATGGCCTTGACTGCACATACAGCCCACCACATGATTTCAAGTATTTTAAGTTACATGCATTACAGTGTTGTTCAAAGAATTTTATTAATTTTTTATAGATTTCTTTTATTTTTTGATATTTACAATGGCTGCAGAGAAAGGGAGTTATTTCCATTCCAGCTCCAGTTGATTTACAGGCAGAACATTTTCATACAGCAGTAGGAGCAATCACAGACAAAAAGGAAAGAAAAAATGAACAGCTGTATCACATGCTTTTGGTTAGGATAGCAATCTCTTTTGCTGTGAAATCCAAATTTTGGGATGCAAAGATGAGGGCAGACATAGACTGAAAACAAAAGGCATAAATGACAAAGTTTAATAATGTTACATCTTTGCCGAGCACCACTGCTTGTTCTTATCAATAGCATAAGGTCCCAAAACACATATTTAAGACTTGTTCCAAGTTTTAAGTACCCTTTAAATCACCAAAAACAGTCTTTAGGATTAGGATCTCAGGCAGCTCCTCCTACATCAATCAGATCCTACCATATTAGACCACTATTGAATAGCACAGAAAATACTTCTCCAAGTCTGAGGAAAATAATACAACATGCTGGGTTGTACTAGTTTGAAAGCAAACCAGTGAGAGACTCCAAGTCAGAAATACAATTTAATAGGAAAAATAAAATAGATGCAATAGTACAAGAAAAACCCCACTGACAGAGTACAGTCTGATCCCTGATGGTCTGGGGGTTGGTAGCAGTCCAATTAAATGGTGGCTGCAGTCCTCCCAGAGTGATGGTTCTGTTGAAGCAGTGATCCTGTAAAAGGGTCTGGTCTTCCTCTGAAGGTCCAGTGGTGGTGTAGAAGGGTCTGGTCTTCCTCTGGGAATTCAGTGGAAAAAAGGCTGCTTGTGGTGTTTGAAATCTCAGATTCTATCCAGGAATGGAATGCTTGGTTCCTCCCTCTGGGCGGGGCATCTCACAATGGGATGATGTAATTTTATCAGTCCTGTGTGAGACTGGATGGCCCATCAACAGAAGATACCTCCCTGGAGGGAGGATGGGTCATGGGAGAGATCAGATCACTGCCCCACCTGGTTCCAACAGCCCGTGAAGATGGCGATAGAATACATACCCTGGGCACATCCCACACTGCAACTCAGGACGTGGGTCAACACCAAGAGAGACCAGGGCTCACAGAAACAAGCTAACCCTTCAGCACAAAATGATCTAATGTTTTGTGGTATGTCTAAGAGGAAAATAAAAATGAAAACAAAACACAAACACACACGGCAGGAAAAAAAAAAAAGAAAGATGTAACACTGAGAAATTCTGGAAAGCCTAAAACTTTTACCCCATTGCTATTTTTCACTAAGTGCTGCCACTGCCACGTTGACATATGATGTATGGGATGGTAAATCACTCTTGAAATGCACTATAAAAACAACTTGTTTGTGCAGTTATGGAAATGGTGTATTTTGGAAATGTGTCATTCTACCTCAAGCCAAAATACAATTAGTAAAGTTAAAAGTTACACTGCAGCTCTTTATAAAGAAAAGCAGCTCAACATGCAGAGTATGGACAGCTTGCAGAAAGTGTATGGTGGGCATCTTTCTCCTGGAACCCTGGATTCTAAGAATTTTAATCTCTCCATGCTGACAGGGGTTGATCCTCAGAAGCACACTGCATTTGACCTGAGGGCCTGGAAAAGGCTTCCAAAATTATGTGACAGCACCAAGATTGTTAGTGTGTAATTAATAGAAGCGTGTTAGATCACTGGGTGAAGATGTAGAATTTTAGGTTTTGGGATATAGTAATATATAGACAGGTAACAAGATGGAGGAATTAGGGTGGTCTTTCTTCTTCTTCTTCTCAAGTTTGGGATTGTTTGTGATTGGATGTAAAAGCCCGCAATGCAGAACTCAGGTTAATAGATTATTGGGTTATAAGTAAAAATAAATTTGTTGACATTATATAATTGGATAGTTGGGCTTGAAAAGGCCTTGGAAGAAGAACTGTGCGACCATTTTCCACCTTGTTAACTTAGGAGCACAGTCTGTGTAGCTGTAACATAGATAAGAAATAATAAACGTCTAAGTCCAAAGAAGAACTCAGTCTGCTGCATCTTAATCCAAGCTGAGTGAGAAGAATGAGATAAAAAAGCAAAATAGACAGAATCAACACCTTTCCTCTTTCTCACCTCTACAGCAGCAATTCTGATTTAGGAATAAAAATAATAAAATTAAATTTAAAAAAATTGTGGGAAAGAATCACACAACTGCCACTGCTATCCCATTATGCATCTATGGCAATGATCCACCTTCCAAAAAGTATTCATTGCCTCTTTTTTTTTAAATCTTTTTCCTCCACAGGCAGCTATTTATATACAGCTTTCAAACTGCTGCAAAATTTTAAAACAGATGCACAGTCTGCAAACTGAGAACATCCTCAGTGAAATGGAACAAGAATATGGTCTGGATGTAATATCTGATTTTAGAGTAAATGACAAGGTCAGAGTCATTTACCAAAATGGTCTGTTTAATCATCCTTTCAAAGCACTTACCATTTTGTTTAACTTAGAGAAAAAAATAATAATTAAAAAAAAATCCAAGCAGGAAAAAAAAATATGTTGTATATTGGTTAAGAAGAGCCTGAGTGTGAATGGGATTGCTCAATTCTCTCTAAATAGGAAATCTGACTTCAGTTCATTCAGTGGGACACAGAAAGCAAAGAATTAAAAACTCCATCTGTAAGAGTGGATGAGAGAAAACATGAAAGACATATTTCAGTCTTTATTTTGGTAGCATTCAAGAAGATCTGTGTCCCATATGGTGCATCAATAAGATCCACATTTCTGGTGAGTCAGGTGATGCCACTTCCTGGGAATCATCTGAGCCTCACAAAACATCAGTTTGTTTTTAAGGTATAAATAATCCTGGATTACACAGTAACAACCTGATTCAAAGGGTTGTTAATCAGTGGTACAGTGGCATAAAGTGTAGCAGAATTATCAGCTACAGATAAATAATTTTCCCAACACTTCCAGGTTCTCCAAACTTCACAGTTTCCAGATGGTTCATCAAGAAAACAGAGACCATGGATCTGCTCAGGTCTGTAGACAGACTAAAAGAGCAAACAAAGCTGGGTCTTTAGGGTAGCAAGGAGACTCTGATAAAGCAAACCTAGATCTTCCAAAAGTCACTGATATTACTGCTCTGTTTTAGAATTTCAAGCAAAAAGCCAGAAGTTTCCAATCAAATAATGCAAAGTTGACTAAGTTAATTTTGCACACTGTTGTCATATGTTTCAATAGTTGATTATCATGCAAAAATGATGAATAGTAAGTGCCCTCCTAAGAAATTATTTCTATCAACTACAGATTTGCCTATGCAAGAACAGAAGAACATTGAGGACGTGGATGGCAGTGTGAAAATCCACTTTCCTGTAACTGGCTGGTGGGTTTGAGTCACTCATGTATTTCTCCCCACAGCCAGAAAATATAAACTGGCATGTTCCTCAGGGACAGGTATTCTGTCTGAAGCAGGAGTTGATTCTAACTTTTATTCTAAAAATCAGAGAAGTCTCCCATCAAACACAGAGAAGCCAATCCTTTAAAGGCCAGTGTGAACTCAGCGGTAGCCAAAGGCTCTGTTTGAACTGCTGGCTGAGAACAGACACACTGGGGACAGCAACGAGTGCCCGTGGCACTTCCCTGCTCACACAGGAGTGAGCAGGCTGAGGGGAACAGGCTCTGTAAGTAAAATACCAACACGGCTCCACCACAGCAGGCTCAGATGTGCAGATCTAATGCTGGAAATTACAGTGCCCAGGAAAACGATGCTCTGGGGAACCAGTGAAGGGGATTAGTGAGGCTTGGCACAAGGAGCTAGGCAGACACGCTCTTGGAGGAGCCTCCTCCTGGCTAGCTCTGACAGTGTCAGTATTCAGGCGGCACTAATTACAGCCTCATCAGCCACAGTGTATTGTAATCCAGCTGTATTTCACTACAGTCACATCCTGACCATGGCATATCAATGTCTGTCATATGTAACACCAGCACAGTTCAGGCTTCTCCATGGGATGGATAAATTGCTTAAGTTCATCTCATTAGTAAGTCAAAGCCTTCACCCACAATTTTCTTGATTTGTACAAACTGAACTTGTATTACAAGACTGGTTTTGACCAAGTAGTTGTCAGCAAAAGATTTAAGTTAATTGCCACAGATTGGATGTGAAAAGCTGTCAGTCTTTTTCAATTTTATTTTGCAGGTGAATGACAAAGCAGCAATTCTGGCTGCTGGGTACATTGACAAAGACAATTAACAGAAGATTACACTTCAAAATGGACAAGACGTTGGCAAAATGATAATTTCCTATTGAAGTGTATTATTTATTTTATCTACAGTAGTTATTTTATTTATTTTAGATGCAGAATATACTTAATATTTTAGTTATCTGCATTTTGATAGCCATTTATTATGCACACAAACTTATTTTGTGGTACATTATGCTTACACCCAAAAAAACCCTGGGAAAATTCAAAACAATAAAATCAGAAGCTGAAAGGCTGCCATACTGTAGAAAGCAAGGGAAGCATCCACATAGCCCCGAACAAGATGTTGGATGCCTAAATAATGAGAAATCTGAGATATTGTCATAGATTTTCCTGCTAACAGGAAAAGACTGACCTCCAGAATATTGCCCAAAAAGATTCAATTACTGTAGAAGGGGAAAGCCAGAAAAACAACAAACAGATATGATATTCAGGCTACCTATTTTTAGAAAAGGCATTTCAATCTTTGGAGAAAGCTTTTTATAATTCACGTTCACGATGAAAAGAATCATCTTTCCTTAATCAAGTTGTACATCTAATCAAATGATTAATCACTTTGACTGTTACACGAAAATTAGGCCTTATTATTTCCATTTAAATTTGGGAGATTATAAGATACACAAGTTTGAAATTTTTTAAAAAACAACCAAACACAAAATCCCCATCACTTCATGATTTACTTGCAGCCAGACATGAAGACAAAGGAGGAAATTGCTCTAAGGAACTCCACACCACTGAGTTCCTGAGAGACCCAAGCAGTGGACAGGATTTGTCTGTTAAGCCTTTATTCAGGTAATTTATAACTAGTCTGATTATCATTTCCTTTTTGGATACAAATATAGCTACAGCTCTGAAAAGAACGATACAGTGCCAATTCAAGACATCCCTGCCAGCTGGATTTTGCCAGAATAGCACTGAAGGACTCATTTCCTGGGAAATCAATTTATGAAAAGCATAAAACCTTTCACATCCTAAACAAACACTAAAATGAAACAGTAACTTAATGACTTGTTAATTACTGTCCTGAATGTTTATTTTTGTTTTAAAGCTTAGAAATCATAAACAAAGAATGGAAAAGAATTACATCTGAGAGCTATTTGTGCAAACACATCAGATTGTATTAAGCAACAGAAAAGCCATTAACAACACAGCTAAGTGTCTGCTATACGTGTATATATATAAGTACTTGTGAAAAACAGATACAACACACGGAATTGTTTCAGCAGCAATAGCCTTCCTTAGGCTTTGATCTTGCACTCATTGAGATAAGTAGTGAGTCCCCATTGACTTCAGTTGTGCACCATTTAAAAACTCAACTATTGTAACCCATTTATTTCAGATTTCTAGATGCATTATTCAGCACAGGCATAAAAGGCAGTTTAGAAGTGAGGGGGGAGAAGAAATTAAAATACAAACTTGTAGTCTGTTCAGTGGGAACACACTTTTATGGAGAACTTGGAGCCCTATCTGTTGCCACAGCTGGAAGCTGCTGGGGAAGCCCTAGCATGTTTTGTCTTTAGCATCTCAACTCAGCTGCAAAAATGATTTATTTTGCAACATGCTACTGCAAAAGTAGTGAAGAAAAATAGAGCTCTGGTTTGGAATTTTGCATATGGGGTAGAAAAATGCAACCAGAACATGGTACACAACAGATTTGTCTTTAAAACAGGCTGAGGTACCCCGGATGCACAGATATAAACATATCCAATTCCATGAAGTCCAACCTTTTACCAAAAGGCAGCTTGCTTGTCATTACATTAAACTTTTTTCCCCTTCTCTAAGCTTTCATCATATAACTTCTTCCCTTCATGCTTTTTTTTCCCCTTTTTACATCTCCCTTTTTGGGTCAGTTGTGTCAGACTGTGTACAGTCCTGTAGGCAATATTTCATTAAAATCCAGGTGCAGTAAGAGCAGTGAACCCAGGCAAGGGGTTCCCCTGCTGTGGCTGGGCATTCAGAGCAGTGTGCACGGTTCAAAGGCTGTGCTTTCAAAAAAAAATCCTGTTAATTGCAAGCAGCTGTCTAATATTCCAGAAAAACAAATCACAGCTTCCCTCATATGTAGAGCTTAAAAATGATGGAGTAGGGAAGTAAAGAAAGTTTATGTTGTGACTTCTGATTTACGTGTTAATTGCAGTGACTTACAAGGGTCTGAGAAACAAGGAGGAAGCTATGGAAGTTGATAATGCACTGACACTTACAGGCAATAATCTGTCACAATTGTCAGAACTTTAATAAATATGCTAACTTTTCAACTCCTGAAATAGTGAGATCACTTCTACTTTCTGATATTTTGTTATCAGAACTCCATTATCTGTCCTTCCCAGCCCAACGTAGAATAAAAGCATTCACAATTCACATTTTAAAATGTGATCCCAAAAAACCCCAAAACCAACCAAACAAAAAACCCCAAACAAACAAACAACAAAAAAAAAAACCACCAACCCTGACATTTCAGACTTGACTCAAAGGTGGGCTGAGCATCAGAAACACTTATGGAAATAGAGGAAAACCTCAAAAACTACAGAGCTCCAATTCCACCCCACTCTTCACATGGGCATAAATCCTGGGGCAGATCAGCAGGAACTATGCACAGAACAAAGCAAAATTTTCTTCCACAAATCTAGGTTTGAATTTCCCCAAAGCTTGACCTATTTTTTGTTTTGGTCATCCCTCACTTACAATGAAAATCCAGGAATTAAATCAGAAGCTTACAGATCCCTATAGTAGTTACAGTTTCTCAAGAACAAAGCAGGCAGAGCAGCACTCCAGAGGGCATTTCCCAGTTATAAACTTCTTTACATACAGCAAAGATTAGCTTAACTCTTCTACTTTCACAGGAAACTGAGCCCTTCAAAGTTTGGTAAATAAAACAGTTGTTAAAGACTGAAAGATTATAAATGGGGGGGGAGGGAGTGGGGTGGTAAGATAAACACCTCAACCAATTTAGTGCAGAACTGTAAAGCAATACCCAAGGCAAGTTCCCACAACATCCTGGCCACGGAGAAAACAATAAATTAGATAATCTCTAGAGCAAAAACATTATTATTATTTTATTATTATTTTAGAGATCATGCTACAAAAGAGGGAATATTTGACATAGCCATGATTAAGGAGACCACAGCTCACAAATCAAATGTGAGAAATTGCCTTCACACAAGCCATGACTGATAATCACACAGCAGAACTACAGGAGCACAGTAAGGGAACAGAAAATAAAGCACTTCCACGCATTCCCTGTAATAAAAGACCCTTCTCACCAAATATTTCATCCTATGTGTCAGAAACTACCAGGATCTGGGACCTTGGGAGAAGGATCTCAGCACGACACAGCACTTACACCACTGGGCTCACTATTTGAATTTTCACTTTGGTAGGGAGAAAAGGTAATTGGGAAGTCATTCCTACTAATATATCCAGGGAAACAACATCAGAGAAAGAGATTTGCCCCCTCTCCAAAAAGGGGAAAAGAACCCAGTCTTAAAATGTACATAAGCAAAGAGAAGGGGAGGGATGCAAAGTCTGGGATACAGCCATATAGCATTTCCCCAGACAAAATATCATTATTCTTCCACTAATATAATAAAGACGTAACATTTTAAACCAGAACTTGACCAGTGTGCACAGATCAGATTTAAAGTTTGAAAATTCAGGTAGAGGCTCAGGTTGCTGCTTTGAGAATTACTGTTTTCATACCATAGGGGTTGGTGGTGGTGTTTTGTTGAGGGTTTTTTACATGAAAAATTAAGCATCAAATCAGTGTGAAATTATTTTGGATTCCCACTTTGGTTTAAAACAACAAAATGAAAACCAGCAGCAACACAGAGCTTGTGTTAAGGAAAGAAAAGGTGTTTTGACAAATAGTACCCACTATTTCAGGTGGGAAAAGGGATTTGCATAAATTCTATTATGATTTTAATATGTAGGAGGTTTATCTTGCTTAACAACCTCTACAGGTACATAAATTAAATTATAGATTTGCTGCATGTGTTATTAAATGGAAGTCTGAAATTGCGCTGAGAACTGAGTTACAGCTTCATTTGGTGAGATTTAGGAGAAACACGGAATAATTCCTAAAGCAGCAGGGTATGAGCCAACTTCGTGAGAAATTATATTCCTACTTCCTTACAGGGGGCAATTCCTTCCCAAAAGTCCAAAAAGAGTTCATTTTGCCAAAGGCCCTGTAGGTGCAATGTTGTGCTAAGTTAAAGAGGCTTTGGGAAGCCAGAATTGCTTTTGTGGTTCAGGTGAGCAGCCAGGTCAGAGTTGAATGTAAAACACTAAACCACCCTTAAACCTCCTATTTCCTGTCTAATTTTTATCATGCCTGAAACATCACTGTTTATAAGTGTCGTGGTTTGACACTCTCCCAGCGCCAGGCACCCACGAGAGCCGCCCGCTCACCCTCCCCTGCCACAGCTGGGCAGAGGAGAGAGGGAAAAAAAATTAACGAAGGCTTCATTAGTGGAGATAAGAACGGGGAGAAAACACTTCAAAGGCGAAACAGGCTCAACTTCAGTTGCAAAGTGAATTTATTGCTAACAGAATCAGAGGAGGATAATGAGAAATAAAATAAGCCCTGAAAAAGACCCCCCCCCCCAGCCCCTCCCTCCTTCCCACCGACAGCGCAGGGAGACACGGTACAGGGGTTTGGCCAGGCCATCACCGAGATTCTCTTCCGCTGCTCCGGGAGAAGAATCCTTCCCTGTGAGGCCGTGGGGTCCCTCCCACGGGAGACAGTTCTGCGGGAACTTCCCGGCCTGGGTCCCCTCTCACGAGCAGCAGCCAAACCGCACCTGCTGCAG